>JAWNPR010000061.1:15962500-15985000 GCA_035047405.1 Drosophila stalkeri
CAAATCCCCATGGAGCTAGACCATATAGAAAGCCTGTGATGAATATTGTCTTGCGGTTGCTATGCTATTCAAATAAAGGCAGCACTCAGCAGGTGTAAAAATTTGGCTCACCTGGCTAATAAATTTCCTTTTAAATTTCAGCCAGCTTCTCGAGCTAAAAGTGACACTCGGAAATGGGTTACCCAGCGACACATCCACATCCGGGCAGTAAACCAATTTTGATCATGACAGCTCTTGTATAACATTTTGATGCATCCATACATAGTATCTATACTATAGTATAGGAATTATCTTTTTATATGTCAAATCTGAATAAATTGACAGCGGAATATAGCAGCTAATGCTGGATTGTTTTTTTGGTTTTTTTTTTGTGTTTTTTCATTTTTTATTGTCAGCTGAATTACCAAATACAAAGTTTGCTCTTTGAAGTACTTTGTAACGAGATATATACATATACATCAATATATATATATATGTGTGTGTGTGTGTGTGTATGTCTCGATTGGGTCAAAGTGAATTTTTAAGCTATAGTCTTCTTATAGCTGGGGTTTCCCGTTTTCCCATTTTATTGCTGCATAGTCTTTTGTGTTTTGTATTTTGTAACCAAAAGCTTTATAGCGTGTTTAGATGTTTTTTCTTTTGTTTATTTATTTTTTTTTTTTTGTTTTTTATTGCTTTCTATACTCGTTTATTAAGTGTAGAGTATATTGATTTTAATGCATAAGATGCTAAAATAACAGATATTGATAGATATGAATAGTAGTAAGACTTATGGAAAATAAATAAAATATAAAATAAAATATATATATTACATACTCTCTGCTCACAGCGAATATAACTGAATTATTCTTAATTATTCAATAAATTCTATATCATATAGAATTTATATAATGCTTATATATAGTATATTCATCATCTAGTCTAGCATGTGTTCACCCCTCCATATACGTTCAGCTCATTCGCTTCACTTGTATTACAATTACAGGGTATCTGTAGCTCACTTCTGCTCAATATACATAGGTCTCGCTTGGTGCTTGTTATGATTACAGTGAAGCATCGAGATTCGCTGCCACTCATATGTTAATGTGCTGCCCACACTCTGACGCTGTTCGGCATATTCTGCATTTCGATTTAGCTGCTCCTTGCAGTGTTGCCCTTTGTACGTACGTATATTAAAAATTTAATTAAATCAACATACATAAATAAAGAAATAATTTTGTTTGACGCTACGCATTGCACGAATACCCGAATTCAAATACAAAGTGAAAACATTATCAGCAGCAGAGCGAAGAGTTCCAAGGAAGCGAGGCAAGAGCAGGAAGCGAGAGTTTGTCCCAAGTATTGCTGCTGCTGCTGCTGCTGTTGTTGTTGCTGCTGTTGTTGTTGCTTCAGGTTCTGCTTTCACTTTCACTTTTGCTTTTGATTAACATATTTCTTTTATCTGAGGAGCAGCAACTGTAGCCGACGCGAGTTGGGAGTGCGGGCGAGCTGGCAGTATATATGTATGGAAGTTATGAAAATATTTGAAAACATTTTTCAACAAACTCGAGAGCAAATCAAAATGTGTTTCATGCACAGCCACATATTGACTTACATAATATCTACAACTGTGTTGTCTATGCAATAAATGTAATCAATATAAAAGCGAATCTGTCTCACAGTTTCCTGGAAAAACCAACCAAATTGCGGCACACCAATAGAAAACTTTTTTAATTAAAGCCAAAATAATAAAGAAAAGAAGAAGAAAAAAAAGCAACAACAAAATAAGAACATAAATGAAAGTAATTCCATGGACAATATCTGTTACTGACCAGAGCAGACATTCTATGTTCCATAAACTTGGTCTCAACTCGTGTAAATATATGAATACTATATATGAGTACTCTATATACCCTATAAATACCACTCTTCGCATACCCTTTAATAAGATATCAAATACCATTATTAAATTTCTAACTATTTGACTTAAAGTGTAATAAATCAAAGTCCAATTGTGCGACTAGCAAATACCCTAAGTCTCATAAAAAAATAAAATAAAATAAATAAATAAATGGTAAATATATAAATAAATAAATGAATGAATAACTAAATAATTCATAAATAAATAATTAATAATTTTAAAAATAGTAAAAATATAAATAAATATATATATATAAATAAATTAATAGAAGAGTAAATAAATATATAATAAATAAATAAATAAATCAGTAAAAAAAAAAAATTAACTAAATTGATTTATTAGTTAATTGATTAATTAATAAAAGAGTAAATAAATAAATAATTAATTAAATAAATATGTATATAAATAAAATAAACATAAATATAAAAAATTAAGTAAATAATTCAATCAATAAATAAATAAATAATTAAATAAATTTTAAACAAATAAATAAGTAAATAAATAATTAAACAAATAAATAAATAAGTACAACAATTATTACTATAAATAAATAAGTAAATAAATTATTAAACAAATAAATAAATAAGTAAATGAATAAAGTCTAAAACAAACTTAAACAAAAATATAAAAGAAATATATAAATATAGTAGGAAGCACTACTATTTTCAGTGCATAATACTTTGAGCAGACTTTGGATATATGCTCTAGGTATTATATTTAATTTTATTATATATTTATTTATTTTACATTATATTTTATATATTAAATACAAGATGCAAGATATCTTTTATAATTATAAATATATATTATAATTATTATATTATATATAATAATAAATAGAAATGAAATATAAATTAAAATTGTATGTAGTGTAGCATGAACATAATGGCATATTTTATTTTATCTATATACCCACATATAAATAAATATTTGATTTATTTCAATTTAAATTGCAATTAAAAACTTAGAATATACTCTACAGTAATATATTATTAAATAAGTATCAAGAATGACTTAACAAATAAATCAACTCTGAACTCTCTTGCATAAAGAAGGTTTCATTAAATATTCGCGCTCTGTGTAGGGTATGCGACAGTCGTTCATCGTGTCGCTACACTCACAGTTGACTGTTGTGGCACTTTGTTTATTTTAAACGATTATTCCGCTTCATTACCGTTAAATCGCTTAGACGGCAGTCTTTTGTATGTGTTTCCATCAGCTTTTCCTTATTTTGTTCTATATTTTGTGTTCCTTTTTCCTTTTTTCCATTTTTTTTTTTAATTTAAAGGTATTATAGATTATACTTTGTCCCTGGTCCGACACAATTTAGTGGTTCACCAAATCAATTTGCCACTGATGCCCCAAGTGCTTCGGAACACAGACACAGAGAAAATCTATATCAATTGAGTTATGTAAACTTGGCTTTAAGAAGAAAGGAACGCAAAGCTTTTATCTAGCCGAGATATTTATAAAGGATTATATAGTGTATGTAGAGCGATTGAGCTGCTAAGTCGTTGGTCAAGTCTTCAAGGTGATAGATATACCTGCATAAACAGAGTATATTAGATTCGAGGGGATATTTTATAGATTTAAAGTCAAGACTTATTTGAGTCTGCTCTAGCCTTTTTTGGCCTCTTTTTTTTTTTGGCTATAAGTATTTAGTTTGTCAAACAGAGCATAAATCAATATTTTGTTCAATATAAAATTGAATTGATTTGAAATGCAGCTGAGAAGCTTAGAGAATTTTGAAGTCTTTGCCAAACAGTTGCACAAGTCGAACAATAAATCAAAATCTGTTGCAAATTGTAAGCCGCATCAAGTGAGTGATATATTGTATAACATATGTGATATGTATGTGCTTGGATTGTTTCATCAAATAAAAATGTTGTTTACAACTCGAGTTTTATGAAATGTGAAATGTGAAATGCGAAATGCGAAATGCGATGTGATGTGAATGGTATGGCAACTACCCTAGGCGTGGCACATAAATAATGGCAAGTGCAGTTTCAAATCGTCCACTAATGGAGGTGTTCCATTGATGATGAGGCACGGAAATCGCCGTCACTTTATGTTGCATAATATATTGACTTTGCCAGTGCCACGATGGAGGCACAATTGTGACTGCCCCAAACGAGGAAGTTATATATATGTATATATATATATATGTGTGTGTGTGTGTGTGTGTGAGGGTGGATTGCTGCTATGTGTGTGTGTGTGTGTGTGTGAAAGGCAATTGGCAAACATTCTAAAAGTTATTTGGCAGCTGCTCTTTGTGGAGCATTCGTACATACATTTGAGTGCTGTTCCGCTGCTGTTATTGTTATTGTATATTATTATTATTATTATTATTATGATTATTGTTATTGTTTTTGCATTTTAAAGCAAATGGACTTTTATGCGTTTTCCTGTATGTGTCTGTCTCACTTGCTCCCACTCTCCCTCTCTCTGTCATGGACTCCCTCTCTCTGTCATGGACTCCCTCTTTGAAATTAGCTCAGAATGATTTTGGCAGTCTTTTGCTGTACAATTTGATGCTTCTTTAACTGCCTGTCCGTCGCCCATCAATTTTACTTACTGTACAGTCAGGCCTCGCCACATTCGCGCACATAAAAACACAAATTTCCGCATAAATTACCAGCTCAACATTTTTTGATGGCCTTTCTTTTGCTGCCTCTCACACTCCGCACTTCTTCTTCTTCGGTTCCTCTTGCCATCAGTTGGGTTGGTTTGCTTATGTGTAAGCATACGTAATTGATGCGTTTATATAAACATATAATTCTTTATTGAAAGCCGCTCTTCATAATGCCGAAGATTTAATACACTCGTCCACCACACGTCATTGGCGTAGCTTAATGTGCTTTTGTTTCTCTCTTTTATTTTAGATTTAAATTTATATTTTAGATGAGATTCTGCTTAGAAATTCTATCTCTTTCTCTAAAATGGCAATGCATTTTTAATAAAATGATTTTTGTTTTCTGCTTCTATTTAGATGCAAATTTATATATTTATTTTAGTTGATTTCTAAGCAGAATATAAATCTGAATATTCTTTGTCTCTCTAAAAAGGCAATGCAAATTATTTTTAATATTTATTCATTAAAAATGTATTTATTTTTTAATGCCAAAGCAATTAGAGTTGATTTAGATATTTAAATTATTTATTCAACATTTTTTTATTATTATAAAATATACAATTTTTAATTATATTAATGATAATAATCATAATGAATAATAATATTTTCTTTATTATTATTAATAATACATTTGAAGTTGATTTAGACATTTCAATTATTTATTCAACATATTCGTATTATTATAAAATATACAATTTTTAATTATATTAATAATATATTAATATATATATAAATATATAAATATAATTAATTAAAGCTTCCCAATAAAATGTTAAAAATATATATTTTTTTTGTTATATATTTATCTTTATCTAAATTTTATTTATTTTTTTTTATTTTTTAAGATTACTTATGAAAATTTTTATTATATTAATATTATTAATGCTAATTATATAAAAAAAAATATATTAAAATATTATTTTCTTTATTGCTAATAATAATAATGAATAATAATATTTTCTTTATTATTAATTATACATTTTTTTAACTACATTAATATTAATTAATATAATTATTTATTATAAATACATTCTTAAAGCTTAGCCAAAATAAGTGAAAACATAAAATTATAATATTTTTGTATGTTTATATCTTTACCTTTTTACTCATTCATATCAATATTTATAAATTTAAAAATTGCTCTTAACAAAACAAAAATTAAATCAAATGCAAAATGAGATCAACAAAGCAGAAACATAAGTTTGCCTATATACATAAAAATATATACCTATGTTCCGGACATGTCTGTCTATCTAAAGCAGACTACAGCAAATCATAGACTTTATATCTGGCTCAAGTCTCACAACAATATGTTTACCTAAGAGGCAATTAAATTTGACAATTATTGTCGGACATTCATTCATTTAGATGTATGAGTTTTTTTTCTTTTTATATTCTATTTTTTGCTGCTCTCTTTTTTAATGTGAACAGGTGGAGAGAATAAAAAAAAAAAAAAAAAGACAAGAGAGGCGGCAGCCCAGCAGCGATAAGGCTATAAAATATGATGTACGCCAAGGGCTTAGAAAGTGTTTTACGTGCGTTTTATGACATGACACGACCCAGCCAGCCAGCCAGCTAGGCAGCTAGGCAGCTAGGCTAGCCAGCATCTAGCCTTGCTCTGTCAAATGTGACCTACATACATAGAGACAGATGGATGGACATATATGCTGGCATATATATATGTATAAACACAATCTGTGCTGAGCGAGAACTAGTAATTCCTCTTAGCTCTCAGCCAAAGTCGAGCTATTGATGATTAGCGCTGACCTCTAACCTTGAGGCATCTGATAGGCCCGATAAGCAGCGCTAGAAATATGGAACTAAGCATCGAAGCGTTGATAACAATGCGAATTTAATGCCGCTCACAGTCGCAATTCAAATTTAGAGCATCGCACACGTTGAGGCTCTGCAAAAATTAAATACAAATTCCAATTAAAAAAAATAAATAAAATGAGACTCTTGCAAATTGTGCTGCTGTGCCTGGGTCTGTGGCTCAGCCTGTGTGCGGTGCCTGGAGATGCCCGACGACTGGCACGCGAGGCCAGTGCCGCTCCAGAGCCGATTCAGAATGGGTCGCAACAATCGGAGGAATTTATCTCGGATGCAACGACCACTGCCAAGCCGCTGGGCATTGTCTCCATTAAGTCGCGAGCCATTGCCATGGATCGAGCCCTGTGCAAGGAGCAGTCGCGCTATCATCCTCATTTCCCCAAGTGCTATCAGTACTGCAAGCGGCTCGACCACTGGATTGGCCAATGCTGGCGTGAGAGCTGTCACTGCATCTCTTGAATGAGGCACAGCCAGGCTACCAGTTCCAGTTCCAGTTCCAGTTCCAGTTCCGTTCATCATTCCAGCCCACCTTCTGATGCAGCCTCAGCAGCGGCTTCAGCTTCAGCTATAGTTCCAGCAACTATTCCATAATGTGCATCTGCATCTACTTCATCTTCAGCTTCAGCTTCAGTTACAGTTCTAGTTCAGCTTCAGCTCTTATGGATTATACTCCACAGTGGATCTAGTTTCAGTTCCAGTTCCAGATTTAACTATATCCAGTTCCTACGCTTTCTCAACCAATGGATTTGTAGCTGTAACTCCGGCTCTATTTACATTTCCAGTCTCAGCTACAACTCAAATTTGAGTAACAGCTTTAGTTCCAGTTCCATGTCTGAACACAGCTCCAGTTCCAGCTTCGTCCCTCTGTAGCAACAGCTCCAGTTGTAGTTCCATCTCCAGATACAGCTCCAATTGCAGCTCCATCCACCAGATCTCCAGCTCCAGTTCCAGTTCCAATTTCAGTTCCAGTTCCATCTTTGGCTAAAGCTCCAGTTCCAGCTCCATCCATCTCTAGCCAAAGCTCCAACTCCAGTTCCCGTTCCAGTTCCATCTTTAAATAACGTTCCAGTTCCAGCTCCCTCCATCTTTAGCAAGAACTACAGTTCTAGTTCCAGTTTCAGTTCCAGTTCCAGTTGCAGTTGCATCTCTATATGCAGCTACAGTTCCAGCTCCATTCATCTCTAGCAAAAGCAAGTCCTAATTCCAGCTCCGACTTCCAGCTTTAGCTCCAGCTCCAGCCAAAGTTTCAGTTCCAGTTCCAGCTCCACTTCCAACTCCTGCTTCGGCTCAAGCTCCATCTCCAACTGCCACGTTTACTCCTGCTGCAGTCCAGTTTCAGTTCCAGTTCCAGTTCCAGTTCCAGTTCCAGTTCCAGTTCCAGTTCCATTTCATGCTTAAGCTGTCAGCACAAGCTCTAGTAACTATTAAACATTCCACTTCAGCAACTGCTCCAGTTCCGCCTACACCTTTAGCAAGCGTTTCAACTGTTCCAGCTTGCTTGCTTCAACTCAAGTTCCAGCATCTTCACCTTTGGCTGCTGCTCCCACTCCTGCTCCCAGCTCCAGCACTGTCTTCTGCTGCAGGTTCACTTCAAAACTTTGTACTTATATAATTATAAGATTTATTTCATTAGCTGCCCATTACTCACACTTATCTCTGTACTTCAACTTGGCTTCTCTCTCCCTCTCTCTCTCTCTCTCTCTCGCTCTATCTCTTCCACACTTATCTATCTGTTTGCATTCGCACTAAGCCATTCTTTGCTTTACAAGATTTCAAAATTTTACTGATTAAAGATGCAACAAATTTTATTGAGTTCATTTCCTGTGCCTAATTAATAAGTTCAAGTTTGTTTTAATTTTTCTTTTTATTTTATTTTTTTTTTAATTATATTTTTATTTAGCCATATCAATGACCTGAACACATTGAAGTTTCTGCGAATTTGCAGCTCAATTACATTAATTAAAAATTTATATGGAAAGTGAGTGGAGCGTATTGAGCTTCCGTTACGGGAAAATTCTATAGAAATGTATAAATAAATAGTTGGAAGCTCTTTAAGGATGATTCATGAATGAACCAGTTCAATTGACACAGCTGTAAACGAAACGCACATGCTAAGGAAAAATCTTATTGAATATTTCAATAATTCTGTGAATTTTATTTGGCGCTCTCCCTAACCCGCATATACATATATATATATATATTCTATATAGTGTTCAAATTTCTTATGTATTCTATGATAAATATGTATGCAGATGGCAAGTTTTGCCCGAATTGTCTCAATTGGGCGTGGCAATATACTTTGATATGTGCATATGTAAGTGTGAACCAAAAAATAAAAATTCGCACATTTTGCAAGTTTTGCACGAATGTCCAAAAAGAAAAACCCTTTCACACACACACACATGTGAAGTGTTTGCTACCAGCAGCTCTCCCTCTCTCTCTCTCTCTCACTCATATGCTAATTTAATAGTAAACAGTGGCAAAAATATGCGCCCAGTACCCTGGCAGCAGGAGAGCTGCCCATGGACACAAAACGACCCAAAGTAGGGGACATCTCTGAATGCGCACACATGTAACGAGTGACAGCTACTAATAGCACACACACACACACACACACACACACACACACACACACACACACACACACACACATGGACATAGACATCCCTTAGTGGTATGCTGTTGTGCAATAGTAAGCACACAATATGCATATTCATGAACTAAGTGGCTGCATTTTCAGCGCGCGCGCGTTTTTTCAAAAAGATTCTTTGTGCAAATTGCGAGCATTAAAAACAAAAACAAAAACAAACTGCAAAAAAAATAAAATAAAAATATTTAAAAAAAAATAATAAGCATATAATGTTTTTGTTTTAGTTGCTGTTTGCATTTTGTTGTTTTCGTTACATTTTTTATTTTAGTTTTTTTTTTTTTAATTTTTAAATTTTAACATCGAGCTACAGTGCTGCCAAAAAGTGTATGCACAGAGCGCGCCATTCGCATGTTTCGCATCTGACTTACATGATGGTTAGGCTCGATTTTTGTTTTTTTTTTTTTTTGTTTTTATAAACATGCTCAGACAGGCAATCGATGGAGCAACCTCAGGCCTAGTTAATGCACCAGTGCTATAAAGTAAAGTTAGCATGCTGAAAATGATTGAAGATTCAAGTGAAACTATATCATTAAGTTTATTCTCGAGACTAATTAAAATTCCATACTCTAAGCAAAATTCAGTTTGAGTTTGAATAATTTGATTAAAATTCAAATTAATCAAGTCATATTTATACTTCCGTTCATTCATTTTGCCTTGCCTTCCATCCCTTCTCGAACACGTTCCATAGTCGCTTCTCTTAAGTCTTATTTATTATCTTATGTAGCTTCGTTTGAATCGAGATATTCAGCCGATTCGTGTTTTTTTTTTCCCATCATTTTATCAGTTTGTTTATTCATTTTTCCTCTCATCCTTTACGTCCTCTCTTCCATATATTCGTCTTTTCACCTTTTCGTTTAGCCGTACCTCGTTCTACCTCTCAGTTTCTATGTTTAAGTGCGCTAATCTTAAAGCCTATTAAAGAGTAGGTGAAGAGCCTAGGAAAGAGAACTACTTCATTTTTGCGTAGAGCCCAGTACAGTTAGCATATGTGATATAAGTTACAGATGCTATATAGGTAGATTTCTCCAGTCAGACATTTTTGGTTAGAATACAGTTATAGTTCTAGTTCCATGTGCCAGTTCCAGCTTCTATCTACATTGCAAGTTACAGTTACAGCTTAAACTTGAGTTAGAAGTTTAGTTCCAATTGCAGTTCCAGTTGCAGTTCCAGTTGCAGTTCCAGTTCCATAGCTTGACACAGCTCCAGTTCCAGCTTCATACATTTTTAGCAACAGTTCCAGTTCCATTTCCTGATGCATCTCTATATGCAGTTCCTGGTGGATATTTGTATCCAACTCCTGTTTCAGCTCCATCTCTAGTTCCAATTTTAGTTCCAGTTCCAGTTCCGGTTCCAGTTCCAGTTCCAGTTCCTGGTGGATATCTATATGCATCTCCTGTTCCAACTCCTGTTTCAGTTCCAGTTCCAGTTCCATCTCTAAATACAACACCTGTTCCAGGTCGCATTCTTCAGTCAGACATTTCAGGAGAGAACACAAGCGATGAAACTGATATACTTCAGTTCATATCGGACGAGTCATAGTTTGGATCTATTATTACGAAACATATGTTATTTCATTGAATTTATTGAATTTATTGTACATTGCTGTACTGTGTGAGCACTAAACCTAAATATAGTCTCAAGAAGCATACGAAATTTTAAGACCTATTCCACAATTGCACAAGAATCAACTCAATTCTTTTCAAGAAGGCATCGCTAGGTATACACAGTACTAGCTATTCGAAAAATCCCAACTAGGGTAAATATATTTCTTAACTTTTGATTATTCAAAATCTGGAATTCAGCATTCAGCTATATTCAGCTTGACATAAATCAATAGATGCAAGACATTTTCATTTATATATGTATGTACATATATCGAAATAGTTGCTGAAGTGAAAAGCGCGTAACGGTTATTTCAGTTAACTGTCAGCCGCTATCACTAACTAGTATCAATTAAAGACTCGTTCCCAGAAATGATTAGCATCGCCTGACATTAACAAGGAGCGAACGTGGAAGGTTGCCACATTATTAGGCCATTTGATTGATCCGATTGTCGCACCATTCAAATTTAATGAGCTACGAGAAATGCCAAAAATATATGCTCAAACATTGGATATTCCCGTCGTGACATGGATGTGCTGAGCAAGTGAGATGGGAGTGGGAGTGGGGGGGTGTAAAATGTAAACTGTTAAATGGCAAATAGCAAATGGTAAATGGCAATTGGCAAATGGGAGTATTTTGTAGCTTAGAATACCCTGTAATCGAGATCAGGCAAAAGCAGAAAAATGTTATGAATATGTTACGATATGAATATGGGAAATAACTGAGTTCGAAAAACTTCAGAGGATTAAGAGACTATGAAGACATTAGTACAGGGTATGTGCTAGTCAAGCAGAGCTCACTTTACCACCCCCCCCCTCCCTCTCATGTTCTCTGTGTGTTTACTGCAGCACTTTTTTGTTGTCCCCCTTGTGGGTCTGTTCAACTGATTTAGCTCAATAATGCGACGCGTCTCTCACTTTGATAAGGGTCCCGTTTGTTGTCAACAAATAATAACGGCAACGGCAGCAGCAAAAACAATAAGTGGCAGGACAGCAAACACGAGTTCGTTATCTTTACCGCAATGTAAACACTGCCACACGATTTTGACGGGGTGGCAACGCTGAGCGACAGCCACAACTCATGGCTGAAAGACGCCAAAGAGCGCGGGCCAAACTGATCAAATTCAAAGAATTATTCAAGAGCTAATAGAAGCACATTGTATTATAATATATGCTATAAAAATATTATATATAAATAGATGCACTTTGGCTTAATAATGAATTTTATGAGAAGAGAACGTAGCGCATATAGCTGAAGGAGAAGATGAATTAGAGGAAGACAGAGGAAAGAATATTCGCTTATGTAGATATAAAATATAATTAATATTTATATATATGTATATAATATATTATGAATATAATTTTTTTTTTATAAATTCTAAGAAAGTCCTAACATACTCAGCACGCCCTCAGTGGGCGTAGATAATAATGGATTTGAGTATACATATTATATATAAAATTTATAAAATATAAAATATAAATAAATTTTACAAAATATAGAATTTTTATAAAATTTATAAAATTAAAAAAATATATATAGACATATGATTTTTAATAACTAATAGGTAAAGTGTAATATTTAAATTAAATATATAAAAAAAAAAACTCTCTCGACATATTTAATGAAATTTCTGTGATTCCTCAACCCATGGTATATGAGAAATCAGGCAAATTTAATCTAAAAGACAGACGCAGGCATAGCAGAGTATATATATATATATATATATAGTATAGTATATAGCATAAACTTGATGATCATAAACTTGATGGTTGACCGTGCTAAAGCGTATCTCTTTGTCTGGCAGCCCCAATTAGAAACTTTCTTGCATGCTTTAATTCTATATGCATACTCTATAAAAAAAAAGCTACGTCTGAATATTAGCTCGGACTCCAATATAGTTTGCTCAGTCTAAAATATTTAAATTTCCCAGTGATTATATAATTAATGTAGTGCAAATTCGACTGGAATATCGATACTTCGATATACTTATACGATATACTTATACGATCTACTTATACGATATACTTATACGATAAACTTATACGATATACTTATACGATATACTTATACGATATACTTATACGATACACTTATACGATATACTTATACGATACACTTATACGATATACTTATACGATATACACAGTGAATATCTGGAAACTCGAGCTGGCGCCTTAAAGTCTTGTGAAAATGTTGTTAAAGTTAAGCTCGAACGGACTGGGCTGTCGAATGTAAATGCTTTGGCCAGATACACGTACATATACAAGGAATACATATCGTATAATTCATATAAATTTTGCTAGGCACCAGAACTCTCCCCGGGGTGCATTTAACTAAACGTAGCGCTGGGCGGGCATGGCTCGACTACTCGTGGCAATTATAAATTGTTGAAAATAATTTCATTAAAAATGTAAAAAGCGGCATCAAATAGAAAAGTGTATTAATAAAAGCCAAAGTCCTGGACCTGGATGCTAGTCCTGATGCTACGATGCCAGGTCCATGTCCGCTGGAGCAACACCGGCAGCAGCACAAACTGTAGACTATTCAATGTTGTTGTACATTTTGGAGTCGTTGTCCCGTATCCGTCCTATCCCCGTATCCATGTCCATGTCCATGTCCGTGTCCATGTCCATGTCCATGTCCATGTCCATGTCCGTGTCCGTGTCCAAGTCCGTGTCGGTGTTGGCTACGTGCTGCCATTAACTTTGCTTTTGCCTTGCACACCTTCACTCCAACGCTCTAACACTAACCCCCCTCTATCACTCTCTCTCTCTCTCTCTATCTCATTCCCTCCCGCTCTATCTCTTTGTTGGGCAGAAAGACATTGTCCTGTTATTGTCGTTGTTGTTGTTGTTCGAACTTTCGACTTCCTGTGCCCAAAAGGTTTGCACTTTGCGCCTGCTATTTGGTTTGCAAATTTAATGCGTTCGTAAATTTTCAACTGAAATTTCATTTGCGTTAGTTCATTTCGAGTGGCGCTCTCTCACTCTCTCAGCATGGCGCTCTCCCTCTCTCTCTCTCTATCTCTCTCTCTCTCATTCACTCTCTTACCCCTTCAATAACCAAACCCAACTAGAGTTCAGGCAAGCTCTGGCTAGTTTCGCTTTTTAGTGCCATCATCATTTAGGCTTGCGAGTGAGAGTGAGTGAGAGCGAGTGAGAGTGAGTGAGAGCGAGAATCTACATCTATTCTCACACTTTCACCCGTTGCTAACAATGCGTGCTGCATTTTTCGTGAGCGGGCAGGAAATTAAGTTGGCAACTTTACATAAATCGTTATCCCCAAACCAAAGCTGGCAGCAGCTATTCGCCTTTTCTATTTATGATTGGGCTCTATTAGCAACTAGTTAAAGCAACTGCAAGGCGAAAGTCGTAGTTAAAGTGAGACTAGATATATGGCAATGTATGGAGTATATAATATATATGCGAGAGTGTATTCAAAATTTGTAGTTAAGTCTAAGAGTTAAGCAGATAAGCTTAAAATATCCAAGTATAAATGATTATGCATTTGTTTACAGAGTTCTTTAAGAGAGTTCCATTGCCAATGGCAGAGCAAAATTTCATTTCATTTTTCTGTAAATTATTCAACCTGAAGCAACCGATATAAATAACTTCCGTTTAGATTAAGTTGCCTAAAAGGTAGTAGTACGCTAAGCTGTAAATAAACATTTAATTATTTTAAAAAAAAAAAAAAAAAAAAAAAAAAAAAAAAAACTGAAGCAACCTAAAGCGATTAATGATGATCAACGACTTTTTAGCTTTTAGGGGCCGATGCAATACATCTGAGGGATAGCTCTATAGCTAAATACTTGAATATAATTTCTAAGATTTTAAAATCTTCCTAGAAATATGTATGGATTAGATCTTCGATCAAACTGCCCATAAAAAAAAAAAAATAAATAAAAAAAAAACTGCTGGAAAAAATCGTACTGAATCAAAATTAAAAAAAAAAAAAAACGGAAAAAAAGTTTATTTTGTATTTTAAATTTTCTAGCTAATAATAGAAACTGCGTCCAAAATCAGAGGTGGTACCATATAAAAGCTTAAAAGAATAATACATATGGATGTATATACTCAAAGCTCTCTGAACTTCTGAGCTTCTCTGAAATTCAACAGACCTTCATCTTCATATAGATTTTACACACAAAATAAAAAATCCATTTTTTTATTGAATTTCATTGAAAACTCAAAGACGAAAGATCTTGTCTTTAAATGGATGAACAGAAGCAGGAAGCAGACAGGAATAATGACAAATAGCTAGATCTTGGGGCCTTTGCTCATTTTGTGTTGAAAAATCCTCACTTTTGAGCCAAGTAAGATATTTTTAAAAAAAATTTAAAAGCATTCCACAAAGAGTTCATCAAGCTTTAAAATGAGTCTGCACACAGGGTGATGCGACAATAGGGTGCCTCGCAGTTTTTTGTCAAATATGAAAAATATGATTTTGGTTAAAAGACACAAGCATTTTAATGAAAAAATGATTTTTTTAAGTTATTTAAAAAATAGTATATATAAAGTATTTTAATGAAAACAAATTTTAATTTATTTTTTTTTTTTTATTTTTTTATTTACAAGCATTTTAATGAAAAAAATATTTTTTTTAAGTTATTTAAAAAATACAAGCATTTTAATGAAAACAAATTTTAATTTAATTAATTCTTTTAATTTTTTTTATTTACTTATTTATTTTTTTTATATTTTTTTCTTTTATTTAATTATATATTTATTATATATTTATTAAGTTTTGTTTAATGAAAAAATTATTACTTTCTTTTATTTTTATTTTTTAATTTTATTTTTATTATTTATTATTATATTAAACTTTTTTATTTTTATATATTTATTTTTATTTTTTAATGACTTTTGTATTATGATTTATAATGAATATGACTATTAAATACATATTTTTTCGTCGATCGTAAATTACTTAATGTAAATAGCCACTTCTTTCGACCTTTTACACACCTTTTACAACTTCACTCAATCAATATAATCAATTAAAGGCATTAGTAGAGCTAACAATTGTATCTCAATTCAGTTTTTGTTTCAATTGCAAACTCTTTGCCATTTGCTCGCATTTGGTCAACTCAAATAGTAATATATTAACTGTAATTATATGTGACTATATTCTCATACTTAAATAAATAATTAATTGGATTAAAATACTAACAGGCAATGCGGCGCCAAATGAAGAAAGTGTTTCGCCCTGTGCAGCCCCGGCAATAATTTATTTGTCTTTCTATTATTAAGGTGGAAAAGGTGGAAGAAGTGCTAAAGAGTTCCGCGTATCGTGTCTTTAATTGAAGCAACATATTCCCGTCGTAATTATTTTTGCTCTCGCTCTACCTATCTATCTCATTTTATCTACCCCTCTCACTCGCTCACTCTCTCTCTCTTGCTCTCGAACTCTGTGTGTAACAATGCGAGCCAGGAAGCAGTTAGCATTAAATTATTTCAACTAATTTGCTGTAAATGATATTTGGCAATGCTCATTATTAAAATGTGTGTGTGTGTGTGTAGGTGTATGTGTGTGTGTGTGTGTAGGTATGTGTGTGTGTTGCCCTGCTTTCTGTGCGTGCTCATAAGTTTGACAGCACAGCAGAGGAGCAGCATCTGGGCCAACATGTGGTATGAGTGATGTGCTTCAGCTGGATACACAACCGTGCACCTAAATAATAACAGACTGTTTATTCCCCTGCTGTGTTTACTTGACGTGGGCGCGGGCCAGAAGGGTTGGGGCTAAAAAAGTACAGACGTGGCAACCTGTGAAAGAAATGCCAAGGCCTCAAATGTTTACTTAAATTTACTTCAAATGTAACTAATTAAATGCTTTGATGCAAATTAAAAGTCAGCAAAGAAGCAGACGACGAAGTAAAGGTAGAGTAGAGACAAGCAAAAAATAAATAAATAAAAAAAATAATAATAATGAATTTATTACTAGACTTTATAATATAAATTAAAATCGATGTTCAAATGCTTTCGCAACGGAAAAGTTGTGCGAAAGCATTTGAAAAATTTTGTTTTATTTTTTGTTGTTTTTTTTTTTTTTTTTGTTATTTTTTTTTTTTTGTTGTCGGTTCCTTCCGCTGCCGCATTTGTTGGTATTTTAGGCAATTTAATTACATTATGTCAGTGGCATTCCCAAAGCCTTTCCAATTATACATATTTCAAATGAAAATTAATACAAAGCCAAGAAAGCGAATAAACAGCTAACATGAGCATGCATTTAACAAAATTGGGCGGCTGCTTCAAGCAGATAAAAACAAAAGCAAAAGCAATAAATAAATATTAAATAAAAAAAAAATACAAATAATATATATGTATGTATATATATTTATATATATGTATTTATATATATATATAAATATCTGCAAATTAGCTTAAATTTTGCACGCACGACTGAAACGCAGTGGCCCGCGCGGCTCAGTTCCCAGTTGCCGGCGATGGGAAGTGATATAATTGCTGGGGCCGGAAACGTTAACTGACTGAAAGAGTGACTCAACTCAACTCAACTCAACTCGTCTCGTCTCAACTCGACTCGACTTCACTCAACTCGTCTCAAACATCAACGCCAACGCCAGCAACAACTCCAACTCCAACTCCAATGCCAACGCCAACTCCAACTGCAACAGCGACTACTCAGCTTAACTGGCAACTGGGATTCGAGCTAGAGCAAATGAGATTATGGATTAAGTTGTTAGACCAAAGAGCAGATACCCTGCAGGTTTTTGTAGGTGTGCAACTAATTTTTTGTTTTTCTATTTTATTTCTAATTCTTATATTATAATTGTTATTTTTATTTAGCATCTTATTTATATGGAACTGCAAAAAAAATTGTTGTAAAATAAATATAAATAATATGTGTTATTAATTGATTTATATTTATAGAGAAAAATGAAAATTCTATTTCTACAACTAACAATTGAATATACCAAAAAAATTCTATAAAAAATATATATATTTTTGTTTAGATTTTTTTTAATTTATTTTTTTTATTTAAATATATAGTTTTTTTTACATAATTTAAAATAATAAAATACTTTTAAAAATGTATGGTATTAATATTATTATTTATTTATTTTCTTTTATTATTTTTTTTTTATGTTTTTTATATTTATTTTTATATAGAAAAACTCTTATAAAAATATTAAAATCCCCTAAAAAATTATCTTAAAAAAAAAACTAAGAAGTATAAAAATATATGATTTAATTTATTCTAAGGTAGAAAAATGAGAAATAATAAATAAAATAATTATTCCATAAATTTAAATCAAAATGAAAAATAATAAATAAAAAATTAATGCTATAAATTTAAAATTACTTTTAAAAACAACTTTAAATAAATTAAAAATATAAAAAAATGTTTTAATATTCGTATTTTCTGTATTAGTATTATTATTATATTTTTTTTTAATTTTTTTTTTTTGCAGATATTTGTATATATTTATAATATTAAGTAAATTTAAAGTTATTATTTTCTTATTCTATAAAAAGTAGAAATAAAATTGAAGATAAATTTAGATAAATAAACTCAATAAGAAAAAAATATGCTCTTTAATCTACTATATAGATATATATATATATGTATATACCTTCTGTACACAACTCTAATATACAGGGTAGCAGAAAGAGCGCGAAAAATAAAATAAATAAAGTATTCAAAGTATTCAAGTTGGCGAAGCGCCCAAAGTGTTGCACACTTGACTGCGTACACGAGCGCGGCAAGAGAGGTGCGCGGGTGGGGGGGGCCGGTATGGGGGAACGGTACCGAAACCGTTGGTGGGCGTGGCCAATGGCAATGCGGCTGTACTATGTCGGCTTACACGTTTGCCCATAGCCAGCAGCATTGCGGATGATGAAACGGGAGGCGCCAGGCACAGATAAAAATTCATTTTACAAATGAGCTTTGCGTTGGCCAAAACCAAATTCAAAATCCACGTTAACTGGGTGTGGGTCAGCTCCTGTCTAAAAGCGTCTGTGTGTGTGTGTGTGTGTGTGTGTGTGTGTGTGTGTATTCTCATTGAGTCTGCATGTGTGCTCACATATATTCATATTTTACGCAGCTGTAACTTAGCGTTTCTGCGAATTAGCATACCCGACATATTAATATATTTATGTATGCATCAACATTAATATGCACGCACAGCGACTAGGCCAATTTACTGGCTGAGAAGCTCAACAGATATGCTAAATAATTAAAATTGTGAGCGATGCACGAGTTCATCTCGTTCTCTCTCACAAGATGTGTGTATTGAAATGATTCTCTATGTCTATCTCACTCTATATTCTACTCTATATTCCTACTGCCTCGACTGTTTTTCTATACCCCTTGCTTTCACCTCCCATTCTCTCACTCTACTTTTCCGTTCTATTCTTTGCGAAGTCTTACAATTGAGTTCCTCTGTCTCTCTTTCTCTCTCTCTCTCTCTCTCTGTTTTCTATATGTCTCTCTGCGCACATAGATCTCTAAGTCCTCCGTTTATTCTTTCTCTCTCTTTTATTTCCTCTATCCTCTATATTTGTTTCCTTACCTATATTTAGCACACTCGTCTCTCTTTTTAATTCCAATCCATACCCCTTACCCCTTTCCATTCGTGCAACACTTCTTCTTCTTATGGCTCATTTATGTTTAACCTGTTCATTTTGCCTTCGTCTTATTCTTCATCCTTCTCTCTTTTCTCTTTTGTTTGCCCCTTCTCCTCTATTTTTCTTCTCTCTTCTTCTTTTCTATTATATTCATCTCTATTTGCCTTCTCTGTTCTCCTTCTCTTTTCTTCATCTCTATTCTCTCCTTTTTTATTTTCCTTTTTTTTTAGTTCTCTATTCTGCTTCTATCTTCCCCTTCTCTCTTCATCTTCACCATTTTCCTCTTTTATTCTCCTTCTATATTCTCCTTCCCTCTTCCCCTTCTTTATTATCCTTCTCCTTCTACTTCTACTTCTACTTCTACTTCTACTTCTACTTCTACTTCTACTTCTACTTCTACTTCTCCTTCTCCTTCTTCTTCTCCATTTACCTTTTCTTTTTTTAGTTCTCAGTTCTTCTTCCCTCTTCCCCTTTTATCTTCGTCTTCTCTATTCTCCTTTTTTAATTTCCTTCTCTATTCCCCTTCCCTCTTCACCGTTTTTATTCTCCTTCTCCTTCTCCTTCTCCTTCTCCTTCTCCTTCTCCTTCTCCTTCTCCTTCTCCTTCTCCTTCTCCTTCTCCTTCTCCTTCTCCTTCTCCTTCTCCTTCTCCTTCTCCTTCTCTTATTCTATTTTTTTATTCCCCTTCCCTCTTCCCCTTCTTTATTCTCCTTTTCTATTAGCCTTCCCTTCTCCTTCGCCATCTTCTTCTGCTGTTTTTTTTCTCTCTTGTCTCTTCTCTTCTACAATTCCTTTAACTCCTCATACTTGCTCTCTCTCTTCCATCTCTCTCTTCCACACACATTTATCCACTCTATTGACTACTGAATATCTCTCATTCCATCATTCCATTCCACTGCATTCTGAATTCCAAATTTTAGCTTACCAATATTGACATAGGACATATACCAACTCGTAGTCCCTTTCTATTGACCATCCTAATGCAGTTAGTAAATGTAAAACTGAAATACAATTCATGTTTTCGATTCTCAATTTGCGAATTGTGCACAACTCGCATCTGCAGACCCTATCGATGACTCGCTGCACTGGCAATTGGTGCAACGTTTGGGACTTTTATTTATTCATATTTGATAGCTACGAATTGTGGCACAATTTTCAGTTAAGCACTCGCCTCATTGTTGCATCCATTTCAGTCGGGCAATGCACAATAATGACCTAAGCTAACTTCCTATAGCGGGGAGCTAACACCCCCTGCTCCTGCTCAAGCCCCTGACCCCTGTCCCCTAGCCCCTGTCCCCTAGCCCCTACAATTGCTATCTGGCACTGGGAGTGAAAATTTTATTGTTGTATTGCGTTCTCTCGTGCGAACATGGCCATGGCTGTGGGCGGTGAATGTGGGCGTGACTGTGAACATTGGTATGAGTAGACTCGTACTCGTGACTCCTCAACAAATATTTATATTGCGCACTCGAATATTCAGTGAGCAAATCGACGCTTGGTCAGCAATTGCATTTAAATAGTTTTTCATTTGACTGGGCAATTCGCGTTGCTCTTCTGCCCGGACCCGGGTACATTTCGACCGTGTTTATTACGTGTATATTGTGCTCTGCCAATGGCTAATTTGTAGATCATTTTCAATTAGTTCTTGGCTCTTAAATGCTTGTACGCTGCATAGTTCAAGGCACTTAAAAGTATTAAAACTTTTGTTTTTATATAAGAAAAAAAAAAAAAAAAAGAAATTATGTAAGCAAATTCTGTGAATACTAAATGAAGGTAAAACTGAAAAAAAAAACATAAGTAGAATCACAGTTAAAAAAAAAGGAAAATAATAGAAAGTTTAAGCACGGTTACTTAACACAGCTGGGAATTACTCTCACTATCTCTCACTCTCTCTCTCTCTCTCCCCCTCTCTCTCACTCTATCACTTTCAACAATTTCTCACACATTAGCATGAGTAAACGTTATTCGAGTTCAATGAAAATCGCATAGAGAGACTTAATGAACTAGAGCGAAACTGTAGAACGCCAAGCGAAAAGTTTTCACTCCATAGAGTGAACGTATTTCAGTGATTCATACAGCTAAAGGGTAGTCAGGACTTGAAGTGCAGTCAGACTTGAATGGCTTAAGAGTTTCATAATCAGGTGTAGAGCATGCTTAAAGCAAATATAACCAGATGATTATCAACATTTCTATTCTATTTCTTGGTGGATTCCCTTAATTTCATTTAGCTTCCATTGGTTTTACATTCTTTTTTTTTCTATCTCATTCTGTTCATCTCAGTTTCTTTATTTTTCTGTTTCTATATCACACTTTATGTCTCTCTGTGTGTGTCTAAATATATTTATTTCAATTTAGCGCTTTGCCCGTTCTACATCTGTCTCTCTCTCTCTCTATCTCTTTCTCACACTCCTTGCTTAACGATCAGCCCTTCTAACTTTCTCTCTCTGTATGATGTGTCACTATCTTTCTCTTTGTTTCTGTCTTTCTCTATATCTCTCTCTTTCTCTCTCTCTTTCTCTCTCTCTCTCTCTCTCTGTCTCTATCTCTATCTCTATCTCTATCTCTATCTCTATCTCTATCTCTATCTCTATCTCTATCTCTATCTCTATCTCTATCTCTATCTCTATCTCTATCTCTATCTCTATCTCTATCTCTATCTCTATCTCTATCTCTATCTCTATCTCTATCTCTATCTCTATCTCTATCTCTATCTCTATCTCTATCTCTATCTCTATCTCTATCTCTATCTCTATCTCTATCTCTATCTCTATCTCTATCTCTATCTCTATGTATTTGCCTTTCTCTATCTTTTTCACTCCCTTTCTATTCTCTCTGCCTATCTCCCTATATATCTCTCTCTTTTTTCTTTAGATATCTATCATGATCTGCTCCCCTGCTCTCTCTCTCTCCGCCTTTCTCTTATTCTATTTCAATCTTTCTTTATCTGTTTTTTCTAGCTCTCAATTTTTCTCATCCTCTATCTCTTCCATCAATTTCTATTTTTTTCTCTCACTCTTCCTATTTCTCTCTCTGTCTCTCTCTCTCTCTCTCTCAATTTATTTCCATCTAGCTGCCCCATTTAATTGCTGAGTATCTCCGAGCCGAGCATTTCTAAACAAAGTCTTTAGCAAAAGTTTTATTATTTTTTTCATCTCTCACAGCATTTTGCAGTATTTTGTTTATTCCCTTGTCCAATTAAACGCGTTTTGCTGCCCGCAAAAATAACAACAAACTTTTTTGATTAAAATTAAAAAAAAGTTTTGCATTTTTTTTTTTATTTTTTTTATTATTTTTTTTTTTTT
>JAWNPR010000061.1:15990000-16327500 GCA_035047405.1 Drosophila stalkeri
AGTCAGTTTTACTAAATAATTATTTTTAAGATTAACATACTTACTTAGAATATAATTAAATTCAGTTTTATTAAGCAATTAATTATATTTATTTTTTTTAGAAACAATTAAATTTTATTTCGCAATAATTATTTTTATTTTTATTTAAAAATATCTTATTTATGTAGTAGAATAAAAATACTGCAACAGTTGGCAAAAAAAAAAAAAATGTGACAAAAATTTAAAAAACTTTGAAAAAAAAAAACAAGTTGTAAACTCTTTCACAATATCACGTCATACTATCATATCGATATAACTAACTACATATAGACAGATATTTTTATTTATTTTTCTTTTTTCGAAATTTACGTATAAGGAAACGAATTCACGCAACAGCTGAGAACTGCATTGAAAATATAAGTAAATACGATACATGATATCATAATCACTGAAATTTTTGTTTAATTTGAATTTTTTGAAATTTTATTATCTCAATTTAAGCTACTGACTCATAATGCCAAATTTAGCTGCAAACTGTATATTGATTTCAAAATTTATTATGCATTCAAAATGGTCAGCTTCTGACATTAGAGCACACAGAGAGAGAGAGAGAGAGAGAGAGAGAGAGAGAGAAAGGGAGAGAGAGAGCTCTAGAAAAGTTCACAGAGTTTGATTGAAATAACTGAGCCGTCTCAGTGCATCCTTTGAGCACTTCCTCTACTTACTAACTGTAATAGGATAACTAATACCAGGAATTCTCTTTCATCTTATTGAAACAACTGTGTACCTAGTTCTTTCTGACTCCTGCTTGAACCTGGCTGGAAAGCAACTATTTCCAGTTAACGAGTGCTTTGCATGCATTCAGTGCGCTGCTCATACTCAATTTACTCGTTTCTGCTGAGATGCTAAACTGGGCCAACAAATGCTGCGCGTTGACAATTGCAAGCACAAACAAGCAGCAGAAAGGTGCGCTAGTCACGAATGACGGGTGGGTATGCTCGACTAGTAGATGCTGTGCCGGTAGCTTGAAATAGATATTGATTTAGCTGAATGAAACGTACTTTTATTTAATTTTGTAATTTTTATGAATATATGTATTTATTTATTTGGTATATTTATAATTAGCTATAAGTCAACTATTTTTTTTATTTATTTTTTAAAATATATACATTGCACACATATATATATATATATATATATGTATAATAATAATAATTATGATAATAATAATAATAATAATAATAATAATAATAATAATAATAATAATAATAATAATAATAATAATAATAATAATAATAATAATAATAATAATAATAATAATAAATAATAATAATAATAATAATAATAATAATACTAATAGTAATAATAATAATAATAATAATACTAATAGTAATAATAATAATAATAATAATAATAATAATAATAATAATAATAATAATAATAATAATAATAATAATAATAATAATAATAATAATAATAATAATAATAATAATAATAATAATAGTACTAATAGTAATAATAATAATAATAATAATAATAATAATAATAATAATAATAATGCCATAAAAGGTTTCTTAAGTTTCTGATATTTACCCAATTGGCTAGAAATATCTACAAGATCTACTACATTATAGATATAAGCGATGAACTTCTAACGTGTCAGATACAATCGATAAAAATCATGCAGTAAAATGCAGTAAGCATTTCCCCAGAAAAGTCAATTTTTTGTAGTGTTTGACCCTTTGGTATTTTCCATATGATCGACCATGAACTGTAGAGCTTTGCAAATCTCAGCATTTAAAGCAGTTCCACTATTAAAATGGATGGCAAATAGATGAAACATGGCTCTAACATTTCATATTAATATCGATCAATAAAGACCGTCATCTGAGTGGAGTGCATATGGTAAAGCTCAGCAGCGGATATAAGCTGAGAGTTTATAGCATCTGTATAAGTAGATGCATCTGGTATGATATTTATGAACAAACTTAAGGAAAAAGGAAAAAACAATCAACTAATTTCTAGCTCTATAAATGCCAAAACGATAATTATCGATTGACAAAAAATATAGAAATGAACACTGAAATGGATCATTATAATCACAATACTTTAATGCTTCTTCTTTGACCTGTTAGACAGCAAATTATAAGCACTGATAGGACTCGAGATTTGCTAAAAATATACTTCAAATAACAAATCGATAAATATCGATAGGTAGGTAACATAGAAATTGCACAGCGAATACTAAAGCTAAGCAACTTCAACTTGCTTGCAATGCTTGCAAAGAGTATAGCAAGCAAAGAGGTGAGAGAGAGAGAGAGAGAGAGAGAGAGAGAGAGAGAGTAAGAGTGAGAGACAGGTAGAGCAAAGTTGAGAGAGAACTGCTGTTGCAGCTCTTTCTAAGCCCTGTTGTTTTTTTTTTTTTTTTTCTTTATATGTGGAACAGCAAATTAAAGTGTGTCGCTTGAGTCATAAACAGGCGCTGTTGGCTCGTCAGCAGAACGAGCCGCAACTGCTGCTGTTAAAGGATTTCTCTTGCCTTTTAGTGTTTGTGTGTGTGTGTGTGTGTTTTTTTTTTTTGTAATTTTTTAGTCAACATTTGCATGGCTAATTATAACTGTTTTACACCGGTGCTTGGCCACTAACAACAAGCAAAAACAAGAACAATAACAATTTACGTTGATCGAGGGCAGGCGCACAGGCAACCAACTGATTCTATATGCCTTATGTGGCAGCAGCTTTAAACTTGCCACACTTCATGTGTGTGTGTGTGTGTGTGTGTGTGACTGCAAATTGGGGCTTTCATTTGATGTAACGTAGGCATTATGGACATTCATTGTTGCTGTTGTTGTTGCTGTTGTTGCTGTTGTTGCTGCTGTTGCTGTTGCTATTGCTATTTCTCCTGCTGTTGCTATTGTTGTTGCCAGCATTTGGAGTCACTGTTAAGTTTTACTGAAAGCCACTTGAATTTATTAGGAACACTCATAAAGTCATTGCTGCTCTGGCCCTCGCCGAGGGCCGAGAGAGAGAGAGAGAGAGAGAGTGAGAGAGAGAGAGATTGTTGGTGAATGTGCTCAGCTGTTTTTATAGTGCCAAACTCCTAATGGATGTCAAATTTGCCAAGCGCTTGTGTAATAGCAAATGCGATGTGCTGAAAGTGAAAGTGAACAGCTGAGCTGAGTAACGGCCAGCCAAATACCCTGTAAACGAAAAAGTGTTGCAGAAAGTGAAGCAAACGAAAAGACCAATCGACTCGACTTTGAAGAGTAACCTACTTTAAAAATATTTTTTTTTTTTATATTTTCTGAACTGCTGCAGAGGCCAGCTTTATTTTAATTAAAACTAGAATCAACTAGAAATACAATAGTAACAAATTATAGAACTAAAGTTCGCATAATATAGAAAATATTCAATATTAACGAAGTGCATAAAGCGCACAAGATGTTCATAATGCTAAGGTATGAAGAGATATGCAGCCATAACTTAGCTTAACTTCACTCTCAAATGTGCCAGAAAACTGTGACTATTACTACACAGATATACCTCACTTTACTCTCACTTAACTTATAGGATATTTAAGAAGAGTTAAACAAGAAAAAAAAAGTTAATTTAATTGATTAAAATATGTAAAGTAACACGACTGATGCAAATACTTTTAGCTAACCTCAAGCATCACTTGAGCACATAACTTGGTGCTGTTCTACCAGGTCAATTAGTTGGAAGGAAAAAGATTAAAAAAAAAAAAGCTAAGCTAAATTTCACCTCTGATCCATGGTCACTTGACGCAAAGATACTTCACTTGAGACTCTCAGCTTAGCTTGGCTTATTTGAAGTGTATTTACAATTGTTCCTTTACTTTGTTTCTGTGTTTACTTTATTTTTCTCTGATAAGCGCAGAAAAAGGTTCATAGACTGACACATAGATGGCGCCACTGTTGCGTTGGTGTGAACTCGAATTCACTTTACTTAATTTAATCTCAGTGAAGTCAGTTCAGCTGGTTTGTTTTGTTTGCAAAGTGTTTGAATCTCTTCTTAATGTTTACTGTAGTTATGCAACATCCTTTTAGCAAATGAACAAAGAGTTTAAAAAAAAAATACTAAAAATGATATACAATCTTTTTCACAATATGTGTCTTAAACTACACTGTATATATATTTAAATTGGAAAAAAAAAAATAATTGTAAACCTGTAATGTTATGTGTGATCCAAGGGAGATAATGGAGTAGAAAGAAAATTACACAATATGTCGATCTACATTAAAAAATACAAATGAAGTAAATTGTATGTATATAATTTATATTAAAAAAGGTCACCATAAAAAATAAATACCAAATATTTTGATAAATTAAATTATTATTTTAAATTATATTATTTATTTTATTATTATTATATTATTATTATTATATATGATTTACATTAAAAAAAAAAATATATTAGATTTTTTTTAAATAAATAAATTTTATTTATTTATTTTTGACTGTTTGGCAATGTATTTTGTAAAAATTTTTATATTTTATTATCGAAGCTTTAGTGACAGCTTCGCAATTCAGTTTTACATAAACATTGATAACAAAAGATCAAAGTTGATATATACAAAAAAAATTATTTACACATATATTAATATTCTATTCTATTCTTACATTTTTTAATAATTTTATTCTATTTTGGTTTACCCTTTTGGCTTGATCGAATGGCATAAGTCTCTTTCAAAACTCAGAGAACAACTGATTGCAGCGGTTCTTCAATGAGTTCCGATCGGATAGAAACTTTTTAAAGCCGAACGTTTGCTTGAATTTTACGAAGCAAAGAGTCTTTTGTGTATGCGAGGGTTGTCTTAAGTAGACACATGTGAAAGTGAAGAACGACTCTCAGAGAGTCTGTAGCAGCTACTGAACTTCGCAAAGCGAACGTCAGTTGTATCACTCCCTAAACGATGTTCGTTAGAAGAAAGTCACACGAATCAGTTCAACTCAAGGCGCTCAATAGGAGACGAAAACGAAAAGAACCGAAGGCACTTGATTAGAGCGAGACCGAGAGAGTAAGATTTTGCTTTCTATTGATCTTGTGAACAGATTATAATAAATTATAAATATATATAGATATATACAATATATTACTAATATATTAAAAAATCATTTTATTGTAGTAGCAGATGCTAAAAAATTGCTTACATATGTAACGTATATTATCTAGTATTATTCCTGCTCTTACGATTCCTTTACTCTCTCTCTCTGAACTTCATATCTAGACCTATGTTGTTGCTTATCATCTCAAAGCTAATGATTCTTCTGATCTCAGCAAATTTGCAACTTTTTTATCTCCACTTCTACTCTATAAAAAACACTCACACTTGTATTTCACGCTCATGTATTGATTAAAATTCCTCTAGATGCGTTTCTTTCATGTTTTCTTTTTAATTAAAATTGAGCATCAGCAAAAAATAAAAAAAAAAAATCAAAGGAGAGTGAAAAAAAAAAAAAAACGCACACCTGCACCTAAACTGGCTAATTAAAGCGGAAATGCCAGCGCCTGGATCGAAGCGCGCTTTGGCTTATAAGGATTAATAAATATAAACAGAGCACACGCAATAAATTCCAATGCAAATATGAAGCACAAGCTCATAAACTAGAAGCAGACGTTAATGGCAAAGGGATGGCAGTGCCAGAGAGCGAGAGCGAGCTAGAGCCAGGGGCGAAAAAAAAAGAAATATGAAAAGAAAATGGTATGGCGACTGGTGGCAGGAACAGTGCCACGACACGGATGCTGCTGTTGCACACAGCAGCACAAAGAATGACAGCAACATGGCCTGCAATAGACAGACAGGCGGGTGAGGTTGGGTGAGGTTGGGTTTATGGGCTGGCAGCTCGCCATGGACATGGTCGTGGACAAAGCAAACTAGATGCAGCTTGAGGCAGCTAACAACAGCACAACGTTGACCAAGCGAAGTCTTCATAATGTTTGTTGTTGTCGCTGTTAAGTAGAATTTGCATTTTGTGGCAGCAAAGTGAAAAACGAGAAAACTCTGAAAGCCCCGCCGCCAGCGACAGCTAATTGGTAGCAATTGCTGTTGCACTTGATGCTTTAGGCAAGGCAACAACAACAACAACAACAGGAGCCTGACAATGGCCAAGGCCAGCTAATTATAAGCACTCGATTATGCAGCAAATGAAAACAAATCCACGAAACGAATAAGAAATACTGAAACGAAAACGAAAATGAAAACGAAAATGAAATGAAAACAAACAGGTGAATAAATGCTCTTGTTGTTCAGGTGCTTGCACCCATGTGGCAAGCTGCATGTTGCATGTTGCATGGCTGCATGGCTGCATGGCTATCTAGCTGCTGCCCCAATGCCTATAAAATGCGCTGCACTCGCAATGCCAATTTCACTCTCACTTTGTTAGCTAACACGAGCAGCGAGCAGTGAGCATCGAGCATTGAGTCGCGCTTACGCCGCGTATACGTAATATTTAATTACACGCGTCGACCGTCTAAATCCGTTTTAATACAGTGTAAAAACATAGATCTTTTATTATATACATATATATATATATATATATGTGAATTCATATTATTCTGTGTTTTGTTTTGGTTTTTTTTGTTTTGTTTTTTTGCGCTACATTTGAAACATATTAAATAAACAAAGCGCTTGCAAACAATGTCGCTTTTAAAGGTGAATAAAAAAAATAATTTAGAAAAAAAAAAGTAGTAAAAAAAAGAGAGAGCATACAAAAACTGTAAATATTTTAATAAACCGCAGCAATATTTGCTTTTATAAATTGTTGCAATATTTGCGCTGATTAACTTGTGATTTAGTTGATAAATAAAAGATAAATTGAAATATACAAAAAAAAATTTATATATAAAAAAATAAATATTTAAAAAAAATATATAATACAATATTTAAAAAAATATATATATATTTATTTATATTTAAATATATTTATATACAAAAAATGATGACTATATTTTTATATACATAAATAAAAACATAAAATATATGTATATAAATGTATATATATTTATATTATTATTGAAATATATTTATAGCATATGTATTTATATATACATATATTATATTATGTCTATATTTTAATTTACTTTTTGAATCAGCTTAAATTTGATTTTAGACGTTGCGCCTGATTACTTAAATGTCTCACAATTCTATTATTTATTGCAACAACAACAAAATAAAAAAATTAAACACAAAAAAAAAACATTTAAAAAATCATTAAAAACAAAAATCATTTGTAAACTGAATAGAACAATATTTATATATAGTTACAATTATTTTGTTTGTGCACTTCATTAATTTTTAATCCATAGTTAATTGGCTACAAATTTAATGAGCCCAACCAATGCGGAACGAAAAGCGCAGTTTTATACAATATATATAAAAATTTATATTAGACATACATGTATGTGTATGTGTTATATTTATATGTAGCCATGGAAGCAATATGACAAAGATAGTATTTATAGATAGATAGCTAGTTAGCTAGTTAGATTGATACATAGATATATTTTATGTCTTATGCAGATCAGATAGGGGCAATACTTGCTGGAAATTCTAAAAGCAATAACTGCTTTTAAGTCAGATGAGCAATTCTTGAATTAAATTAAATAAAAATTAAAAATATTTTGAAGCTTTACCTATTGGCTATTTAGGTCGTAGATCATCAGTAAGTAAAATTACTTACTGAAGATCTACGGCTTAAATTGCCAATAGGTGAAGCTTCAAAATATTTTTTCTTTTAAATTAATTATTTTTGTTTTTTTATTTTGTAAGTGAAAATAATAATATAATAATAATAATAATAATAATAGAAGCTTCAAAATATATATATTTTCTTAATTAATTAATTATTTTTTTATTTTTATTTTTTATTATAAAAATATATTTTTTTAAGTTACACAAATTTAAATTAGCATAAAACTAAATAAAATAAATAATATGCACAATAAATTTTAATATTAAAAAACAAGTCAAAAATAATAAAATAGTAATAAAAGCTTTAAAATATTTTATATATTTTTTTAATTAATTTTTTTTTTATTAATAATAAAAAAAAAAGATATATATATATATATATATATATATATATATATATATATATATATTATTTTTTTTTTTTTTTTTTTTTTTTTTTAAGTTACAAAAATTAAAATTAACATAAAACAAAATAAAATAAGTAATATTCACAATAAATTTTAATATTAAAAAAATAAAGTGAAAACAAAAATAAAATTAATATTAAAATTTAATTTAATATAAAATATAATAGAAGAGACTTTATTTGACAATCCATTTCAAAGCTCTTGTTTACTTAGTGAACTTAAACCAGAGCAACATATGAAAATTATTGCAAATTTATGTATTTATTTATTATTTTTATATATTATGCTACAAATTTCAAGTGTGCAAGTTCAAACTCAACTAAATGCAACTTTTAGCTGTCAAATGAGTTGTCAAAAAAAAAAAAAAAAAAAAAGCAAAGTCAACTCAGAGTTACTTCCCGTCAAATTTGACATGCGCATGTCAAACATGCCTATGGATATTTTAGACATGCCAACTTTGTAGACGATTCCAGTTAATTTTTCTTATTTTTATTATGGATTATGCTCAGTTTATAAATGAAAATTTATGCAGCCTAAGCGCTATTTGAATTGAATTCATGCTTGAGCTCTGTTTGCCTTTGCTCTGCCCACTTTACATTACTTTCGCAATGCCCAAATGAATTATCAATAGTAAATGAATTGTTTTGCTTAATGAAATTTCCGCATAGCTTTGGCTAAATTGTCTCCAGCTCTCAGTTGGCCATAAAGTGCATCTGCTCGACAGCTTCACAGTAACTTGGCTAAAACATTGTTGAAAACTAATTACAATTATAACTGCTAAACATTTTGAACTGTGATCAGGTTCGTTGCCACGTGGCAGACATTAAGTTGACCGACAGTGTGTGTGTGACAATATAATTAATAGTTTTTAATTATGTTGCACAGTGCAATTATGATTGTAATTGCAACAGCAAGTGCAGCAACAACAATTTGTTTAATCGTGTGCGCTGTCCCAATTAAAATAATAATTCAAGACAATTTAATAATAATAAAAAAAAAAAAAATTATTATTATATGAAATTACAATGTAACAAACAAACAAACAGGACAAACGTGCCACATGACATCGAAACGTGCATTAAAATCTTATTAAAACTGACATTTTGAAATTATTATTCATTTTCAAATTAAATATGAATTAAAATTGATCAATCATCTTCCACTCTCCCTCTCCCTCTCCCTCTCCCTCTCTTTTCCACTCGCCCAGCTTGCAGTGTTTGGCCTGTGCTGCTTCCTGCTTGCCCATGCCGCCGAGCTAGAGACGAAGCCAGCGGCTGAGCCAGCCCAAGCTGAAGCCATTGCCACCACAAAGTTAACGCCCAGCATCGAGGAGCCAAAGAGCAAGACGGAAAAACGTGATTCCTCGGATCAGACAGGTGAGTGAGAGGTTCTATAAACATTGCACAGCAACTTAGCTGCTGCCCAGTGAGAGTATACCCAGCAAATATTGAGAGCAGCAATTTAGGGTATATTGAATGTGTGCAAGAGGCAGAGATAAGTGTTGCAAAAGTTGAGCTGTTTGTGTTAAGCGATGTCTTTCTATAGATCTGAGCATCTGCTCTGCTTTATTTTTTTTTATTTTTAATGCCTAAAATTAAAAAAAAAGAGAGAAAGAGAGAGAAAAAGATATTTGAAATACTTGTTACAGAAGTGCTCATTATATTGAGCACTCGCAGTGTAACCGAGGTTGAGTAGTCATAAATTCGTATGCAAAATATATTCAAAAATTCAGAATCCATGCGAAACTTATTCAACAATTAAGTTTCCATATTAAAGAGCTAGAGTACAGCCCCAGCGCAGCCTAAGCGCAACCCTAGCGCTGCCCAAGCGCAGCCCTAGCGCAGCCCAAGCGCAGCCCAAGCGCAGCCCAAGCGCTGCCCAAGCGCAGCCCTAGCGCAGCCCAAGCGCAGCCCTAGCGCAGCCCAAGCGCTGCCCTAGCGCAGCCCAAGCGCAGCCCAAGCGCAGCCCAAGCGCTGCCCAAGCGCAGCCCTAGCGCAGCCCAAGCGCAGCCCAAGCGCAGCCCAAGCGCTGCCCAAGCGCAGCCCTAGCGCAGCCCAAGCGCAGCCCTAGCGCAGCCCAAGCGCTGCCCTAGCGCAGCCCAAGCGCAGCCCAAGCGCAGCCCAAGCGCAGCCCAAGCGCAGCCCAAGCGCAGCCCAAGCGCAGCCCAAGCGCAGCCCCAGCGCAGCTCAAGCGCTGCCCAAGCGCAGCTCAAGCGCAGCCCAAGCGCTGCCCAAGCGCAGCCCTAGCGCAGCCCAAGCGCAGCCCCAGCGCAGCTCAAGCGCAGCCCCAGCGCAGCTCAAGCGCTGCCCAAGCGCAGCTCAAGCGCAGTCGCTTCGCAGTCAGCTATATACATATACATAATTATGTATGTATGTATGTGTTGATGCACATATTATTTGCTCTTTTATATAGATAAATTTCAGGGTATCTCTTTAGTCGATCAATGCCAAGTGCAGCACACTTACTTGTTCATAGTTAAATTAAGTTTTCTCTTAATTAATTTTCTTGACTTTTGCCTTCATTTGCAGCTTCCGTTTATACAAGCAAAGCAGCCAAAGAGACGGCCTTTCGACCCATCTACCCATCGGCCACCTACTACGAGGCAGCCGAGAGTGGACCCATCTTTGAGCCAACAACTGTGCGCTATACGGCAGCCGATGCAGCACCACAGGTATGCAACAACAACAGCAACAACAACAGCAACAGCAACTGCAACAGCAACAGCAACAGCAGCAACAACAAATACATTTAATTAACTAACTACTTGCAGAGCTACTACGTTAAGCCGGACATAAGGTATGTGCCGCCATCAGCTGTGGAGCAAAAGCCTGGCTTACCAGGTCCACTGCAATTTGCACCACAGCAACAGCAGCAGCAGCAGCAACAGCAACAGCAAATTCCGCATCGATTTAGATTTGCTGTGCCGCCGCAAGTGGAATTGTATCAGCGTACAGTGAATACGAAATCACCGCAAAATCCAAGCTATAGCTATGTGGAGGGCGAGCCGAGCATTTATGAACGCGCTGGCCCGCAGCAATATCAATATGCAGCAACCGCTGCACCGCAGCAACATCTACAATTGCCAGGGCATCGCATACAGTATATTATCGCCATACCGCTCTCATATATGCGCCAGCTGCAGCAGCAATTGAGCGCCGGCCTGTTGCCTATGGCGTCCAGCACTGCCGCAAGCAGCAGCAGCAGCAGCACCTCGACAACCACCTCAACAACCAGCACAACAGCAACACCAGCAACAGTTGCCTCAGCAGCCAGTCAGCCCATCATGCAGCTACTGGGCCCATTGGCACGCGACCATCAAGGCATCTACAGACCGTACTATCAGTCCGATTTAGTTAGTGCTCCCTCGGCAGTGCCCACTCCAATTGCAGCCTATGGCCAGCATTATTTACAGATACCAGCCAACGTATTGCTAGCTGCGGCACAGCAACTACAACAACAGCAACAGCAACAGCAACATCAACAGCAGCAGCAACAGCAACAGCAGCAACACCAATTGCAAGCTGTTTATCCAAAGGTGGCGCCAACATCTGCTGCTCTCTATCAGCCCATCATTTATCAGCAGCCAAAGCTGGGCCCACTGCATCAGCCCCCACAGGCCCATCAGGCCCAGCCCCAGTTGCATCTGCAGCGCATCTATCAGCAGACCCCAGCGACCTATGCGGACCAAACAGCGGGTCAGCAAAACACTTTGTATGGTAGGTAAACAAATGCCCAAAACTGTTTTGTGATACGTTTCTCTGTTCTCTGTTCCTCTGGCTATCTGAAGTAGCTAAGAATATTGCAAGCCATCAAGGGTAGAGCCTCATTCTAATATGCCATATGCTAGTCTACACTCTTATGGATATGGCAGAGTTAAATATATGCTAAATATCGATATTAATCGATATATTGCTTTGGCAGTTTGAAGATCAGAGATTTCAGAGATGAATCTATTGATGATGAATCTTCCACTACACATGCTACACTGAATGAGTGTCTACACAGACGCAGAGAGTCTGTCATCTGCTCAGCTACTGCAACATGTACATCAGAGCTAGCAAATAGCTGTGAAGCGTTTTTCAATGTCTGCAAATAAGTGTCATTCACTGACAGTTTGAGAAAAAACTCAAAGAGCAACTGATTGCAGCGCTTCTTCAATGAGTTCCGATCGGATAGAAACTTTTTAAAGCCGAACGTTTGCTTAAGTTTTACAAAGCACAGGAGTCTTTTGTGTATGTATTGGTGTATGCGAGGGTTGTCTTCGGTAGACACATGTGAAAGTGAAGAACGTTTACAGAGACTCAGAGAGTCTGTAGCAGCTACTGAACTTCGCAAAGCGAACGTCAGTTGTATCACTCCCTAAACGATGTTCGTTAGAAGAACGTCACACGAATCAGTTCAACTCAAGGCGCTCAATGGGAGACGAAAACGAAAAGAACCGAAGACACTTGATTAGAGCGAGAGCGAGAGAGTAAGATTTTGCTTTCGCTTGAGCTCGTGAACAGAGCGTGCAAGTTAAAAGGTTTATTAGCGAGCTATGATGAGTATGTACTGAAGAAGAACTAGACCTAGAACTAGAACAATAATAATTTCAGCTCAGACTTTAAACTACAGGCCAAGGTACTCGCAGTGTAAGCCAATGAAAGTGTCATAAATTCTCTTTGGCAACTGTTATTTATTTGTTTTAAAGCTTATCAGAATTATACTACTTTGAGCATGATTCGAAATTCAGACTCAATATGGTACTTTGATGCGATATGATCACCTAAGGCTAGTCTGAGAGCTCAGAGGGCTAGACACTAATAAGGACAGCAATTCTTTTTGGCTTGATTTCTATATATAATGATAATAATGTTAAAATAATGATGAACTAAAAATCAGTTCACTTTGCTCACGATATGTTCAGCTTTTGCCTTGACAGAGTTATTTCAATAAATATTCAGAATGAAAAGAAATTCTCTGTTAAGATTACAGCTAAAGCATATTTCTCTCTTTTTGAAATACTCTGTAAATATTCTCTAATAGCACATAATGCACTTTATGCAGTTCAAGTTCTGTTCCACAATATGAGATCCGACTATCGCATTGCAATTGTGCCACTGTCAGCTATTTGGGTCTGGGGGCAATATGTTGCTGGAGCATGGAGTCAGGCAAAGAGTACATAAATCCCAACCACAACGTTTGTGCTATGTGAAGCAACGAAATGAGACAAAAGTCGAAAACTAAACAGCGAGCGGCAGGCAGCACATGTTGCTGCTGGGCTGCTGGGCTGCTGTGCTGCTGGCAACAACATATTCGCGCAGCAACGAGCAATTAGTGTGAATTGCATGGCAGCCAGGCAATGCGAGCGCTAATTGAGCTGAGGGAGTGAATTGCCTTTGGCATCGAGTGCTGATGATGAGCCAATGACAACTGCAATTGTAACTTTGCTGATGGCTGGATTACATTTTCTACACTTCTCTCTCTTTTTTTCAGCATATCCGCTACACCAGCAGCAGCAGCAGCAGCAGCAGCAGGCGCGACTATTGCGGCTAGGGCTTAAGCAGACGGAACAACAACAGAAATATGCATCGGTGCCGTCAGCAGCTAGTCCATCCGCCACAGCGCCAGCAACAACAACAGCAACATTGGTGCTACCCACACCAGCAGCATTGCATGGCCAACAGCAGCAGCAGCAGCATCACTCATTACCCATCGTCCACTACAATCCAATTTATGTGCAGGCGCCAGCCGAACAGCAACATCATCATCATCAGCAGCAGCAGCAGCAGCAACAGCAACATCAATTTGCAATATTGCCACGTTTTAGCAATAATAACCCAAAGGCGACATACAATCTGGGACACGAATCAACGACGCCAATTCATGTTGTCAGATTGACAGCAGCGAACGCATTAGGACACCATCAGCCACAGCCGCTACAGCATTACCAACACTATCAGCCATTGTTGCAACACCAGCAACAGCAACCATTCTATCAGAGCCATGCTGGTGCCTTGGCCGGCTTTGCCGAGGAGCAACAGCAGCAGCAGCAGCCACAGCAGCAGCACTCGTCGAGTCCAGCTGTAATACCATATTTTAGCCATCCGGGCGCTGTGCATTATGGCACGCATTTGTATCATCCGGCAACAGCAGTCAGCACAAAGCAACAGCAGCAACAGCAGCAGCAGCAGCAGCAACAGCGACTGGCAGCAGCACCAACCGCAACAAGTGGAAGGCTGGCAGGTGACAATAGCGCAGGTGCTGCTGCTGTTGCCATCAAACAGGCAGCAGCCGCTGCGAATATTGTGAAATATCCCTAAGCGCTAAGCCAGACGACATCAAAGGCAAAAGCAGCAGCAGGAGTACTGGCAGCAGCAGCAGGAGTAGCAGCAGCAGCAGCAGCAGGAGTAGCAGCAGCAGCAGCAGCAGGAGTAACAGCAGCAGCAACCATTGCTGCAGCCACTCATTTATGTTAGTATATGTGTGCATGTTTATGTGTGTTTAGTTGTATGTGTGTGTGTCAGCTTATCTAGCTGTATGTTTGTCTTTCATATTTCTCTCTCTCAAAAAAAAAAAAAAAAAAAAACATTTTTCACTGCAGCTGTTGCTGTTGCTAATTTTTTGTCTCTTTTTAACTGTTGCTCATTGCTAATTATATTGCATAATCTTTCAACCGCATAGATTTAATGTTTTTTTTTTCTTATAATTAATTTTTCTTTTTGGTTTTTTTTTTATTTTTTATGTTGGTGCTGTGCTCCGTATAACTCATAAAGATTAAATAACTTTAAAAATAATTCTTTTTACAATTATTTTTTTTTTTTTATTCTCTCTAAGTTCTGCCAACTGTCGCCGTGGTTTTCTGTGTAAATATTTTAAATTTCAAATATATACTCGATATGTTTAAATATAATATTTTCAATAAGTGTTTTATTTTTTATAAAAATTATTTAATATATTGTTAAGTGGCCATTTTTTTTTTTGGCAGAAATTGCAACTGAAAGTATTCAGTTTAAGCTGAGTCTGAGACTGAGACCTGAGTTGAAAACTGAGTCTTAGGCCAGAGTATGAAACGATTGAGACTGAAGCTAAGACTTCAGCATGAGGCTAAGACTTGAGGCATATGCTGAGAGTGAGATTGAGTCTGAAAGCTGAGGCTGAGACTGAGACTGAGGTTAGAAGCTGGCGCTGAGCCCGAACCTTGAGTCTGAAGCCTGAAGCCTGAGCCTAAGGTTGACACTGAGAGTATAGCTGAACCTGAGGCCGATTGAGGCTGGAGCTGAGACTAAATCTTAAGAGTGAGGCTTGGTACTGAAGCCTGAGCTTGAACCTTGAGTCTGAGGCTCAAAGCTCAAGCTGACGCTGAGGCCTGAGGCTGAGGCCTGAGGCTTGAGTCTAAAACTCGAGGCTGACGCTGATTGTGAAGCCTTGAGTCTGAGGCTGATCGAGAAAGAGGCTGGGGCTGAGGCTGAGCCAAAAGAGACTATGGGTGAGCCTGAGAATAAGATTTGAAGCTGTCACTTTGCCTAAGCCTGAGCCTGGTGCTGACGCTGAGATTGTAAATGAGACTGTAGCTGAGGCTGCGGCTGATGCTAAGGCCCGAGGTTGAGACTGAGACCTGAAGCTTGCATCTAAAACTTGAGGCTGATGCTAAGACCCGAGGCTGAGACTGAGACCTGAAGCTTGCATCTAAAACTTGTGGCATATGCTGAGAGTGAGCTGAAGCTTGGAGTCTGAGGCTGAAGCCTGCGCCTGAGACTGCCACTGAGAGTACGGCTGAGCCTGAAGTCGATTGACGCGGAGTCTGAGGCTAAGGCCTGAGTCTTAAGACTGAGGTTTGAGTCTGATGCTGAAGCCTGAGCTTGAGCCATGTTAAAGCATGAGCTGAGACTGAGGCTTAAGACTGAGACCTGGTGCGTAAGTCTAAAACTTGAAACAGACGTTGCTGATTGAAGACGAGGCAGTGGCTGAAGCCCGAAGCTGAGGCTGACATTGAGAGCTGAGCCTCAGGTCTGAGGCTTACGACTGAGACCGAAGCCTTAGGCTAATGCTGAGAGTGAGGATTGAGGCTCACAACTGAGGCTAAAGCTTGGCCTCAGATCTAACAGCAACATAAAAAAAAAAACGATATGGCTAAGCTCAATGCAAAAGTCTGAGTTTTTCCTATAGATTTCTCAAAAACTTAAAAGTCGAATATTAATAAAAAAATTTATCAGCAAGAGGAACTGTCTTAATCTTATTCATTTTCCATCTAGACTTACTCAATATAAACTATATATAGTTATATATATATATATACTCAAAGATATCTACATATTTATAATTAATGTTTCGCCTTATAGTGTAAATGATTTAAAATATCAGATATTATACGGATATGGGGCAGTGAATGGTAATCGCCTGCAATGCCTGGCATTTTAATAACACTGATAATTTACGGGCAATGACAAATCGTAAATCGCATATCCATTAACCGACTTATGCGGGCTTTGGTCGGGGGCCTGTTAGTGTCTGGGCGTCTGTCTCATTGTCATTTAATTGAAAACATTTCTGCAAATATGATTAAGTTGAATGCATAAGCTCTGATTTGGTCATAAGCGGGATGTCAACCGCAGCAGTGTGCGGCATCAATTAAAATTTTTGCATTTAATGAGCGTCGATTGAGAACTAAAGCGCGTCATGTGCTGCTGCTCTGCTATGTATTTGTGTGTGTGTGTGTGTGTGTGTGTGTGGGTTTTTTTAATATCCTGTAAATTCGTTTAATAATGAGCAGCAGGATTATGTAATAAGCGCTTCAAAAGTCCATGGGCAGGCCATCCATGGCGACGCTTCAGTGTCAGTGTCAGTGTCAGAGGCTCATAAAAGTCACAGACCCGCAAATCCGTTGACATGCGCGCAAAACACAAAAAAAATAAAATAAAATAAAAAAATAAAATCAACAACAACAAAATGCGCAAGGATAAAAAGGCTAAAAAGGATAGTTATCTCTGGCTGCCTGGCCAGCGAACCAGACACACGACTATTATCTGCATGCTTTTTATGAAAATCAGTTAAACGAATTAAGTTAACTTCAATTCACTAACAATTACAGTTCACTGACTGCGAAATACTCTGCTTAGATGAGTTGAGCTAAGTGTAACTAATAATAAAAGTAGTAATAATTTGCAATAATTGAAAGTAGTTTAACATATTGTATATAGAGAATGTGTAGAAAAAGAGCTAAAGTCGAAAATCTATAGAAACTCATCTGAGAGCTCTCGACGCTGCCATCTCCTGTGAGATCAGAGAGAAAGAGCCAAGAGGCGACGTCAACAACTATAGCTTAAAATATGAGTTCGGATATTAGATTAGTATTAGATTACACGATTCACTAACCGATTAAGCTAAAAAAAATTTAAGAATATTAATATTAATATACAGTCGACCACGCTAAAAAAAAAAAAAAAAATTCGATGTCCTTTTAAAAAACTTATTAATTTATAAAAATTCTAAACATTTTGGTACCTTCGTTAATTCGTAGTCCTTTTGATCGGTACTCGATTGTATATGTAAAAAATTAATTTATTTAATTTATTTATAATTAATATATGTATGAAAATAATTTTCTGAGTATAGATCATCTGTGATCATTTTTTTTATTAATTTTTTTTTTATGTAAAACTAGATTAAGCTGACGCTAAAAAAAAAAATATTTCTTAAATTTTGTTTAAATAAAAAAAAAGCTTATGCGCTCAACTTCTTCTTCTTCTTCTCCGTTCAAACCGAAACTGTGAATAATCATATGAATAAGATCTGCTCAGTTTTCCAAGAAAAACATGAGCTGCTATTCGCTAATATTCAGAAGCCATCAATAAGAAGTATTCTATGCAAACATTATTAACACTCTGAGCATTTTGAAATTCACATACGAAACACACAAATTTTATTAAATGACACAAAATTGTGTAAAAGAAGTTAAGGTAAAATATTTTATGCCCCCTTGCAAAAGGACAAAAAATTGATCATCTTATAGGTAGACTGTTGTCAACCATCACGCCAAAATGCGTGTGAAACCGAATCGAATATATGTATGTATATACAGTGGACCCTCGGATAACGAACACAATTCGTTACAGCATCTTATTCGTTAAGCGAAACGTTCGCTAAGCGAAAGCATTTTTTTTATATAGTAAATCAAAATTGCCAAAAACAAAAAAAAAATACTAAAATACTCAACTAATAATTATGTATTTGGGGTTTTCCTTAATAAATTTTAAATAAAAAAAAATGTTTTTTTAATTTAATTTTAAAATTTTTTGTTTGTCATTATGCGAAATTTATTTTCTCAAAAAAATACGTTCGTTATGCAAAATGTTTGTTCCTTAACCGAGGCCTCACTGTACTTATATATATATATATATATATATATATTTATATAGATACGATTCCTTTATCCATTCGCCTGACACTTTCATAATTATATTATCAACTGCGAGCGCGTTGCTGGCGGCAATGGCAATGGCAGTGGCATAAGATAAACAACTTCCGCTGGACGCCATTGGGTGACACTTGCATAAAATGCGCATTTCCGGTGGCAGCTGAATATGAAAATGGCGGCACGCAACATGCAACATGGCCATGGCAAGCAGCGATACGGAACGCCGCCAGTCGATGACCATATTGGGTGAGGCATTCGCTTCACTTCACTTCACATATGTCGATGGGGAAGCATGTGACAAAAAAAAAATAATAAAAAAAAATAAAAAACAACTGAAATTTCTTGAAATATATTATCTATAAATCCGGGGCGATAGACAAGAATATTGATAAATAAGTAAGTTTTGTGCTCTTTTTTGCTGTTACAGTAGAAGGTATTCTCTAGTCGATACAACTCCTACTTATTTAAGAGTGCGTGCCACACATATTTTAAATATTATAAAGCCTTGCAATGTGTGTGTGTGTGTTTGCATGGCCTAGAATTTCTGTAAGGCTTTGCAGGCTTTCAGGCAGGCATTTTGCCAGTTTCATCTTTAGGACTTCGATGTGACTTCATTCAGCAGCGTGAACATAGTATAGGCTCCCTTGATAACCTGAAAGATATTAATTGAAAAAAAAGAACGTGTTTTAAATAGAGAAAATAATAAATATAATATATATAATATTTATTTATATATATAATTTTTTTATATATATAATATGTCAAAGCAAACTGGTCCGACTCTATAGTCTATTTATCTAGTCAGTCTATTTATTGTTCCATTTATACACCAGTCTGTCAGTCTGCTCATCATCAGTCCATCCATCCATCGCTCCATCCCTTCGACTGTCAGTCAAACCGTTTGTTCGCCTGTTCGTCCGTCCGTCCGCCTATTCGTCCGACTGCCCCACCGTCGTTCTGATCATCAAACTGTCAGTTCATCCATTCATTTATTCGTTAACATGTCTGTCCATCAGTCTATCCGTCCATCAGTCCGTCTGTCCATCCATCCATCCATCCATCCATCAGTCCGTCCATCAGTCCGTTCATCAGTTCGTACATCAGTCCGCACATCAGTCCGTACATCAGTCCGTACATCATCAGACGGACTGTTCATCAGTCCATCTTTCCATCAGTCCGTCCGTCCATCAGTCCGTCCATCAGTCCGCCTATCAGTCCGTCCATCAGTCCGTACATCAGTCCGTACATCAGTCCGTCCATCAGTCCGTCCGTTCATCAGTCCACCTATCAGTTCATTCATCAGTCCGTTCATCATTACGTCCGTCCATTAGTCCGTCCATCTAACCGTTCGATTGCCCGACTGCTTGACTATTAGTCCGGCCGTCTATCGGTTCGTCCATTTGCTCTTTCGTCTGCCTGCTCCTGCATCGATCTATCTGTTTATCTCTGGGCGTGTCCAGATTCGTCTGTCTGCCTTATCGTCTATCCGCCCCTCTCTACGTCATGTCATATACTACAGTTAATGTATGAGTCTGTTCATGCTTCAGACCTTCCATCCATTCCCAACTAATCGATCATCTTCTCTGGCGTTCTCCTCCCAGCACCCGAGACCATTCTACAGTATATGCTAGCAATGATTCCCATATTATGTACCACAGTAAACTCTACCTACCGCAAGCAGTGTGGTCATGCGCACAGGCAAAATATTACCAGCCACAATGCAAATGGGCCGCTGTGAGCGCATCAGCATGAATACCAGAGTGCGACGGAATCGTGGCGGCTGATCGATCCAATTGGTGGCATAGATTGCATTGGCCATCGCTTCGCCCTCGTGGGTGACCTGCTCAGAGGCATAGCATATGACGAGTGTCTCAATAATGAGGCCCATTAAAATGATGATCTCATGGCATAAGCGCAAGAAGCTCATCTCAATATAGATGAAGATAAAGGAGATGGTGCACAGTGAGGTGGCCGTACAGACGAACTGAATGATGCAGGCACTCGACATTGAGTTATTCAAGATTTTCAACAATCTGCAAAGGTTAAACGCTAGAGCATACGCATATACATATATATATATATATATACATACTGCAATATGGTCTGATGATCTCTGATGCATTCGAGCAGCTGGCGTTGCGTCTGCTCCTGGCTCATGCCCTTGGAGCCCAGCTTGACGATGCGTAGAGCCAGCGCCTTGCAATGTGCCGCAACCATAATGAGATAGACCACCGGATATGTATCGTTGTTGGCGGCTATTAATGCCAATACAATCACACCCAGGAAGTGGATTGAAAATGTTAACGCGTAAATGCCTTGGGTTCGCTGATAATCCCATGGCATCCAGGTGGGAAATGGCAATTGGCGATCAGAGCCCCAGGCAGCAAAGCAAACGCCACTGACAATGACTGCAATGAAGAGTCGACGTACATACAAACAGATTTTGTGCGATTCGACGATTCTATCGTAAATAACTTGACGTTCCGACAACGACTGCAGACGTCCATCCAATTGCCGGAGGATGCGATGCAGCTCCAATAAATAGCCACGCACCCGAATCACATTGATCAGCTTCAGTTGCTGCACAACGATCACGGCGTCCAGATAGAAAGTCTCGCAGAATTCGTTCAGTGTGCGACTTAGCAAGAATTCGATATGGAACGTTAAGGGAGCAAATACCATAAATACCAAATTCACCACAAAGCTATAAGCCCTATAATGGCGTAACCAAAACGAATCCTCTACTGGCGGATGCAGGCCCATGAGACGCCAGAAGTACCACTGATAGTGAAAGGCACGCGTTGAGTCTATGTCAGTCAACATCTTCTTTTCAATTGCACTATGTCCTGCGAACGTCCTGTGCAGGTCCTTTTTATAGCCATTGCTCTAGCTGTTGATTTATGCAAATTGCCAACAAATTGGCCAAAACTTTTAATGGCCAACACCCCAACTGTCCTCTGTCCACCCGTCCTTCTTCGCCTCTTCAGCCAGAGCTCATTGTAATCTAGTTAATACAATCCATTAATGCCACCGATATCTATTTGTGTCCTTAGCGTAGCATTTTCTTTGACTCACAAATTGTCCATAAACGAATTCGTGGACTTTACTAAATTATGCAGACCAAGTGTCTATTATAATCCAAATGTGCTGCCCTTTGTTAATGCCGAATTCAATTGTTCAAATTGTTCAAATTGCTGAACTTAAGCTATATATACATATAATGTAAATACGAAATATACAAAATTATTTTTTAAAATATTAATAATAATAATGAAAAATAATGTTAATAAAAGTTACATGTATATAATCAATAAAAATTATTTTAAAAATATATTTTTAAATAAATAAAATATGTGAAATATAATAAAATACAAACAAAAATATAGAAAAAAAATAAATAAATAAAAAACAATGGACAAAACTTAAGAAATTAAAAAAAAAAGAAAATAAGATCAAAAACTATTTTTAAAAATATTATTTTTTAATAAATAAAATATGTAAAATAAATTAAAATAAGATCAAACAAAAATGTATAAACAAATAAATAAAATAAAAAAGAATAAAAAATAAAATAAAACGCATACAAATAAATTAGTAGGAAAAAATAATATACAAAAATAAATAAAAATAATTAAAGATAATCAAATTAATAAAAAATTATAATAAATAATAAAAATAATAATAATTATACTAAATAATAATTATAATATTAATAAATAAGAATCAAATTAATAATTTATAATCAAATTAGTAAATATGAAATGGCTAAATATAAACGAATTAAAGATATAAAAATAAAAATAATAAACATGTTAAGAAAAATTTCATAGAAATCTGAAAACGATTTTATGATTAGATTTGTTGTCGTGTTACAGCTTCAGTATCTGTATAATAATATAATTATTTACATATATATTTTATTTTATCATTATTTTTTTTTTAATTTGTTTTTGTTTTTATTATCGTTGAATGTATATCATTAAATTTGCTTAATTAATTTTCTCTCAATTTCCTTTTACTGCTTTCCGATTTGAATTCATCAAGTTAGATACTTTTGGAACTTGACTTCTTGATTACCAAATCTTGTTGGCCTGTACTATTAACCTTTCGAAAAGAGAAAGAAAAAAAAACACGACTCTTAAGGCAACAGCAAGATTCTAGTTAAGAAGCTTAAAACAAAAGAACATATTAATTACTAAAATATAAAAAAAGAAATAAATTTATATATATATACATCTGTAGATATGTATATACTAAATGCATCACTTTGAATACAATTGAGAGCGCCAAAACCAGTTTGATGACCAAATTCAAAAACATTTTATTTGGCAATGGTGCCAAGGGTACGCGTACTATCTCCATGTGAAAGCAATTGAATTGTGGGCGTGGTCTGGATTTGGCCTTGTCCTTGGTTTGGGGCCAACGGGGATGGGTGCACAGGTGCTTGCACAGGTGTCAAGCGCGTCGTGTATTCAAATTAATAATGCCAAATTGATTACATAACATTTGTCAATGGAAATCTGGTTTTCGGGCGAGTCTAGCATGGGCTTAGTGCCCATCCGTCAGATACACCGCACAGCGCCCATGATTGAAAATGATTGATTTAGGCGGCATAAATTATGAACAGGCCAAGCCGGGCCAGGCCCCCGGATCGACCCACTGCCGCAGGTATTCTATGCCCTGCCCGCCATTCGCCTCCAGTTTGATTTCATTCGCCCCACCCGGACCAACGCGACCTTGGGCATTTGACAAATGAGCTGCGTAAGCCGTAAGATTTGCACAAGACGCACAATTAAATGACTGCCAGGCGGCAAATTGACATTGGCTGGGCAAAAAGGACACAAGTGCCCAAGGCCAGCTGTTGTTGGCCAACTTTTTGTGTGTTTCATCGCATCGCATCGCATCGCATCGCATCTCGATTCGCCCAAATGAATAATGTCAATTGCAGGTCAATTATTGGAAATCGAAATATACTTGTGAAACTTGGCAAATGGCAAATTTGACAATTTCAATCGGATTGCCAATTGGCCCGTACGTGATTCACATTCAAATTGTCCGCATTTCAAGCAGTTGCCGCAGTGCCAATTGGCCACTGGGCAGGTTTATCCGATTTATCCTATTCCGACTAAACTATTTTATTATAACGCAATTTTTAAAGCATATTTGATAAGACTTTGAGCATACTTAACTGCATCTATATTGTCTTATATATTCTAATATTATATAGATTTATCGATAGTTTTATATTCTTAATCGAAACTATATTCAATATATATTTAAGTATAGGCTCACAAAAATCTCTAACATAGCTTTATAGCATATCCAACATCTACGACCAACTCATCTAATGCCACTCACTTAAAATTGATGTTATCGATAACATCGATAACTGATAAAAAAAACTCTTTGTAGCATGCCAAATAAAAACAGCTTTCAGGTAACTTGATAGATAACATTTTATTATTTATTTTAAGCTTCATCCATATAATTGGCATATCAATAGTTATCGATAACTATCATAATATAAATTTTAGCTATAAAGTTAACATCGTCTTATACACATATATATATTTCATATCAATATGAATGAACATTAAACAAAATTTGATAAATAACAATGATAAATTCTCAATTCGGACAACATATCGATAACTTTAAGTTATGTCAGCGAACAAAATGGTAAGCGGCTTACCTAAACACAGTTATAAAGTTAAGCTCTCTTTCGTTTTTAAAGCATTCAAAATTATTTAAGCGCGTTTTTTCCACATATTAATTTTATAAAGAACTTTTTTCGGCTTTTGTTTGCCTTTGTGCGCTGACATTTCAGTCAGAAATTTTAGCCAGAAAAAGTTGGCAAAAAGAAAAAAGCGACAAATTTAACAAATTCTATATCCACATTTGCTGTATTTATTTAGGCATTAATTTTTATTTTTTTTTTTTTTTTTTGAATAGATATTTGTATAAAAGCAAAAAGCAAACTTTGTCTTTTGGGCCGACGGAAATTAAATATAATGAAAATGAACAAATCTATTTACAAGCCTACATATTTGTTGTTTCCTACAGACTTCCGCTCGTACCTAAATGAAAAACAAAGCTGAATGGAAACCAGAAATTAAGGATGACGGTCTATAGAATACCCTGGAATAACAATGCGATGATTGGCATAAGTTAAGAAGAGATAGGTAGTGATGTCTTCTTAAATCGTAGCTAGCTAATATATAAGTTAATTATCGATATTTATCGATTGATAAGAATCATGGGTGACTTAACATAAACTTTGTTCGCATGAGAAAAGACGCTCAAAATAATATTTAATTACTCCTGATCAAGACTATAGATAATCTATGATATTACCGTAGTATACAGCATATTCCAAGCATTTCAATCTCTTTAAATTAAATGTATTTTTATTATTAAATAAAATTAAATGTATTATTAATTTTAGTATTAATATTTTATTTTTATATTAATTTATAATTTTAATAATTTATTTTAAATTTTAATTCATATTTGAAGTCATATATTTTGTAATATCCATTAAGATCGCGGCATCAATGAAAGTGTTTATTAATAGATATATTTATTTAATTGTAATTAGCATGTTATACATATCTCATAGCGATACGAATCGTATTTGCTTATTGCCATTTACAAGCCACGTCTTTGGAAAGAAAAACAAACGCCTTCGTTCAGCCACATTAGCATATGCTGATAATTTAGTATACACCTGACCATGTTTGGCAGCTGTGTAATTAATAATGCGCATCGAAATATACATGTGTATATATCTACATTTGAATATACATACTTGTATAGCCAAACAATCAGAGAAATGTCTTAACTTACTCGTAACTAAATTAAATTACGAATCGCCAATAAATTAATTAATTTTGAGGAACTTTTGGCAATTTGTTAAGAGAGGAGCAACAATGAAGAGCTTTATTTATATGGGAGACTATTGGATACCCTCTAATAGTTGAAGCTTGTAGATAAGGTATGATATGTCATTAGTGCATATATGATATATATTTTCTTTAATAGGAAATGAACCTGTTCTACCTCTCTCTCTCTCTCTATATATATATATATATAACTCTCACTCTGTCTCTCTCTCTCTCTAACTCTCTCTCACTCTGTTCTTAAAAGACCTTACCTTTCTTTCTACCTCTCTCTCTCTGTCTCTCTCATTCTTCTACACTCTCTCTCGCTCTGTTCTTAAAAGATCATATCTTTCTTTCTTCCTCTCTCTATGTCACTCTCTATCTACCTCTCTCTCTTTCTACCTCTCTGTCTCTCTTTATACTTCAATCTCTTTCTACCTCTCTCTCTCTCTCTCTCTCTCTCTCTCTCTAACTCTCACTCTCTCAGTCTCTTCGCTTCTATCTCATTCTTGCGCTCTCCCTCTCTCTCTCTCTCTCTCTCTCAACATTCATACATATTACTTTATATTCTCAAATCAATATTTTTGACTGAATTACTTTGAAGAGCAATAACAACAACTACAGGGTATCTAATAGCATACTATTTGCAAATACCAAATAATTTTTAGCAATTCATTAATGTTAACAATGTTTGTCTTCATTTGTAACTTATAATTTTATAATTTCCTAAGCTCAAATAGAAGGTATAAAAAATATATGAAGAACATGTACATATATAATATTTAAATATATATGTATGTATATTTATATATACCTATATGCATAGGTTGATATAACAATTAGTCTTATTAGGTGCTAGATGGCACAAAGCCAGTTTTGTAGTTGTTGTTGTTGTTTTTTTTTTTTTTTATAATTCAAACAATATGAAAAATAAAGACGCCCACGCATGCGATGAGAACCTCCTAACCAAAGTCAAAAGTTGTCAAGTACGCGCTTATAAATAACCCAATGGCTAAGCTGGGCGCTTCACCTGGTTTAATGAATGAACAAGTAAATGTGAGTGAGTGAATGAATGACGAGCTGACTGACAAAATGACTGACTGACTGACTGACTGTATATTCGCAAAGAAATAGCGAATGTGATTTCCAGAGCTCAAAGCAACTCATTCGGGTAGAGCTGACTAGAAAATACACGCAAAAAGAAAATGTTAAATTTTATGAAAAACTGTATTTATAGAAGAGCATATAATATATTATATAGATATATAGATGTTTCTTGTAGCTCTGAAACTGATGTAAATAGAATTTTTTTTTAGTAAATTTTCAAAGCCTAAATCTTTCAAGGGCTAATAGAATTTTAAAGTAATACATAAAAAAATTATGTAAAAAAAAATTCCCAATTTACAGCTCACTCTCACGCAGTGAGCGTTACAGTCATAACTGATCATTCCTATGCCAATACGCTCGTTTCGCTACGTGATCGAACATCCAACTCAAACAGAATACGACAATAAAAAGCAGTTCCGACTGCGGCGGCAAACAGAGGCCCAAGTTTGTCAAGTCAACTAAATCGTGGCCTGACTGACGCTGACTGACGTCTGGATGACGCCAACATTGTCTCAATTCTCAGCTGTTCTGGAGAATGAGAGAGAGAGAGAGAGAGAGAGAGACACAGAGACTGAACGTGAGACTGAGAGTGAGACTGAGCCAGAGATGGAGACGGAGGCGTTTGCCTGGCTTGGACAGACTTATAAATAGCCCAAGTCCGTCTAGCAGGCGCTTCAGTTCAAATTTAACGCTTCGAGTGACATAAATATTTCACAGAATTTTCTTTATTAAATAATACTTAAAGATAAATCAAATATATATACATATACATTCTTTTGTTGTTCTTAAGAACATTAACTAGAAAATGGTGAGTGTCAAAAGCCAAGTGCAGACAACGACGATTCAATGTAAACAAAACGCTTCAAACTAATGAAGTTGTTTTTGTTTTTGTTTTGTTTTTGTTTTTTTTTTTTCTTATTTTTTTTCTTATTTTTGTATAATAAATAAAACACAAAGATAAGACATAAAAAATGCATTAACTACGCTACGTGAGCAATATATATTCAACAACGACAAAATAATAAATAAATAAAACGAAAAAAAAAAAAAACATAATTTAAAAAAATATATATATATATTCAAAGTCGGCGTCAGTGGAAAATCCCTCGGCTTGAGTTCTATTTGAAGTGTTTACTTCCGGCAATAGGCAAATTGCCAATAAATCTGACTGTCTCAACTGACTTTTTATGTTTGTGCAAAATAATTAGTTTAATATGAATTGAATGAGTGCAGAAAATTATCATATTTCAATAGAGAAATAAACTCAGAGAGAGAGAGAGAGAGAGAGTCTTAGCAGCAGGGAATATTGTTTATAATTATAAATTGTTTATAGTGTTTAGCATATTATAAAGTCATATGATACTAAAAGCATCTTTTATAAAGTTCAATTCAATCAGAGAAAATATTGAATCCCTTTTCTCTCTTATATCATATACATATATAATATATATATATATATATATTTTTAAATTTTCCGAGTATTGTTAAATATTTTTTCATAATAATTAGTAAGTAATTAAGCGTACTCTAGTTGGGTGTGTTCAGCTCAATCAATAAGCTCAAGGCCAGGCCATGGGAGATTTTTATGATTTTTTATGGGATTATACTTAAGAATAAAAGAGTACATATATATATAAGATATAAATAAAAAGTAAATTTATATTATATTCATACTTTTGAACAATGTTTATAACACAAATTTGTGAGTTTTCAGTATACAGACACATGATATATTTTTAATATCGATTTTAATCGATTCAAGGAAATGTTATGAAATAAACTTGTAAGCAACTCCATAAATATTCCCTAGTCAACATATCGATATCAACATATATATACATATATATATATATATATATATTCCTTTGGTTGAAGAGTTCAGCCTTAACCTCTTCCACCATTTACATATACTTAAACAAAAACTTGATGCCCAACGTATCACTTTCAATACTCTGTGAGCTCTTAACAAGCTAAAAGGGGCATTGAGAGTGGGCAGTGCATATGGGAGTTTGTAACACTTATATATATGCTTATATGGAAATTTGTAACACTTACATGTGTATATACTTATATGGGATAATCTGCTTTATAGCTATTACGGATGGATGAGTTAAGAGTATTGTTGTAGCTCCCAAATAAATAAGAGCTATAAAGAGCACTAGCAATAAACTAGACCCAAGAAGTTATACATAATATATATTGGATAGTAATATGTATACATATATTTGATAATAGCAGAAAATGAAAGGGAAAAAGTTAGCAAACAAAAAAAAATGGAAATTATAATTCCCATTTTAGTAGATTCTTATAAGGCTTCTTTATTATTAGTTATTATTTAAGGAGCAACAGAAAAAAAATTTTTTATATTATATTATTATTTTTAAATATATTAATAATTAAATATATTAATTAATAATTAATATTATTTTTAAATATTTTAAAAATATATATTTTTTTTTAATTTAAAAATTAAATACATTTTACTCAAGCCATACTTAAACAAATCTTAATTTAAGCCAATTTTTATTAATTTTTCACAGCTCAGTAAACGAATGACTTAAGTTCAATTAGGCTTAAAACAAAAAAATAGAAAGAGACAAGGCTTTAAACTAGGCTAATCTATCATGATCAGATCAGCGGACATACAACTGAGTAGCTTATGAGCTAATTAGCTAAAAAGACATTTGTTACCAAGCTGAGATCAGCTCTATACATATATAAATATATATATATATATATATATATATATATATATATATATATATATATATATATATATATATATATATATATATATATATATACATATACAACTATATAGAATAATAATAACAATTTGAGGAATTTCATTCAATTTGTATTATTAGCGAACGCCCACTCTTTGGCAATTGACCTTGTGGCAGCTGTCGTCTAACTGAATTATATGCATGCCCAAACGGGCCAAAAGCGATTCCGTCAACCAGCTGCCAATTTGCATAATCTAGCCTAAAGTGATTTGATTCATATTTAAGCTAAAATCGAACAAGTTTCACGAAATGTGTCATGCGCAAAACAACGATCAGCTGCCGCGCTTACTTAGTGCTTACTTTGACACACATACATACATACATACATACATATGTATGTATATACACACATCGTTATAGATTTGTTTGACATTTCTATATAGACCGCAGCCATCCCCATTGCCTGCTACCAAAATTGGTAACAGCTGCTGTCCAAGCGCAAAAGTTTCAATCGATTTCCAGTAGCCCAGCTTAAACGAACATTTTGCCTCAACCGGACATAGACTAAATGTTTACAGTACATGATGACATCTTCACTACATATATACATATATATGTCTAAATATAAATATATATATGTATATATCTATTATATATACTCTTTTAGCGGGTAATATGATTCAGTCCAGCATTTAGTTTCTGCTGTATTTAATATAGCTGTAGGTCAACTATGTTAACTAGCCTTACTTATATCATATATATATGCATTATATATATCACATATATCATAAATATCCTTAAAATACATATAGCTACAACATATCTTTATGTTTTTGTCTAAAGCGCTGAACTCTTTCAACTTAACTTACAAAACGCAGCTCATCCACATAAGCCCACAGCTTGACACAGCAATATTGATACTATTTTCGTAAACTCCATTTGGGCAACTATGACAGTTATTGAAAACATTATAATTTTTATGCATTTAATAAGTTTTGCCATTTAATATTTTTTATAATATATTAAAATCTACACGCAAACAAATCAAATTAAAAATAATAAAAGTCAATGTTTATTGTTATCTATTATTGCATCTAAGTCTTGTAGCACTGCCTGCTAAGTTAGGTTAGGTTTTTAAGCTATACAATACTTTATATATATTGGCATGCATGTAGCTTTTAAATAAGCTTAGAAAAAACATAGTAGCTGAAGTCATGTTTGTTTTATAGTAATTCATTTTGTTATCGCTCTTATTTGGTCAGCCTGTACTTCACATAAATATTCACAAAATCTGTTTATATATATGTATATAGCTAGTTGAACTCTTTTTACTCTTTTCACTCGCGGTAAATATACAATAGTAACCTTTATAAAATATAAATGATTCATATTATATATATATATATATACATATTAGATTAGATATGGCTCATGTGGACATATGTATATATATACATAGATAACATGAGCTACTTAAGAACAACTTTTGTAGAATAATTTTTATTTATAGTCATTTGGATATTTAATTTGTTTTTTTTTCTAATTTCTTAAAACCAAGGGTATTTAGAGTTCCGTATTTTTTTTTTTTTTTTTTAAGCAAATGTTTTTGAGTTCTGGTGAATCCCATGACGCATCGCCGCGCACGTTTAGCAATTTTAAAGCGAATCAAATTGAGTTAGCTGAGCAGTCATAAAGTATTATTCAACTTAAACGTTAACTAGAGAGACTCTGTTCTATATATGTATATGTAAGCAAAAGAAATGAAAGAGTATATGCCAGTCGAATAAGTTGATTTAGGGGTAATTCAGCTTGAGTATGAAATTAAAAGCAAGTTAAATATTTAAATTAAATAAATTAAATAAATTAAATAAATTAAATAAATTACATAAATTAAATTAATTAAATAAATTAAATAAATTAAATTAATTAAATTAATTAAATTAAATAAATTAATTAAATTAAATAAATTACATTTTAATATGTTTCTTTTATTTTCTCTTTCTCTCTCTCTCTCTCTCTCTCTCTCTCTCTCTCTCTCTCTCTCTCTCTCTCTCTCTCTCTCTCTCTCTCTCTCTCTCTCTCACACACTCTCTCTCTCTTTTCTTCTCATTGCAGCTTCCACAGCCATCTCAGCTCCTGGGCGTGGCATTCTTACTACTGGCCCTGAGCACCCAGAGTACAGTTGGCAAAAAGTTAGAGAAACGTTGTGTCAACTGTTCATATCGTACGTATTATACCTACGGCGATGGCCGTTCCCTGCAGCGCATTATCTATCAAGATCCGGTCTACACTCGTGGTATTTACAAAAATCAAAAATCATAAATCAAAAAGAAAAACCAATTCACACAAGCACAAGTCTTATATCTTATGTCTATGCTAACTGAAGAGCACCAACTACTGATCGAACTATATATATTATATAGATGTATATATAGTATATATGGCTGTGTAACAATTGTATATAAATTATATATATATATAAGTTATATCTAATATGGAACTCAATGAGTAACATCATTAACAACACACACACACACTAGCTCTCTCTCTCTCTCTCTCTCCTTCTCACTATCTCGCTCTCACAGCCACCCACTGACCACACCGAGCATCATTTATGTACATACATAGTTAACCACATAGTATTAAATTAGCATATCACAATGCACACGAGACCACCTTTATGCAATGTTCCACACCTTTTTCCCTGCCCCCCCTGGTGCTTTAGCTGGCCAGACCTATGGATGCAGTGGAAGTCCGTGCGGCGTGAATGCCGTTTGCCAGGAGGCTGCCGGCGGCCGTCCGGTCTGCTCCTGCCCGCCCGGCTATAGCGGTAATCCGCTTACGCACTGCAATCGCGGCGAATGCCTCGACAACGTCGACTGCCGCGGCGACCTCCAGTGCAAGGATAATCGTTGCGTTAACCCCTGTATCGGCGCCTGCGGCATTGGCTCCAACTGTGACGTGAGTATCATATCTATTGCGACCCATTCATTGCTGTTGCCTTTTAGTTGAAACCACAAATTCTTGTTTTCTCTCTCTCTCTCTCTCTCTCTCTCTCTCTCTCTCTCTTTCTCTTTTCCTGTTTACTCTTACCCTTAGGCCAGAAATCATGTTGCCGTTTGCAGCTGCCCAGCTGGCTACAATGGAGATCCATATACCGCCTGCCATCTGAATGATCCAGGTAAGAGTTTGTTAAATTGTCTATCCTTGTAACTCCCTTGATGATCTTCTAAAAGATCTTAACTTAGCTCTTAGCTTAAGTCAGTTAATATAAGTAAAGAGAGCATATTGGCAACTGAAGACTTTAAACTTGTAATAGATATAGATATAGATCGTGTCTGCCCAAGTCTTATAAAGTGTTTAGATCTTTTGAGTGGCTTTTCTGGTTTATTTAATAAAACACTTACAAAATTCGAAATATATTTTACTTACTTTTATAACTATAGAAGAAACTCTATCCCTAAATGCGAATCGCTGCGTTTCGAGAACTAGTTTCTCCTGTATGCAGTTATACAAAATAGATCATTTTGATTATATGAAAGAATTCGTATGAAACTGGATTAGTTAAATATCTCTAGGTATAGTTTGTCTTTTATTGTCAGCTTAACTAAATTGACTCGAAAAAACTTCTTTAGCATTACAATAGATTTACATATATGCATATATGGATTAATATAATCATATCCAAAAACATGCCCGGTTACCAAAGTCAGCTGGGATTATCAAGTTATTCAGGTGGCCTCTGAAAATTGACCTATATTATATTATATATTATATAAAACAACTCTGATAATATGAGTATTTATAAATTATATGATATTATTATTTAAAAATATCTATATTCAAATCAACAAAACTCATTTAGTACTCTTGAGATTTTTCAATTATTAAAAATTCATCAAGCATCTCAGGCTTCCTTGGCTTCCTGTTAACTCTCTGTCACGTCTAACTGAACAAACTGACTTACTTAACTAATACAAATATGCCATCATAATTCTGCTTAGTTTAGGGCTAAATAAGTTTATCAAAAACATATCGCAAATCCGGCCCAGCCCAGTCTCAGCTGTTCACAAATAGCTAAACTGATACCTTCCATGGGATATAGCCATATCAATAACAATTTACATATTGTTATTATTATTATTATTGCTGTTGTTGTTAATTGGTGAAAAGTCAATTAACTGGTTTTGACCAAAAATTACCTTCTTTGGGGCTAGTTCGCAGTTTACACATATATATAATATATATATGCGCTCGTATGTAGGTTGATTTGCTGCTATGCATAATATTTGCGCTGAATACAATACGAAAACAACAACAACGAAATACGCCCAATATGAAACGCACTTGCTCTGTGTAAGTTTATGGTAATTAGCTTGGTATTTTGTTACGTAATTGTCAAGATCAAGGACAGGCCAAGTAGGCGAAGGCGAAACAGCGTAGCAAACCAGAAGCGCGAGTCCGACTCGATACACGTTTAAAGCAGTTGATACCCTAAAGAGAAAGAGGCATAGCCGACAGTTGAAGTAGCTTGAGCAAAGTTGATAGCAGAGATAAAGCTAATATATAAATTTATTATAAATGAATACAAATTGAATTCTAGTGAAATGATAAAGAAATCAAATAGAATTACAGGGTATCTGCTAGTCATTAGACTACACTTATTGGCATATGCGAACGTATTTCAAATAGAAATTCCAAGTCTAACAAATATTTCAATGTATCATTTCAATTCGATAATCGATTCGCTGTTATCGATTGTAGTCATCTACTCGTATATTCAAAGTTTTACCTAGAGCTCAAGATTTTTCTACATGTGAATTATCGGAGCTAAGCAATATATAAAGTCAAAAGTTAACACATATCGATAACTGCAACTAACGATAACATCACAAGGGCGACTATTGCCAAAAGTAGTTGAAGCTGTGCAGCTAAGCTAAGCTTTATGTATATATATATATATAAATATATATTAACGGATCTTGCGAAATATACAATCGCAAGTTGGCATAACTATCGATAGCTATATTTATCGATAACTGAATTTTAGCTGAATTATGCATATAGCATACGCCTTGAGCCTAATGAGATCAAAGCTATTCGTAGCTCTCCCATGCTATATAGAGTATAATATTTTTCGTATTTTGCAATTGATTGTTATTGTTTTGATCGTTGTTGTTCCTGTATGCACAATGGTAGTCCTATTGTTTGGTTATTGTGTGATTTATGCAGGGTCATGTTATTCATGTACACGTCTTTGGGTCCTCGGCATTGACCCCTTAAGGATACCCGCTCCACGCACACCTCGCACTTATTCTCACACGCACTTGAGCACAGCAACAAAGCGCAAATAATTGTTACTGAGGGAGTGAGAAAGGGAATGGGAATGGGAATGGGAATGGGAATGGGAATGGGAATGGGAGTTAAAGTACGAGGAGTCGAAGTTTTAGTTAGGCACTTGAAATGCCACTGAATAAATCGGCATTGAGCGCCCATTCCCGCATACATTTCTGACCCTGTTCAAATACATAAGTAGTCAAAGCTCATTTATGCGCATAATTTTTACTTATAATTTGCTTTTTCCTTTCCCTTTACCTTCCCTTACCTTCCCTTTCCTTCCGTTTCATTTCATTTCGTTCGCGTAGCCAGTTGGAATTTTTTTCCTTGTTCCTTAGTTCCTTAAGCGCCCCAGTTCGTTTGTTCTCTGTATGCGATTCCATTCCATTCATTGATGATGATGATTATGATTGTAATGGAGGCAAGTTTCTAAATTGGTATTTGTTGCCATGACAAAAGTTGTGCCATAATCGCTGCAATGGCTAAGAAAAAGTCAACTAAGAGCCAAATGCTTATATTTATTTATAGAATTCCTCAATTTGATACGCATGGCTCCACCCACTGTCCCACTGCCACACAGCCCCTCTGCCCCATTGCCCCAAACTGTTCATATTTCAGCTTCATTTCTAGCCGAAATGACCCTAACAGCCGCTAACTAAACTATTCAGAGTTTGCCAAATGGTCAATCTATATATATATATATATATATATATATATAGACTGATTTACATAATATTGCATATATATGTTACATATGCATTTATATGTTCATTTATTTCCATGTCCCCAACTTATGGGCTTAAGCCAAATGCTAATTGTGTATGCTAATAAATCAGATTTCAAATACATTTTCATGCAAATTGGAAATTTATTTAAATGCTGTCGATGCAGACACACAATTTTTTATATGTATATATACATCATGCCATATACATATATATATTTAAAAAATAAATAAAAATAAATCACCTATGCAATTTAAATAATTTGCTATAAAAACAATTATTGAATTTAAAAGATTTGCAAAACATTAAAAGATTTTAAAACTAAAAAAAAAAAATTTCACAATAAATTGTCAAATGTTATAATTGACAAAATAATAGAATTTTATAAATACTTATTAAGTTTGTTTTGAATTTAGAGAAAAATCTTATTAATTTAGCGAGCTAAGGGCTGACCCCATTGAAGTCATTTAAAACTAAATTGCAATAAAATGAAAATAATTTGATATTTGTCAATATATTCTAGTTTCATTTTGAAGCTATATTCATGCCATTAAATAGAAAATAGCTATGATTCAACTAGCTGCTTTGACTTTATCAGTAGATGCTTCAAGCGTAAGGCTCAATAAAACGTTGACTCAGTGCCGTGGCATTTCGAGTATTGGCATTGAGCCCTGCCCAAGTGCGGAGCTTAGACTGAACATTTTATATTAGGATGGACCAAAATTCATGCATATCAACAGTTTAGCGAGACTCGAGACTCATAAAATTATTTTCACACGTTCAACAGACTTTATGAAAAAATGCAAGTTCAAATAAGAAATCTTATTGGATACATGAACAGATTTAAATGTCAAATCTTATTGGATATGCCAGCAGCTATAAGCTATCGATAACTTAAACAGCTGCTTAAATATAATTATCGGAATCTCAGACATAATAGATTTGAAATAACTTGCAAGATTAGTTTAAATTTCTCATAAAACTTGAGCTCACATCTTAGTCATGATAAATTTCATATATCTACACAAGTATATCTCCATATTCATAAATCTTGCACTTCTTTGCAGAGGAACAGTGCCATCCCAGCCCGTGCGGCATTAACACCAAATGCGAGATTATTAATGGCGTGCCCACCTGTTCCTGTCTGCATGGCTACTTGGGCAATCCGTTGAACGGCTGTCGCCACGAGTGCGAGCGAGATAGCGACTGTGGCGGCCGCGATATGTGCAGCAATTTCAAGTGTGTGCCCTCGTGTGGCCAGTGCGGCATCGGCGCCAATTGCAAGTCAGTGTCGAATCACCGGGCATTGTGTGAATGCCCGAAGGGTTATATTGGTAGCCCGTATACTGAATGCCGACCGGAATGCTATGGCGACTCTGACTGTCCGGCTGGCCGACCGGCCTGCTTCTATGGCATATGCAAGAACACCTGTGACGGCGCCTGCGGCATTGGAGCCGATTGCAATCTACGCGGCCTTACGCCCGTCTGCAGTTGCCCGCGTGACATGACCGGTGATCCCTTCGTCCGCTGTCGCCCCTTCACCAAGGAGGATCTCTGCGAACCAAATCCGTGCGGCACCAATGCCATCTGTGTGCCCGGCCACGACAACACCGGACGCGAGCGACCTGTCTGCAATTGCCTGCCCGGCCACACCGGCAATCCGCTGTCCCATTGCTCACGCGTAAGTCAAACAGCCGGAAGAGCCCAATAATAACTCTATATGTATGTGTTTATTTTGTCTGCCACACAGGGCGAGTGTCTCAGCAACAACGAGTGCCCGGACCACAGGGCCTGCATCAACTATCAGTGCGTCGATCCGTGCATTGGCAAGTGCGCCACGGGCGCCAGCTGCGAGGCGAAAGCACATCTTGCGGTCTGCCGCTGTCCACATGGACAGACGGGCGATGCGCTCGTCTCCTGCCGCCAGACACGCACCTTCCCTGTGGCCAAATACCACTAAACTGGCCCCAGCCATCGTCTATCTATCTGAGTGGTTGGATAACAACAAACGCCGGCCGCACTGCCTGCCAACACGCATTACACTTGCAGCTCAGAAGTCAGCTTCCAATTGAGTCACAATAAACGAAATCTTAATTTAATGCACCTAATTCACTGACAACTTTCGACTTACACTGCAATCAAATGAGCTACATATTTATGTTTTATAATAAAAACAAACAAACAAAAAAAATGATGTATATTATTTTTCAAATAGTAAAGTTTAAATACGACAATTGCAGGCATATAGAACGCAACGCCCCAAAGCATTTGCTTACAAGTTACGAATATAAGCCATATTTCCAATTCCATTTACAAAAAGTCTTAACTTACTGATTCAGTTATATATTATGTGGCAAAGAAAATTTGAAGATGGCGCCTATTGTTCGCACATATTCGATAAGCAAAATGGTTGGTTTATATTATCGATAGGTTTTTAAAAATATCGCACAATTATAGCGTTGCCATCTAGTGTCATTTTCAATTGGAAACTGATGAATGCATTACAAAATATATCCATACATATATAAATGAAATATATAAATACATAACGACAATGGGACGTTCTTTAAAAATTAAATGAATTTTTATTATTTGATAACGTTTTAATCATTTTTCTCTTGTGTCCTTTTAATATGGTATGTACGCATGAATGTATATATATATATATATACATATATATGTATATAACTAATAATTAACATTAATATATATACATATATATATATATATATATATATATATATATATATATATATAGTAATTAACTATGCACTTTCTAAAAGTCTGCCCAATAAATAATTATATTTGGTGTTGTAAAACAACAAATATGTATACGATTTTCGATTTCTTTTGATGAGTTCATATAAAAATATATATAAAATACGTTCATATACAAACAAAATAATTAAATATCAGTTTCATTTCTAATTGGCCATTCGTAAACGTAATTTGCAAATTAATTTACAGTCACGAACATTAAATGAATCGGTAATTGTAATTGTAATTAACTAAATAATTAGTGAACTGAGTTATTTGGAAGTCGAAATATGGAAGTGTTAAGCTATGTATATTCGATCTCATATATGTATGCATATATATATGCATGTATATACTTATATCATGGGCAGGATAAGATCAGCCTAACTGAACTGTAGAAAAATAGTTGCAACTGTGAAAAAATACAATCTATTTGTATTTTCTTTTTCAATTTTAACAATATTCTTTTGATATATACTAAGTCTGTAGTATTTCCAAGTTTTTAAAACGAATGCCAGCGATGGATAAACCATATTTAAAACCATATCATAACTTTGTCCTCAATGTGTCTGCTGCATATTCGCACTTATTGTTTGATTTCTCGTTATTATTGTAAATACAATTTTTCTTTGTTTTGTTTATGTTTATATATATATATATATATATAAATATATATTTATATATATATTCTTTTCTTTTTTTTTTTTTTTGTATAAATATGCAATTTGATTTTTGTGTTTGTTTTCTTGTTTACTTTATATTTATACATATATGTATATATTTATAAATATATATATCTATATATATACACATACATATATATGCATGTATCTGTATAATATGTATATAAATTGCTAAATACAATTAATTGCGCTTTACACTTTTTTAACGGCTCTGAGGCATTTATAAAAATTAAAACAAAAAAAAAACAAAAAAAATTGTCTTGTGTGTGTAAACTACATGTTTGTCTAACTGTGTTTTAGTTGTATATATATATATATATATATATGCGTGTGTATGTGTGTGTGTGTGCCATATGAACCTGTACTACGCGCCCCCTCGACGTATCCTCGTCAACATGCAATCGTTACTACTGCTGCTACTGCTACCATTGCTGCTGCGGCTGCTGCTGCTTGTGCTCCGCCGCTTTCAACTGCAACATTTGTTGGATTTCCCCTTGTTCTTGTTCTGTTTGATTATAATCCGATCCTTTTGCTGTTCGTCGGAGGCGGTGCGCAACTTATGATCCAACACCTGTCGCGTTATAGACAGAAACATATCCTCCACATTGAGGTTGTCTTTGGCGGATGTCTCAAATAGCTCAATATCCATTTGCCGCGCAAAGCGTTGCGCATCCTCTGTTATGACCACCTTACGATCTGGATCATCATTCTTATTGCCCACTGAAAAATTAGAATGTATTTAAAATTGCCTCGATCGCGATTTATCGTGTTCAGTCAGCTGAACTCACCTAATACTTTGTTGACCACATCGCAATTATTCTGAATCTCCTCCAGCCAGCGGCGTACATTCGCAAAGGAATCACCGTTCGTTACATCATAAACAATGATGACGCCATGCGTGCCACGATAATAGGTGCTGGTAATGGTACGGAAACGCTCCTGACCAGCGGTATCCCAGATCTGGAGCTTCACACGTAGGCCATTGATCTCAACGGTGCGTATCTTAAAGTCCACACCGATGGTCGTTATATAACTGCCCGAGAATGTGTCATCTGAGAAGCGTATGAGCAGCGATGATTTTCCCACACCTGGAAATAAACAACACACAATTCAAAAATTGATCGATTGAAAGAACTAGAATGAACTCTGCATACAAGCGCACACATACATACACATATATTATGTACATCAACATGAATGCATGCACATATTTGTTTACTTGTGCAACAATAGTTTAAGCTTGCTGTTTATACAACAAAAAATCATTTTATTAGCGGGCCGCTCTCTAATTACAATTGCAGTTGCGCGAAATAGAGCTGGCTTTGCGATCTGTTTATAAGATCGCATTAAGCGGAGACATTGGTGCAAAGGCAAAAGAATAAATTGAACACTTTTGATAAATTCAATTTAGAAATCTAATTCAAATTAAATTTTATTAAATTTCATTTAAAGAAAGTCAGCAAATATTTCTTTTTCATATCGATTTTGCTTTATTTACATCGATAACATTTTTTTTTTTTTTTTTTTTAGGTTTTCTAAGTGTGAGAGAGGAAGGCGAGTTGAAAGAGAGAGAAGTGCCGCAAGATAGGAAATTAATGATGTAGAAGCAGCAAACCTAATTTCTAATTGTTTTGCATTACACATTGAGCCAACTAACAGACAGAGAAGGAGATAGAGTGAACGAACAGCTGATTGGTCGCAGATTAACCCAAACAGAAAACACAAACAAGGAAATCAGGCAAAAACACAATCCGAAAATACACAAAATGGAATTGAGCACAAGCCGTGCAGGTTTTATGCATGTTTTCTACTTCTTATTATTTTGTTGGGTTTTTAATGATTTGTTTGCTATTTATAACGTTGTTGTTGCACTGTTGGGCAGCTGAAAAACAAGCATGCGAGCATGTTGTATGTGCAAAATATATATGTATGTATGTATGTATGTGTATGTATGAATATATTAGAGCAATGCGCATATGTATGGAAACATTTGCATTTGCACTTACCGCTGTCGCCAATTATAAGCAACTTGAACATATGATCAAAGTGGCGTGCCATTTTGGAGCTGCTGTTGTAATTTACAGTTAGTCGGCGGCGTTAAGGTTGACGCTGGCGTTCAAGTTGAACAATGCAAAAATTTGTGGAAAAAAAATTTGTGTTCTGCTGCTGCTGCTGCTGCTGCTGCTGCTGCTGCTGCGGTCGCTACTACTTTCCGCTGTTTGTTGTTGGTGTTTCTTTTTGCCTTGCCTGTGCCTTGCTCCCACACACACACATACAGACAGACACACCCGCACACATATACGTTCGTTGTCGTACGCGTCTGCCTCTCGCTCGCACTCACAGCACTGACGATGGCTGATGCCGCTGCTGCTGCTGCCGCCGGCGGTCGCTCAAATATGATAAATTGTTGTTCTTGCTTTTGGCTGCTGCTGCTGCTTCAACTGCTGCTGCGTGTGATAAGCTCGCTATTGTTATAAATGTTGTTGTGCGAAGAGTTTACAGTTTGTTACTTGTTTTTTAATTTACGTTAAATTCGCGTTAAAGCTCCTAACGATGTTGGTGTTGCTTTTTCCATGTATTTATCAGCAATTCGATTGGGGAGGCGGCATTAAAATGTCAGACAGAGGCCGACTTGTTATTGTTGTTTCTGTTTCTTCTTCTGCTGGTGGCTGGTGTCGATGGAAGCGCTGCAGAACTCTTGCTAATGTTGATTATGTTGAATATTTTGGGCTTCTAGCTACAGTGCATATTTAAAAATATTATAAATACAAAGCTATTAATGTCACGCTGACATCGAACACAACGCATACGCACAATAAATTAGCAAGTTGCCCTTTCTCTTTCGCACACACAATGCCAGCAAATTGTTTTACTTTTTTATTAATATTTGACGGCGATCGTTGAAATCCCACACACATATATGCACTTTACTGTTTAAATTATATTTGGTTTATTTTGCACCTGCTATGCTGACTGCCTTCAATAACTTAATTAAATTTATATCCCTAAATTATATGCATTTTATGAGTAAACTATTACTAACGCACGTATATATATGGAATGGAGTACGGACATAAAAAAAAAGCATCGATGTATCTATCGATTATTTGCGCGATATACAAATATGTGTGGTATTTTGCCACACTACACATATCGTCCGTGACTAAGACAGAGGACGGCATAATGGTTGTTTACAAATATTATAAACAATTAAATTATACACTAAGACACAAGACGACAATGTCAAATATCTACATAGAACGAGACCAAAAATTAGAAATAAATTCTAACACCGATTAGCTTCAACTATAATCATCGAGTGCAATTTATATTCTACCGGGACAATTATATCGATATATATGTATTTTATATATATTACGAAAATGATTCACACTGCTTTTTAATTTTATATTTTTATCTTACTAACTATTAAAAAGGGCTTATACGAAAACAAAATATTTTTATTATAATGAGATAGTTTATTATTATATATAGATAAACGTAATTAAAGCCATACCCACTATTTCCTATTGTTTTTTTCTTATATTTTCACCCATTTTTTTTCCTTTTAAAATTTTACATAAAAGACGTTTTTATTTCATAGTGAGATAGTTTATTGTCTTATATATATGCTTATACTTTTATTTTAATACTTTGTATTGATAAAGATTATTCAAATCATTCTCAGTTTCATAGTCTATTCTTATCTTCTAGTTATCACTTTTAACATGATATTGTTTATATATACATAAAAAAAAAAAAACAAAAATAAACAAAATAAATAAATTATACATGTATATATATTTATATATACATTTATATATATTTCCATTATATCTTTCTATTAAATTTCTCTCCTATTTCTACTTATGAAAATATATATGCATAAAAAAAAACTAAAAATGAATAAAGAATATATATTAGTTGAGAGATAGTTTATTCTCTTATTTGGTATTTCCATTTTGAAACTTCATTATGTTGAAAAACATAATTCAAGTCTTAACGTCTGCTATGAGAATGAGCAAGACGGCCTACATTCTTCATCTCTATCGGTTGTATATAAATGTATATGGAAATGGTACTTCAGAGCCATACAATAACATATTTCAATATGAAAAATAAAATAATAATGATTAGGACAAAAAATAACTTACATATGACACTTGTGAAATACATAACTACCAACGCTTAATACATAATACGATTAAACGGCGAAAAACTAATACATTATTTTATTAACAATAAATTACCTGCGCGAGCGAGCACGTGTGCGATTGGCTACACATGAAATATCAAAAGGAGATAGAACCCCACGGTTCCGCATCTGCACTCCGGATGTGCGCACGCGCTGACGTCCACGCATGACTACTGGACTGGTATTTCTTTGGTTATCGCATTGCGATGGGCGACGATCACGGGCGGAGACTCGCTCTCTTCCGTTGCGGCGACGATCCATGGGCTCAGGTGATGGCGACGGTACATAGCGACGAGTATGAGCTGAGCGTGAGCGAGTACGCATACGCCCAAAATCATTTTCATCGACGTGAGGACGGCGAGCGTTCAACGCTGCTGGGCGACGTGCGTTACGCATGCGTGACGATACATCAATGGACGGAATTATATTAGTGTTACGTGTTGCTGCTACTGCTGCTGCTGCTGCTGCTGGTGGTGATGGTGTTGGTGGTGGAGATGGTGTTGGTGGTGAAGATGGTGATGATGGTGGTGACGGTGTTGATGGTGGTGACGGTGATGATGCAGATGACGATGATGACGACGATGATGACGACGATGATGACGACGACGACTCATCGTCGGATGATGACGGAGAGGAAGAGGAAGAAGAAGAGGAGGAGGAAGATGATGCTGATGATGGAGTTGATGGAGTTAGTATTGTTGCTGCACGTGGTGTTGTTACTGTTAGTGCAGCTGTTGCTGTAGCTGGTGTGGTTGGCACTGCACGTGCCTTGTCCATGTTGGTCTTTTCAATCAAACGTTGCCGATATTTTGACATGTCCCATTCAATATCCGATTCGCAGTCAGAAGAATCAGAATCGGAATCTGGCTGAGCGGAGCAAGACTGTGGCTGTGCCTGTGTGAAAGCACGCATGCCAGGCTGAGCAATAGACCGTGCCACAGCCTGTGCCTGAGCTAGAGTCTGTGTATGTGTCGGTGCCCGTGGTAATGGCAGTGTCTGTGTGTCTGTATTACTGTTTGAGTTCTGTTCTCTGGCAGTATTGGCTCTGGCAATAAATTTTTCAATTGGATCTATTTCATCATCGTCAGAATCGATTTCTGGAGACTTTGACGCAACACCTGAACAAGCCTCACAGTTATAGTCTCCGTCCTTACACGTTGAGCACTGAACGTGCATCGGATTCGAGCCACATAATGAGCAGTAGTATAAAGTTTGTAGATTGCCAGCACGTCCATTAGGGTCAAGGCAGTTCTCGGCAATGCAATCAGTGGGCATCTCCAGCTGATCGGCATATGCATCTTCGTCCTCCCAGGATGCATCGCTGCAATATACATACATCATACATCAATAATGTAATAATATATGTATATACCATACAATACAATAATATAATAATATACAATAATAATACAAGATTGATTGATTGATAAACTCATTTCGCTTTGCAACTTACCGATTCGGTACTGAAATGCCCCATAAAGAAACTAATTTAAATTTTTCTGTGTCATTGCATAGTGGACACTTGAAGAAATAGCCAGCCGAATTGGCATAGCGCTGCAGGCAGTCCTTGTGGTACCAGCCATTGTTGCAGCACTTGCCATGTATAAATTTGGTGCAGCAAAATTGAGTCCTTTTCCTAATCAATGGTTGAAAGCAGATCACGCATTTGTCGTCGGAATCGGGGCGTTCTGAATATGTGTTAATATGCATGTTGCAAAACGATTTAAAAGTACCAATAAACTGATTCTGTGTGCAGTTATCTATTCCGCAATTGGTGTGGAAACTCCGGCGACAGCCAAAATTACAGCAGCCAATGTTGGCACCGGTCTTCCGACAAAAGCAGCAGTGCTGCAAATTAAAAGAAAAAATTTATTAATATTTATATATTAACATATATGTATATATTTCGACTATAGAGATTGAACTGCTGGGATGTATGAAAACTACTTATTTCGACTAGAAACTTGAATTTGTGACTACGATTTCAGGCTTGTAAAGCCTCAACGGCTGCGCGCACACTTTGATTTCAATTTTTTTTCTATTCGAATGAAACTCGGTGCACAAACAACTTTCAAGGGCATTTCACCGGAATCGCGCGTGAAGAAATAACAACTTGTACTTGTAAGCGACTTACCAAATGTTTGGTGCGGTCGGATTCAGCTAGAATGTCTTTGTATGTAAAATTGAGAATACCATTGCGTCCATTGCCTCGTTGCACGAGATTGGAACTCAGATACTGTAATTGATGCACTTGTTAATATTGTTTACCATTTTTTTGGCCGCTTTTCACTGATGGAACTTACGAGACAATTTTGGTGCACCGCAATGTCTCCATGCAAATAAAATTTGCCCAGATGCAATTCATTTTTAACCGCTGAGCGGCAAAGAATACATTTCTCCATATTTACCCGTAAATGCTATCCGATTTGGCAAATCTTTGTTAAGTTAACAATGGCAGCAGCCCAAATTGTATATTCCATGCGAGTATAAACGGATAATGGCGGGAAGGAAATGAACAATGGTGTAGTTTATAAACACTGACCACGGTATTAGTGCTCGTTAACTCTTGAAAGTGTGTTATCGACACATATAATGCAGCGTTGCCATATAAATAAAATATATTCATCCAGCCAGCCAGACGTCAGTTAGCGGGCAGAGTGTTGAAAATAAGGCAAAATATTTACAATATTATTTGGCAAATATCCGTGAATCATATTTGTATATATATTTATTTTTTTTTATTTATTTTATTTTTTTATATGCGTTGATTTCGATTCACGCCAGTACGTGTATATCTGAATACACCATGGTTAATATAGCTCTGGAACATCTAAAATATAATAAACGGAACACATATTTAGTTTAAATTTAAATGTTTGTAAATATATTTAAGTCATACACACTATAACTCATTGGTACATGCATACACATTCTTTTGGATAATTAATTATATGGACAGTCGCACACAGTCGACAAGTACGATACAATAATAATTATTACACAAATGTTTATAGTAAAATGCAACTAGCCTTAATTTGATTGCCCTAACGACTTAACTTCTATTAACGACTATGTATATAATATGTATATAAATATAACTAGATTTTACACATTTCTCAAGCGATCAAATTCTACAATACACGGCTAGTTTCTTAATCTCAATAGATGTATATATTGTGGCTTTGTAAACCAAACAGATTAAAACAACACGAGTAGGGCGATCGCTTAAGTTGAGGGAGGAGAGTTATTGTAGTTGCATCCATCTATCGGCTACTTCTTATATGCCAGCACGTTCTAAAGCAGTTAGCTGACTGCCCAGTCGCTCCTCCTTGGCCTTGCGCTCTGCGCTAATTTTTTTGGAGCTCTGATAGGTGTTGAGAAAGGTCTGGACATCGATTTTACCATTCAAAAAATGCTCAACATGTCGATCGCAATCACCGTCCGCATTCGATGCGGCTATTTGCAGTAGCTCCTGTATCGAAAGAACGTTTGATTACAATCAGAAAACTAGAATTTCTAAAATCTATGCGCAGTTTACTCGAATGTGCTGTGGGGCATATTCTTCCGATTTCTTTAAGTACTTCTTATTTAGTAAATCGCATTTTTCACCGAGAGTCTTGAGTGCTGTATAATCGTCACTAAGCCGTCGTTTCAATTCGACCAGATGAGTGCCCTTGCTCTCATTCTCACCTGTAAAGTTAATTAGGTTTTTAAATGTACACTATGCGTGTGTGGTTTCAGCTGCTAATTACGTGATATGTTTTCTACTTGATTCATCATGGAATCAAGTTCTTCATTTAAATGCTGCACCACAGACATTTCCTCAATGAAATCATCAAAAAATTCAGGATCCCGATCAAGTTGCTTCAGCTCATCTAGCGATAATGTTGATAAATTTGGCATACTATCATCCTCAGCTTTCAGCTCTGGGCTAACTCCATTGCTCTCATCGTTGCTAAGCTGCTGGTGCTGCTGCTGTTGTTGTTGTTGTTGCTGTTGTTGCTGCTGCTGCTGCTGCTGAGACGTCTGCTGCGCAGTAGGCATCTTGCAGAGTGGCAGCAAATGGCAAAAAAAAACGTTTCCTTTCGGTTTGACAATATCTAAATATTGTGAAGGCCTACTTTACAGCATTTGTATATAAAGAACTGTATTTCAAATTCGCTCCCTCGTTGCTCGATTAAATGAAACGTATGTGCATCAGGTTGTTACTTGATAAATTGAAATTGAAAATGGAGTTTTTGTTTCTTTTTTTTATGTTATGTTATAACAAAAACAAAATTCTATCACCGTTTCTTTGAAGGAGTTGCCACCTGTTCTAAAATTGGATACCAATCAGATGGTCAATACAATAAGATGAAGTCAAACCCTTTTATTTTGTATGTAGATTATTCGTCAATAAAATGTCATATTTTTGTTTCAATATTTCATCTATATTTTTGTATTTTGCTATTTTTAATGGGCTAGTTCGTAAGGTGCTGACACTATAACAGAGCTGACTACCCTAGGCAGTTGGCGGTAAATTACCACTGTGGATAAACACACAACAGGCTAATATGTATTCAGTAACACAGCTATAATATGTAAAGTACTGTAACTATTTTTAGGACATGAATAGTTAATAATCATTTAGTGCTATAACAATTGCATGTAAATACACTGTGACTCTTGCTGCCAACTTTTGCAACTCTGTTAATCAGAACATCGCTCATCTCTATCGTCGAACAGCTGATAGCTGTTTTCCTTCTATTTTATAATTCTGAATATCGTGTTACTAAACTCAAGATAGAAAAATTTTATATAACAAGAAAAGTAAAACTTAAGAAATGGCCTTATTTGAAATGAAATGGCTGCGTCGTTTTGTTCGTCGGCACACAAATCCAATACCGGAGCAACGTGCAGAATTGTGGAAGCGCCGCCTGAGCATTGGATACGCAATTCTAGCCTGGCAAGCGTTCGGCTTTGTATGCTATATGGTCTACACTGGTCGCAACGATTGGGCCAAATATTATGGCTACAAAACGGAGGAGGAAATGGCTCTATCACCTGCACAACAATTTGCTAAACATATTCGAGTGGAAGGCTCTGGAAAAATTATACGTTTCTCAGGACTTTCTAAAGTTGAAGAGGTACCATTCGACTCCAAAGACGTTCAACGTGTGAAGGACTAAACTTTGCTGATAAATTAGTTGGTAATTAACATATTATAATAGTTTATTTTTTTGTTATAAAATAAATTTGAAACAAAAATAGTCAAAATATGGGATTCTGCGTTATATTGTTGGTATTTTTACGTAAATCAGAATACGGTCACACTGACTGCGAACAGAAACAGACGCCGCTGCAGCAAACACAAACAACCAAAGACAATGCTGCTATCATACGAGCAGCAAAGACGTCTGGAATAAACATAAAAATTATAGAAACAATAATATCAGAAAGAAGTAAATATAAGCGCGTGTGTTTGTGTTTTCGTTAGTACGTCTGATACGCTTAACAGTAGTTGCTGTCAGTACTGACCTATTATTTGTATCTCGCGTTGCATTTCGTCTATAAATAAAACAAGAACAACAGCAACATCATCTTCGGAATCTATTTAATGAATATTAATTGGCTATCAAGCGTGCAGTGCAGTCCGAGATGAAGTCGAGGTCACAGAATCTACCGCTCTGCCTCCTCTTCATTTCTTTGTGCTAGGCCAATGCTATGTGTTTTGGTGTGTGTGTGTGTGTGTGTATGAGAAATAACGGGACTAGCAGACAAACAACAATAACAAATGGCATTTGTGTTACTCTCGTCTAATTGGAATTCTTGTGCCAAAGAAATGCTAAAATAAGCTCCGGCTACATATAATTGCTAATTAGTTCGTTTTTATTTTATTTATTTATTTTTTTTTTAAGTTTGAGGTCTTGCAAGGCTTCATTCCCGACACGCATACGAATTTCTAATGCAATTAACGTGCGCTTCGATGCCGACGTCGCAGTGACAGTCGTTGCTGTTGCTGCAAGAGCAGCTGAGTTTCAAACATAAATGTGATTTTTTTTAAAATATTTTTATTACAAATTTTTTTTATATGCATAAGCAAAGGTTGCATGTTTTTTGTGTGCACTCCATTCTACTTTTTTGAATTCTTATTGCAATTTCAACACGAGAGAAAGAGAGAGTGTTTATATGTGTGTGTGTTTGTGTGTTAAACAACGTGGTTGTCTAACGGCATTTAAGTGTATTGGCAAAACTACAAAAGAAAACTCATACGCGTGCACACACAAAAAAAAAAAAGAAAAAAACTATATATATATACACATATGTATGCATGTATGTGTGTGTGTACATATGTGTATGTTAAATGTACCGTTGATTGATTATTACTGTTGATTGCAGCTGCCTCTTGCATTGCATCTCTTGCGGGTAAGTGTTGAACAATTATTACAATTTATAGCCATCTCTATCTCGGCCCGCCATCTCTGGCTGGCGAACTTTGAAGATAATTAAAAACTCATTAATTATATAGTCTGAGTGAAATTTTTGTTTGTAAAGTTCACTTTCCAATTCTAAGCCACACACAATAAAACCCCACAACAAAAACACTAAGAAAGCAAAACGTAAATCATTAACTAGCTATATATAAATATTAAACACGAATTTGTTTAGAAATCCAACAATAACCACTGACAGCAACAACAACAGCCAGACGACGACAAACAACGAAAAAAAAAACGTTAGTTTCTATTTTTACCTAAATAGATGGAGTAAAAATGAAACCATTTTGATTTTTTTTCTTCTAATAATAAATAAGATTTTTTTTTTTTAATTTTTTTTTTATCGAGAAACGAAAGGAAAACGGATTATAAATGCGCTTTTTTATTTAATTTACAATCGAACAATAAAGAGCGTTATACAAGCGCCGCTAAATGTTTAGCATATGGTAGAAATGCGAACAAAGCGTGCGACAAACACACACAAACATCAACACACACACACACACATGTTAACAGAGCATATTTCGAGCATGAAAACTGGAATGAGGAAGTCGTAATAAGAGGGGAAGGAGAAGAGGCATGAATAGGAGCATCGACTAGCTGGGCACCCTACGTTGTCATTAATTGGCTACTGTTTAGTTAAATATGTCATTAACAATGCTAAACGATTTGGTTAATCAAGCTAACGGCTTAATCAGCAACGATTATCGATCATAATTTTATATCGTTAAGGGCACTCCCCTTGGATATTGTTTTTTTTTAATTTCATTGAAAATTAGCTTTATTAAATACGAAATTATTTTTGTCGAACATAATTCGATATATATATAATATAATCGAAATATGTATATGATTTATTTATATATGTATATTTGAATTATAAATATATTTTATTATTCAGGCACATTAATCAATGACTAATTTTAACTGTGAACTCAGTATTTATTTACTTGTAGTATTATCATGCTTAAATATATATATATATATATATATATATATATATATATATATATATATATAAATTGATTTTATTATGCATATATATTAAGGGATTAATATTAATCAACGAGTCATTTTTACTATGAGCTTGGTTTTTATTTACTATTATTACATTAAAATCAGATTTGTGAAACATTTGAGAATATTTCTCTAGGTAGAAAATCTTCCGATTCTTTCTTTAACAAAGAGTATGCAATTATTTTTTTTTTCAACGGTAAAATTAACATTTAGTACATGCTCTATGTACACTGTGAAGCACTATTATTTTTATGCGCTCAACTGTCTATGTTTATTTACATATATACATACATATATATATATATATATATAAAAAAAATTATTTCTCTGTTAGATCATAATTTATATAATTGTATAATTAGGCAGCTAATTATATATGTATAATCGACTTCCCTTTTGCGTACGCTCCAAATTTGTAGAGCAACGTTTGGTACTGGAAAGCCTAACACTCACAGACTATAGCCCCTAGGCAAAGCGACAAAGCAACAAACAAACAAATGAACGATCAACGAGCCAAGAGACACACGCACAAGAAACACACAAGTGAATGCCCATAGACTGGATCGGCGCTCTAAGCGTCTTCTGGGTTAGCGTTTCATTTTATTTTATTTTATTTTATTTTTTGTTCATACCCATTAAACGGGACAAATGGGTCTATAAATGTGAGAAGAAAAGCAAAGAAAACGCCTTCGGTTTAAGTTTTTGTAAAATATATTTTCCCATCTTTTCTTATACCATTTTCTGAAACCATAAATTGAGCCGTAACGAGTCTGTGTGCTCCAATAACAAGTTCAACATAGCGTATTCCTATTCTCTTTCTTTTTTTTTAGTTTCAAAGACAAGACTTTTTTTTTAGAGTGAAAAACAGCTAAGCCATTTACTTCTGTTCATCAATTTATCTAGAAATTTAGATAGTAAAAACATTTATAGAAAATCTAAAATATTTTAGAGAAAATACTTAAATAAAACTGGAGATCTTTGTAATTTTGTGGGATTGTAAAAGTATTTACAAAAGATATTGATTCATATTGATACAGATAATGTTATGGTAAAAACATTCCTAGAAAGTCCTGGTTCTCAAATAAGAACTGATCTTAAGACATATTTCATTTTATTGGATATCTAGCCGTTGTGCATACCCCATGCAACACATTTAACTGCTTTTCTTTAATAATCTTATGTCATGCTCGTTGGCTTACCGACTGACTGTCTGACTGTCTGTCCATCTGTCTGACTAGTTAACTGCCCAGTGGGTTTCTCAGGTGCCGCTGCCAAAGCCAAACGTAATGCGATCCGTTAACGCGGATCACAGGTGCAAGTGAGCGAGGGGTTTAGGGTTGGCTGGCCAACAGGGCACCCACTGCCGTTGGGGATATCAAACAACGACGACGACGCCTCTAAGCGACGCGCGTTAAACGACATTTGTTTTGCGGATGGTCATAGACCTCAACGTCGAGTCGTCGGACTGGCTAGCTTTGCTGACCAAAAACCGAAACCTAAACAATATATGTATATATATTATATATATAATAGAAGCAAAACGAAGCAAAAATAAAAATAAAAAAAATACCGCACAGAGCCGACGCGGTTTGTGGCTTTTGCGGTTCCGGTGCCGCCCCCTGCCTTGGCCTGCCTCTGGCCATCTCAGCTCGATAAGCGCACGCAGCAGAAGCAATCGGGCCTAAACAATTCGGTCTACGCTGCCGCCAACTGCCGGAGCCAAAGCGATGATGATGATGTTGAAAAAAAAAGAATAAGACATCAGAATGGAACCCGAGTAATCTACCGTATCTACTACCTGAGCACATTGCTGATTGCGACCGTCTCACTGCTAAATGCCAAAGAATACGAAAGAAAAAGAAATTAATATAAATACATATATATATAAATGTATATATTTATATATATATATTCATATATGATATGACATGATATGTTATATAAAAGAAAACGAAACTCAGCTGTCATCAATGGCCGGCTGCTTGGTTGATTGGCCCAGAGGGGCTCCCAGATCATCAGTGCCTGGGAAATTCTCCGAGCGTTCCATGAGTGAGACGACATTGTGTAATCGATACAGTAATGTACCCCCCTCTCTTCCCATCTCTCTTGATCTCTTTCTCGACGTCTATCTTTTTAATACTCGCGCATGTTTTGAAGAGAGCATATACGTTTTCTGTTGAGATGAGAATTGCAATTTGAAATATGTATGTATGCATAGATAGTATTCCTTTGCTTAGTGTTTATCTTTAATATTGATTTTCATTTGTCATATACCAATAAGTATTTCATTCAAATCCGAATTTAAGCTAGAGACTCAACAAATCTAGATAGAAATATTTATGTATGGAATTTTACATAGAGATAAATTCTCGGCTCAAAATAAATGATTTACGCAGACATTTTTTTTTTTTTGTATTTATTTATTAATGAATTTTTAAATCTTGAATATTTACTTTCTAATTTTATTAAATTGTTTGTATTTAGTTGTCATCGAAAGTGTGTTTGTTTTAATTTGCTTTGAGTTGTCATATTTTTGATTCATTTCACTGATGTTGGTCCAATCTATACAAGATAACTTCCGCTTAGTAGATATTTAATATGCTGATTCTAATTTGTTGTCCGCAGCACTTGCACTCGCAATTTCATTTGAAGTATTTGGCATTATTTTGTCTATATATTTATATGTATAGATACTGAAAGTTAGTCTGATCAGTTCTTTGGACATTAAGAAACTTACGTCCTGACTGAGAATTAACGCACTCTCTGCTGCTCGAACCCATATCAAGGCCACAATTGCTCCACAATGTGGTCAGAGATGATCCAATGTTTTCGAGTGCCGTCAACTGGTGTCCATCTTCGAATATATCCGCTGCTTCCATATCACTTTCATTATCTGTCGTTTTTTCTTCCGATGCGGTATTTCGATTAACGTTTCCGTTTAAAATATTCTTCAAGAACGACATAATTAGGAACTTTTCAACTCAACTTTAGCCAAATGGCTAAATGGCCAAAAAATAACAACAACAAAAACACGTTTTTTATGCACCAAAAATAGTTTATTGTGCACAAATTTGTTATAATAGGACGACAAAAAAATATATATAAAAAATTTACTTGAACAACCGAACTGTTTTGATTTTGCTATAATGTGACAATAAAACTATTTATTCAATAAAGTAGCTTTGAAATTTATTGGAAAGGTTGCTGAATTGAATTTAAATTTTTAAAATATTTGCGCGCTGTTTCAGTGCAGGAAAATACATTCGTAAATAGTATTGGACAGCACGCTACGCATGCGCTGTTATCTAAGAGCATAGCAACGGTCTGTTGTTAACAGACGCGCGCGCCGAATCAAACATTTAGGTTTTGGCAACTACGGTCACACTGCTAACAGTTGACTCGTTCAGAAAACGCGCGTCGCGTCGCGTTCGCGTTTGTTGTGAGTTTCATAGCTCTTTTTTCGTGCGCGCTGTTTTTATTCTCTTGCCTTTTATTTTTGTTTGTTTTTTTGCTTGTACTTACGTTCTAAGTTATTTACATGACTAGCACTTTGCTTTGGTATGTTATATGCGTTTGTGTGTGTGTCCGTGCAAAAAAAAAAGGTTTACATGGCCCTCTTACAGTTATTTGTTGCAAACAATTAAACTCGTATATATGAATGTATGTGCATGTGTGAGCGTGTGCAAACATCAAAATCCAGAGCGTGTGTACGTGTCTCCATTCTTGGCTCTGTAGTATTTGCGTGAGAGTGTGAGTGTGTGTGTGAGTTCAATTCATTGTTAAGCGGTTGCGACGGCTTAAGCTGCTCTGATGCTTTGTTGTTCTTCTGTGTGAATTACACGCATGACATTCTTCAAGTGCTGTGGTTTCTTTTTAATTTACTCTCTCGTCAGCCATTTCGCTCTCTTGCCGCAGCAACAGTTATATTTGTAATTTTTTTTCTTACACTCACATACGTTTGCATCCTGTTTGTTGTCTGCACTCTCTCTCTCTCTCTCTCTCTCTCTCTTTATCTATCTCCTGCTGCTATATATGCAGTGTTGCAAAATGTGTGTTAAATGGGCGCGCGTGTTGTGCATATTTGATTATTATTATTGTTAATTAGCATTCAAACGCCAAATGAGTTCACGAGCTTAGTTCTGTATCTTTTTTCCTTTTCTGTGGTAATTTGTAATTATCTAATGGCAATGGCACTTATCGCAATGCAAACAGATAGATAAACCAAAGCCACTCACACAGCAGCATTAAGACAAATAATATTCATATAAGTCTAACAATTTCTACACACGTATAATTGACCCACGCACCTGATTAAAGTCGCATGTTATGTGTTCGCCAGTAATTAACGAAATTGTGACAGTCCGGCATAGATCAGATTTGCGTGCATGATGTCATATTTGTTGTGTTTGTTTTTTTCGTGTTTGTGTTTCAATTTAACTGTCGCGGTGTCGTCAAAACTTGAAAGCCTTTAAACAAAATAAACACAACATTTGTGTATATCGTGTGGGCAGCAACAGATTTTTAATCGAGAAAAAGAGATGTGACGGCAAAAGTTGTTTGCGACGTCACAGCTGCTAAACACAAAAATCAAATTCTAATTGTATAATAAATTGAAAATTGTTTATTTTGAATTTCCCATAAAAGAAACAAAAGCGGTGTATACATTTGTAACTTTACTTTTAAAGAAATATGTGAGAATATAATCTAATTTTATTATGTGACGTCACTCCTCAAAGGGAGCGCTACTCTTGGCGCAACCTTAGTTTACAGAATCTTGAATAATGGCTACCATTGGGCCGGCCGGCCATAAACGGACAAGAGGCAGTTTTTATGGTGCACATACACACATGCATATAAGTGTTTATATATATATATATATATATATATATATGTGTGTGGGAAAGGCGTAGATTATATGTTGTATTTCCCCATCTTATTGCATTATTTCAAGTTCTCAATTCGCTATATGAGTAATCAACACGCTGGCCACATTGATGGCAATGAAAACTGAACCACATGAGCAAACACACACACATATTCATATATATATATATATATATATATATATATATATAGATACATTCGAATATTTAGCATTTATACGTCAGTATAAACGTATGCAGTTTGAGTTCGATGAGTGTTTTGAATTATAATTGCAAATAATTATTGGTTGCATATTAATGATGATGGCCGTGATTTTAGTTTGTTTTTATCTTAGTGCTGACTCGTCCGCTGTAATTTAACATAACAGGGCGCTGTTACACTCTCTCTCGATATCTGTCTATCTCGCTTTCGCTCATTCACTCTTACATTCTTGTCTTCTCCCCCACTCACAAATTTCTTGCACATACTGAGAGCGCGAGCGCAGCTTAACAATAACAACAATGAATGCGATTGTCAGAGGAGCCAGCAATAGTCGCAGCAACAGCAGTAACTGAAACGAGTTATTGTTTTTAGTTGGCATGCAACAGTTGTGCGCTGTTTTATTAGCATCTGCTTTGAACTTTCATTCATCGTTTGGTTTTCGCCTTCACTTGCATTGCCATTAGCTGCAAATATTGTTAGCAGATAGTTGACTTTCTTCTCTAACTGACACGCACACACACACACCCAGACGCCCACGCATAAACGCATACACATAAGAAACTGAGCAGAGTGTTAAAACTGACTTAACTGTGTGATAACAGCATAAAAAACGATAACGAATAATTTTAAGAACGATAATAAACGAACGACGACGTTGCCGAATTTCAAGTGCAACGATAAATAAATAAATAATACAACAAAAAAGAAAAGAACAGAAACAACAGTAACAAATTGAAAGCTGAAAGTTAATGATTAACGTTTTGCAAAACCCAACACCAACAACGACCACGGCTAGTTAATAATACAACAAAATGATTAAATTAAAATCATTATTCCGCAGAGGACAAGGAACCTCGAGTTCTGCCTCCTCCAACAACTCATCGCACAAGCAACAGCAACAAAACTCCAACAACAATCGGCAGAAATCGCAATCCAGCACATCCCTGAATACTGCGCATGAGCAACCACAGCAACAGCAGCAACAACAGCAACAACAACAGCAACAGCAACTAAACAATTCAGCGACAACAAAATTTTATTCAAATCACGAGGCGACCTACGAACGCGGCGTCGATGTGGGTGACGAGGCTGCGTTGCTGACAACACAACAGCAGCAGCAACAACAACAGCAGCGACGCCAGGCGCAGCAACAGCAGCTGAGTAATACGCTGCCCCAAAAGAAATCCAAATTTAAAGGACAAAAGCAGCCAAAGCAATTGCCACAGCAACAACAGCTTCAGCAGCAGCAATTAGAGCAACAGCAGCAGCAACAGCAACATCAACTGATGACGTCCATTGCTGCTGTGCCAGCACCAGCAACAAACAACAGCAGCAACAGTCACAGCAACAATAATAACAACAGCAGCAACGGCGCATTGGCCGCGTTGCAAGATGGCGGCGCTGCTGCCGCTGCAGCTGCTGATTTTTACCAGCAATTAGCAGCAGCAGCAACAACAACATCAGCAGCGGCAGCAACAAGTGGCGCCGTCAGCGGCAACAGCAGCAGCAGCAATAACAAAGCTTTCCCAGCCGCAGCAGCAGCTGTTGCTGTTGCAGCCGCTGCGGCTAGCAGCTACCAGCAGCAGCAACAACAACAACTCATCAACAACGAACAACAACAACAGCAACTGTTAGAGGTGCGTTAGATGAAGCAAAATTAAATTTGTATATAAATTTATATATATATTTCTTGTACGACTTTCAGGCTAACAACAAAATGCAGGAGCTGCACATACAGCTGGAACGAATGGGACGCGAGCAACTGCAATTGGAGACACGCATCACAGAGCTGCTGCCATACCAAAGCGAGGTGACCAAACTGAGAGGAGATCTGCTCAAGATGCAGGTAAAAATGGAAGCGAAAACAATAGAGAATGAATTAGCTAATGAATGGCATATAGCAGATGCTAAAAATAAGAAATACTTAGCAACAAATCTATAGAATAGTGTAGTCTACCATCAAATGATGTTAACAAAATGTATATTTGACCTTTATAAGTTCTAATATTTAAATTGTCAATATGATTACCCTACCTTGGCTTACAGAGCTCGTTAGCCAATAGCCAAAACATGGGTCTTAATTATTATTTTAATTATTAAATTAATTATAATAGGCAAACATATATTGAGTAGACTTGAGCAGAATATTTTGTTTAGATTGTTATAGTATGCTAGCAAATGGCATTATTTGACTTTTATTAGTTGCACAATTTAAATAGTTTGAATTGTCAATTTAATTACCCTACTTTAGTGCACAACTGTGTCTAGCTCTTGCTAAGCAGCATGATTAACTAAATGTGAGCTTTCACTGTAGCTAGGCACCAGACAGCGTGTCGGTTCGTCAACTAACCACACAAAAAAAAAGCTGTCAATTATTGTCTAACAATTGTTACAATTATCTCTTATTATTATTATTATTATTATTGTTATAGTTGTTGCATTTGTTGTTAGCTGCCTTTGATTCTAGTCGCGTTGCGCTTCGTTACTTTAGCCAATTTCTTGATATTCAATATGTTCCTTTAATTGAGAAATCGTCGCTCAGCGACAGTAAGTGCCATAAGTAAGCATACGTATATGAATAATACTAATTGCATATCAATAATAATAATCAAAATATTAATTGAAACACTTCATATCTGAAATTTAAATAAAATAAACCCATCAAAGTAGGCATCGATGATTTGGTTCGATCTAAATCTGCCAACGTACGTACGGATCTCAGTTCATTTACTGTTTGTGCTTAGTGTTAGGCATTGTTTAGGAAATCGCATCAAAATAATATATACAAATTTTTCATCATCTGTCTCACATTTTTTTTGCTTATAGAATCAACTAGAGAAATCACAAATGGAGATTGGCAATTTGAAATACGAAAATGAATCTTTGCGCAATCGCTTGCGGGACGTTGTCAATTCGCCATTGTCGGACGCGGAGAAGCATCAGATCATTCAAGACTCGCAACGTTTACATAGCTCAGCACCCGCTTCCATAGCACTGCCAAATGTGAGTATGGAAATATATCTCTTTATGCATCTATATGAATTCCATTAATACTAATAATGTCTCTCTCAATTCATAGTTAAACGAAACAGCGAACGATGGCACGCCATGTCTTACGCCGGACTGGGATAAGCATTCATCGTCGAGCGAGATTTCAGTAGCATGCCTGCAGGACAAGATCATACAGATGGAGGAGACGCACTACTCGACAAATGAGGAGCTGCAGGCGACGCTACAGGAACTGGCCGATCTACAGACGCAGTTGAGCGATACCCAAACGGAGAACGAACGTCTGGCCGAGGAGAAGGATGTGCTCTTTCAGTCGCTGTGCCGCCAAACTGAAATGCTAAACGAATCGCGCACCCAGATCAACACATTGCAGGATCTGCTGCTGCGCGACACCAAGCAGGCGGAGGCAACCACAACGGAGCGGGAGAAGAAGCTGCATGATCTGATTCAAACAACACAGGAGGAGCGTGAGGCATTGATGTTAAAGCAGGAGGAACTCAACGCAGAGCTGGCCGAACTGCGGCAATCGCGTGACGCCATTCAATTGGAGCAGCAGCGGCAGCGCGAACGCAATGCTCTGCTCGACTCGCAACTGGACGCCGCCAATGCCGAACGAAAGCAGAGCGAAGCGCAACTCTCGCTGGCCAAAGACGAGATCTCACAGCGCGCCATTGAGATTAGTAGGCTGAGTACGCTCTTGGAGAATGCACGCTCCAAGATCGAAGAGCTGGAGGCTGATCTCTCGCGTGGCGATAAGACTGATCTGAGTGATGTGCTCGATGCGGCGCGTCGCGAGAAAGATGCGCTCGAGGAGCGGCTGGCCGAGCTCCAGGATCAGTGGTCGCGCAGCCAGGCGGAATTGCGTCGCCTGCGCGAACAACTAGCTGGCCTCACCGAGGAGTGCAAGGTGGCCAAGAACAATGCCAAGTGCGCTGTCTCCCATCTGGAGTATCAGCTGGAGCAGCTGCAGTGCGAGAAGGACAAATTGGCTGGGGATTACCAGACGATGGAGGAGCGCATCAATGAGCTGCTTGTCCAGTGCAAATGCCACCAAGAGGACAAGGCACAACTGCAGCAATTGCTGACAGCTACACAACGCCATTTGGGCGATGTGGAACTGCAGCTGACGGAGAGTGAAGCCCGCCTGGAGAAGGAGATGCAGCTGCGTAAACGCGACGCTGACGAATGGCAACAGTTTCAGGCGGATCTCCTAATGACTGTGCGTGTTGCCAACGATTTCAAGACTGAGGCGCTCAGCGCACGCGAGCAGCTAATGCTCGACAACAAGACGCAAAAGGAGAAAATCCGACTGCTCGAACAGCAGCTGGACAAACTAACCAAACAGCGTAAGTAAATGAAGAGAATTTTGTTTATATCTGATACGTTACTTACCTTTCGCATCTCTCACAGAAATGCAGCAGACGGAGACGCAGCAATCGGTGCTGACATCTGTGCAGCAGGAGATGGCAACGCGACGCAGCAAGCTCAGCTTTAGTCGGCAGGATTCACGGCTGTCGGTCAAGACGCTCATCGAGAGCATCGAGAATAACAAACAAGTAGATTTTACATTAAAACACAATTCGATGCTGTTGTTTGCTAATGATCCTCTTACTATACATTTGCAGCAGGGCAAAACGGACGAGACCGAATCACATTATAGTTCGACGTCGAGTCTAAACAGCGGCACGCCCGAAACGGGTAATACGCCCATAATACTGCCTGGATCCAGTGACTGGCATGAGAGCGTAAGGAACTTGAACTTGAACTTGAACATGAATTGCGATAATTCCCTATTTATTAATATATATATATATATATATATATATTTTAACAGCTCCGACTACCTGTGCTGCAGAGCAGCAATCTACATGTGAATGTTAACACAGCAGCAACTGCTGCAGCCACAGCCATTCCAGCAACATCAACATCAGCTAACACTACCAAAGCAACACAACAACAACAACAACAACAGCAGCAGCAACAGCAACAGCCGCCGCCACCGCCACAGCCGCCGCAATTACAACATCAATTGTCGCAACAGTCAATGACAAGTGTGACATCATCAACGTCAACGCAGCCCTCCACACCAAACACCCCCAGCAGCCTACAACAGCAGCCGCCCAGCCTGACAACGCCAGTGCAGACACCAAATAGCGCTCTCGTGAGCAGCCTCAGCTTTGGCAATGTCTCAAAATCCTTTATCAGCGGTAAAGGGCCAGTAGATAGATCATAATATATATACTAATCTATGATACATTTATATATCTATATCTATATCTATATCTATATCTATATATATATATATATATATATATATATATATATATATATATATACTCACATCAATGAGAGCTGAGTTGTCTAATAGCTCAAAGTCATTTAGATAGCTCAACCACCACTCTCTGTCACTTAGTCAATGGCCAATTTGTCATTCTTATGGAGAGAATTTTGTTGGTGCATCTAGTATAAATAATACAACACATTCTGTATTTTCCGCAGGTGAACGTAAGGATCCGCTCAATATGCTGGCGAAGAACGGTGGCTCGAAGCGTAATGCATTGCTCAAATGGTGTCAGAACAAGACCGTCGGCTATCGCAACATCGACATCACGAACTTTAGCTCATCGTGGAACGATGGGTTGGCCTTCTGCGCCATTCTACATTCCTATCTGCCGGATCGCATTCCATACGACACGCTCACGCCGGCGAACAAGCGTCGCAACTTTTCGCTCGCATTTGCCGCCGCTGAGTCGGTGGGCATTACCACCACCCTGGTGAGTCACATACCCATCCCATTCCATTTGCCATCATGAATCAATAAAAAAAAAAAAAAAACAAACTCAATTTCACAGAACATCAACGATATGTGTCAGATCGAGCGACCCGACTGGACGCAGGTCATGTCCTATGTAACCGCTATCTACAAATACTTCGAGACATAAGCTGACCCCTCCCCGTCCATGAGCTGACGAACTGAATCTGGAGCGAATGTTGTGCACACATCTTTTGTATATGTATTTCTCTTCCTCTTTGCATCCATTTAGATTTTTATAATTCTGGGCAACTATAAAAACAACAACAACAACGATAAACAAAATGAGTTAAAAGCTTGACTTAAGCAAACACAGCTGACTCTTAACTAGTATATAGTGTGTACCAGGCTAATCTTTTCTTTTACCACTACTATTCTCTACTATTATTAACCTTTTTTTTGTGCAACTTTTTTGTTTACTCATAATATAGTTATAGTATGTATTGTCAGGTTTAAACATTTGCACCGCAGTTGTGACAAATTTTAATACTTATTGTCAACCGCTGATTTCAGAGTTTATTTTAAATACACACACACATACACACACATATATATATACAAATAATATATATATATATATATATATATATATATATATATATATATATATATATATACGAATATAGGAAACCTAGAGAAGTCGAATGGCCGATTAGCTTTAGCATATTTATTATAAAAAAAAGATAACTAATTTATTGTTTTTTATTTTATTTTTGCGGATCTTTAAAAAAAAACCAAATGAAAAATTTATATTTCCCTGCATCACAGTTTGAGAGTCACTGCCAGTTTACATATTCAAAAAGAAACTGTTTTTGGGCAATTACAGCGTAATACACCTTTTGGCACATTTCTTGTTTGCTTTTATCTTCAACAAAATAAATGACAGTTTTTAATATTACAATTGAAATGATTACTTAATTATGCATTATATTTACAATGATTTAAAAATTGAGCTCTCTAATATAACGTTTTAACGTAACCAACATATTCATTCTGTTAACGAAACGCAACTTATCGAAACTGTTAAATGACTGTGGAGGCAATCTGTTAAGTGAGGAGTAACTCAGTTATAAAAATGCTATGGGTAGTTCCGATAGATTCTATCGATAGTTTGCAGTTCTAGTAAGAATATCCAAATATTTTAATAAAATTTTAAAGCAAGGGAATTGCAATGATAAAATTAAGCAAACAATAACAACCAAAGTGTGCTGCAATGGAAGCGACGGAAGACCAGCTAATACTGGCCACAGGCGGCTACGACCACACCATCAAAGTGTGGCAGGCGCACACCGGCAACTGCATTAAAACCATGCGCTTTGTGGAGACATCGGTGAGTGAGACAGCTGAAAAGGGAGCAACGCATTTGATATGTAATTTTGATTGTGTGATGCAAACATCAACAGCAAGTCAATGCGCTGGACCGTACGCCGGATAAGACGCGTCTGGCCGCGTGTGGCTATCAGTGCATCCGTCTGTATGACTTGGAATCCAATTGCACGGCGCCGGTCATCAATTTCGATGGCGTGCAAAAGAATGTCACACGGCTGGGCTTTCAGGAGGATGGCAACTGGATGTTCACTGCCGGTGAGGATCATCGTGTGCGCATCTGGGACATGATGTCAGCGCCGCCGCACTGTTCGCGGGTCTTCGATTGCCAGGCGCCCGTAAATGCCGCCTGCCTGCATCCGAATCAAGTGGAAATTGCAATGGGCTCACAGAATGGCGGCGTCTATCTGTGGGACGTCAAGTCGGAGGTGCACGAGCAACTAATGCCCGAGATGGATGCCTCCATACAGGATGTGGCCATTTCGCCAAATGGCCATTATATGGCCGCGGCCAACAACAAGGGCAACTGCTACATTTGGGAGCTGAACAGCAGTCCCGGCCAGCATTTGAGCACAATGAATCCTAAAAAGAAAATCCAAGCACACAGCCGTTCCATACTTCGCTGCAAGTTCAGTCCCGACTCGCGTCTCCTGGTCACCACATCGGGCGATGGCACCGCCTGCATTTGGACGACGGAGGACTTCAGCAAATGGCGCGAGCTCTCTATTAAAAACTATTGGGTCTGGGATGCAGCATTCAGCGCCGATTCCAAATGGCTATTCACAGCCTCCTCCGATGGCATTGCCCGCCTTTGGAAGCTCTTCACGAAGAACTGCGTGCGCGACTACACGGGCCACACCAAGGCAATTACGGCTCTGTCCTTCAAGGACGAAATCGTGGCCGACTAACTAATAAGCATAGCCTTAGCTCTAGCTGTAAACGAATAGACAAATAGGTATACAAACAAACAGTCACTCGCATTGTCCGCTCTAGCTGATGCGATGCTTGGATAATATTGAATGGGAAGGAACAGCAAAGAATCGACGAACCTTCGAAATGGCTTCAGAATGCGAATGCGAATGCGGGAAGATCAGCTGCTTGAGGGATTGAACCTTTTTGGATGCAGTCGGGTCCGAGGCGATGAATGGACAACAAACATAACAAAAAGGAAAAGAAACAGAAATACCAGAACTGATTCGAGTTCTACCTCTAAAATGCGTTTTTGCTTTTGTAGCGAAGTTTTTCATAAATTTTTTTTATATATAATCTACTGCAAATATATATGTATATGTATATATTATATATATGAGGACATGCAATTTAATAAAAATCCTTATAGGCATACAATCAATATAAGTATACATAAATACAGTAATTAATTCATAATCAATTATCAATCGGGTGCGACAAAGGAATACAGAATGACTGGGGCGGAAATTATAACTCAGATACCAAACTGGAACGATATAAAAATAAAACATTCAATTGACTTTCGTTCACTCCACATAGGGAATGCCTTGGGCCACGATGGACTCCTTGATGGGATCGGGATCATCGCCCAGCCTGTAGCCCACAATGCAGGTGATATCCACCGGTTTGCCCGTGGGATTCAGCAGCAGTATCACTTGATTGATGGGCGGCGATGGCCGGAACGGTTTATGGCCAGCCATAACATTGCCCGTGGCTGGCAATAGGCGCACCTTACAGGGCTGCAAGTAGAGAAGGAGCAGGAGTAGGTGCATGAGCTAGGCTCAGGATTGACGCCAAATGCGTTTCACTCACCTTTTTGACGCTTGCCTCGAATTGAAAGTCTTTGACGGGCTGACGGCTCTTGTTCTGGGCCGATATCACAATTACGGACACATTGCAGCTGGGCCGCTCGTCCGTAATATTGAGGCACACCTGCATATCGTCATCGTCCAGCATAACACGCTCCTCGCCAATGCCCTGAATATTGTCCAACTCAATGCTGATCTCGCTCAGGTGCTTCACTTGTTTTATGGCAGCTGGCGGCGCTTCCACAACCTTCTCTTCCTTTGCGGGCTGCGCTTCCGCTGGAGGTTGGCCTTCGGATTGGTGCTGGGGCTGGGGCTGTGACTGTGGTTGTGGTTGTGGTTGTGGCTTTTGCTTTGGTGCAGCGCTCAGCAATGGCACATCATCCATAGTTGCTGCTGTTGGCTTCTCTTCGGGCTTCACTTGAATGCGCTCGCGCGCCAAATCGTTGAGCGTCAATTTCTCTGGATCCCGCTTAAAGCTGCCCATGCGCTCCTGTGCTGGCAGTATCTGTTGGAACAGCTTTTCACTCAGCATATCGATTTCGGGCATTTTGCGCAGAGCCCCAATCTGCTTTGCATCTGCATCTGCATCTACAGCTGCACTACTGCCATTGGCCGTGTCACCGTTGCTGGCACTCTTCGGTGAGCTGAGCACTTGTGGAGAGAGCAGCTCGCCGTTGCCAGCTAGATGAAATGGTTCAGAGCCCTCTTGTTGCTGTTGCTGCTCCTTCTTGCTGGCGCTCTCGGCCAGGGCGCTGCTAAAGATATCACTGAGATCCTCCAGAACATTTGTCTTTTTTGGGGTGTTGGTTGGAATGGATGCGGTGGTCGAAACAGGATCTGTACCACCCAGCAGCAAGTCACCAAGCAGTTCGTTGATCAATGTGGCATTGCTGGCCCCAGGAACTGTCGTTGCTGCTGCTTTAGATACGCTGGCTGTGGCAGTGGTGACTGCAGATGGATTAGCTGCAGCTGAAATCGAGGCAGTGCTTGCGACTGGCGAGGAAATCAGTTGCTTGAAGCGCGTCATAGTCGCCACCAAGGCCTCATTGGTCTCCACCGTGTCTTCTGCGAATGGCCAAATGTAAATGATGAATATATATATAGAGATATATATCATATAGTATCAAGGTACACTGCCTAGACTTGCCTATTAGCTGGGTATCCGAGTCGCCCAGCAGCTCGGGCAAATGCTGAAAGATGGGCTTATGCTTCTTGCAGCTGCGGTAGAGCTCGTGTATGGTCTCATTGACATCACAATCGTCGGGATCATAGCTGTCCAGCATTTGATTGAGCAGTTGCATCGTCTCCTGCACCTCGAGCAGCACCAGGCGATGCTGGGCCAGCAGATCGTTGCGACGCGCCTCCTGCGCCATTCGATATTGCACCAAAAGATTGGCGCGCTTCAAATTCTCCGGATCCTTGCTCTTGATCAGCTTGGCGAACATGGCCTCGTCTATGGTGCTGAGCACGCTCTCGCGCTTGGCCAATGCAGCTGCCGTTTGGCTGTGATCGATGTCGCCCTCCTTGCGCAGCATTTCGTACGCGTCCCGGATCTTTTGACGTTGCGGAAACTCGGTTGTCCACAGCAGCAGGCATTCCATGATCCGTTGCTTCACCACAAGCGGCGTCTCGGCCCCATCGTATTTCTTGGACACCAGCCGAATTAGTTCATTCAGAAAACGGAATTTGGCGGCCTCCTCCTGGAACACATCACCACATTGTGTCATGCATTCCTCCAGCAGCTAAATTTTCAGTTTTATTTTCATAAGAGAGTGAGTGAGAGGGAGTAGAGCAAAATTAACGATAAGTTTCGTGTCATAATCGAAAACCGCAAATTCGAATTCGAAAAACGAATGTATGTGTGTGTGCAGTGGAGAAAATATCTATGACTATGTCTGTGTGTGTGTGTGTGTGTGTGTTGGGGCGTTAGACTTACCGCAATTGCTCGCGTCGCTTCATTTATATTGCTTGAATGCACCTTGGCTATAATCATCGCCTGAGCCTTGTGCACCAGTTGACTGTTGCTGCGAACAACAATACAGAACATTTGTACGCCAAGTTCATCGACTCGCTCTTTTGTTGGATTCGTTGCACGATCTGCAGTTAGTGTTGTGGAAAAAGGGATATATGTACATATGTATATCATATTGAGAGTCATAAAAACCGCAATACTAGCTGTAGTTAGAAGACAGAACTCACCCAACATCTCTGTCATTATACTCTCGTCGGTTGTCATCTTTACATTAAATGCAGTCACTTGGGTTTAAAAGACCTGTGAATATTTAAGGAACGTATGTTTTCCGGTGAATTTGAACAACAATCATATTGTTGTAGTTGCTCGTATTATTATTAGAGCTGTGGCGTGAGCCAAGTCAAAATATCGATAGGAGTGCATATAGGATTTCAGATTTAGTACGCAGCTAATAACATTGCAGTGAATAACCGCTGTAGGGATAACACTAGCAAGCTTAACATTAAATATTTATAATATTGCATATTTCTCATTAAGTAAACCAATGCATGTTGTTATTAAAAAGAGAAGTAAACATAATACACAAGCAAAAACACTTTATATATTCAATGTAACATTAATTTTAAAAATGTTTTTTTATTGAAATTCATTTTTAATAATTTTGAAAGTGACAAAAATAATTCGATCTTTATATTCGATTAGTCACTGTTTTGGCAGCTCATTGCAGCCCTGCTGTAAAACACAACCCTGGGCTCTAGCCGGAAACCAATTTTTGTGGCATTGACGCACACTGCTGCAACATGTTCTTTTTCAGGCGTACGCCTTTGCGCATACATCGTACACCGATTTCTTCCGTGAAAAATGTAAGGTTTTTCTGTAAAAATAAATGTGTATAAACATAAAATCTTAAGCAAATGGATGTAAAACATAGCGGCAATGTGCTGCGCTCAAAAACTTTGTGAAAAGCATTGTGCAAATGTCAATAATTTGTTGGTTTCTTTTGCCCACGCACAATGAGGTTAAAAACGGTGTCGTTTTTCTTTTTTTTTTTTTGTGTTTGTGTGCGTGTCTGTGCCTGTGTCTATAAGCGCTTACTGCCGTCCCCACACGTGTTTGCATTTAAATGCAGGAAATTTGTATTTCATTTAAATTTTTGCGTCCACAACTAAAACCGCAGCAATGAAGCAAGCGTTGTTGCGGTATTCAACTGGACTATATTAGACGCCATGGTTAACTATTCCTCTTAAGGTTATCGACTTGAAGATATTTGCCTTAATAAAGTCAAAAATCAACAACAATTAAGTACATATGATTAATTGAATGAGCGAATAATATATTGTTTGAATTTTGGTTTGCATTGCAGCATGGCCGAAGTAGCTGAAAACGTTGTGGAGAATTTCGAGGAGCCGGCGCCATTGGAAACTGATGTCGCCGAAGCTGTGCTCGACACAAATGTGGTCGCAACCACTGAGCTGCCCGAGATTAAACTGTTCGGCCGCTGGTCTTGCGATGATGTGACCGTCAACGATATCTCGCTGCAGGATTATATCTCAGTGAAGGAGAAGTTCGCACGCTATCTGCCCCATTCGGCTGGTCGTTATGCCGCCAAGCGTTTCCGCAAGGCGCAATGCCCCATTGTCGAGCGTCTGACCTGCTCCCTGATGATGAAGGGCCGCAACAACGGCAAGAAACTGATGGCCTGCCGCATTGTCAAGCACTCTTTCGAGATCATTCACTTGCTCACTGGCGAGAACCCACTGCAGGTAAGCAGCGGAACTAGATGAAAACTATTTGGTCCAAGCACCGTGCCATGCTAAACTGAGTCCGTGCTAAAAATCAAACCACGCGGGCTACAGGTAGAATGCGCACGAAGACTAAAATGTTTCAATATCCTAGTGTTTGAAGCACAACTCTTCCTACTCTCTTGGAACTTGAAACTACAAATGCAAACAATGCAGGCAAATCGAGTATTTTGGCTATATATATAGAATAGCATGATTCAGTCCAACTCAATATCAGCCTATCATATTTGTGATGCTTTAATACTCTAGAAGATTAGATCTTCTTATTCATTCATCTTAATATTATTAACATCTGTCAGAACTGGCCTTATGTCCACAACTAAAACCGCATCAGTGACTCACACGCTGGTGTGGTATTCAATTGAACTACATTGAACCCCATGGTTAACTATTCCTCTTAAGGGCATTGGCTAAAAGATGCATTCCTTAATAAAGTCAAAATCAACATTTGAAACATGAAATGGAATATTTATTAATTTGTTATGATTTAATTAATTAATTACAAGGGTTAACTAATTAACTTTCAACTGAAATATTTATTTGTATAAACAATATTGATAGCGAGTCAAGATATAGGAAGAAAATCTTGAACGATTATTTAATTATTGCTTATTGTTTGCTCAGGCACTGTTGTAGTCCACCTTAATGCTAGCTAGTATATATACCAAGCTGTGCTAAGCATCTATCTAACTGGACTCATATTAAATATGACGTTTTAATATCCTAGTGCCTGAAGATTCGCAATCTCTTCTTGCTCTCTTGGAACTTAAAACGACATCTATATCCATTATAAAGTAACTCAAATCTAGGTCGAAGTTAGTCCACACCAATGCCATGCAAGTAATATTTTCCACTGCACTGAGCATATTAACTCAAATGGACTCATATTAAATATGACGTTTTAATATCCTAGTGCCTGAAGATTCGCAATCTCTTCTTGCTCTCTTGGAACTTAAAACGACATCTATATCCATTATAAAGTAACTCAAATCTAGGTCGAAGTTAGTCCACACCAATGCCATGCAAGTAATATTTTCCACTGCACTGAGCATATTAACTCAAATGGACTCATATTAAATATGAGGTTTTAATATCCTAGTGCTTGAAGATTAGACTCTCTTTTCGCTCTCTTGGAACTTAAAATCACATTAACCTTGATCTTATATCTATCAGAGCTTGACCTATGTCCACAACCAAAACCGCTTCAGTGATTCGCACGCTGGTGTGGTATTTAATTGGACTACATTGAACCCCATGGTTAACTATTCCTCTTAAGGGCATTGGCTAAAATATGCATTCCTTAATAAAGTCAAAATCAACATAAGAAACTTTCCATATATACACAGCCATCTAGAATACTCGTATTGCAGTCCAACCTAATGATAGTCGGCCTATAATCCATGCTGATCTATGCATCAATTTAAATGGACTAATATTAAGTAAAGGGTTTTAATATCCTAGTGCCTGAAGATTTGAAATCTCTTCTTGCTCTCTTGGAACTTAAAACTACAATAGGAATAATAATTTACACAATTATTTGAATATCTTTACTGTCCTTCAACCTGTTTAATATATATTTTCATATTTTGTCTGCAGATCTTGGTGAGCGCCATCATCAACTCGGGACCTCGTGAGGACTCCACGCGTATTGGCCGTGCCGGTACCGTCCGTCGCCAGGCTGTGGATGTGTCGCCTTTGCGTCGTGTCAACCAGGTGAGTTCAAATCTTAGCCTGTTCTGGCTTGGCCAGCAACGATGGCGCGCAGTTCGATCTCAGAGACTGCGTTCTTATAACGTTGGCTATAATAAACATCTATCCATATCCGTAGCGTCCGATGTGTAATTTATCTACATTTGACGTATGAACTGAAAAGACATTTGGCTCTAGCTTTTTTCCATTGAATTTTTTTTAATAACTCGGTTTTTTTTTTTTTATTAATTATAGGCTATCTGGCTTCTGTGCACTGGTGCTCGTGAGGCTGCCTTCAGGAACATCAAGACCATTGCCGAATGCTTGGCCGATGAGCTGATCAATGCCGCTAAGGTAAGCCATATAACTATACCTATATATACATATGTATATATAATTATAAACTAAGTATTGTATAAGTTCGATTTCTGTAATGGAATTGTATAGCAGAAGGGCATCACCTCACTTGCAAACGAGATTAGGAGTTGCTCGTTGAAAAGCGGGCAACAATCAATTGTCTAGGAAAATATATATATAAATGTGTACATATTTTTATGCTGAAATACGTCCAATCTAATACTGCATCAGGTCGATTGGATACTGTTGGAGTCTCGCTTTTGGACAAGATAAATATTATGTCTTCTATTATCCTTGTGCTTGTGGCAATTCCTAGTTCAATGCACATGAGAAACGTAGAAGAACAAGTATACCAATGCTAATTTTAATTGTATATACATATATATATATATATATTCTGTAACACGTCCAATCTAATACTGCATCAGGTCGATTGGATACTGTTGGAGTCTCGCTTTTGGACAAGATAAATATTATGTCTTCTATTATCCTTGTGCTTGTGGCAATTCCCAGTTCAATGCACACGAGAAACGTAGAAGAACAAGTATACCAATGCTAATTTTAATTGTATATACATATATATATATATATTCTGTAATACGTCCAATCTAATACTGCATCAGGTCGATTGGATACTGTTGGAGTCTCGCTTTTGGACAAGATAAATATTATGTCTTCTATTATCCTTGTGCTTGTGGCAATTCCTAGTTCAATGCACACGAGAAACGTAGAAGAACAACTACTTAATCTAATGTTTTATAACTCTGAACTCTAAATCTTCATTATATAAACTGATCTATTTTGTTGTTTTCGATTGCAGGGTTCATCCAACTCGTACGCCATCAAGAAGAAAGATGAATTGGAGCGTGTTGCCAAGTCTAACCGTTAAGGAGAAACAACAACAACAACACGTATACAAATAACAAATACCGTTTGTTTAATGTTCGATTAAAACTTGATACTTTACGTTTGATGTAAATGTGTATGTAAACAGAAGCGTTTTGATCAACTTTAAGCGTGCATTGAATAAACAGTTGGGGTGGCCAGGAGCTAAAGATACACATGAGTTCTTTATTAAATAAATATGTGTAAAAATAATAATAGGACACAATGCTTTTTTTTTTAATAGCTATAGAGTTTTTCACTATAAATAAATCTGTATAATTTTGTACGTACCTCAACACAAATACGTCAAAAGCTGAAGGGAATCCGTTTTTTACGTTCGCAAATTTCAGTGATCTGTAATCGGTGAAACTGATCTCGATATCAATTATGAACATCTCAAATTTAAAGTTCGATAACGATTGCTATTACGAGAAAAGTGTTGAAGCAACCCTGAAAAAAGATGGCTCGACAAGGTTGCCAGATGTTCTTGCCATTTTTCCATAGAAGCAAATTTGAATCTGCTCAAATGGCTTAAAGCGCTAGGTTAGGTAAAATGTTTAATGTGAATACGGTAATTCAAACTCAACAAAGTGCACCTGGTACAAGTACTTTAAATAGCAGTGCAAACGAGAATAGCTCGGGTGAACGTCATAGTCAGTAAGTATTATTACATTTATGGATTACAACAAGAATGATGAATATATTCAACATAAATAGATTCCACGATCAAACATTAGTGAAGCAATTTTGCCGCGCTACACACCTGGGAAAATTAATTGAAGGCACCGTCAATAGCTTCCTGTGCAACTATAGGCGCACGCGCAAGCCAGAAGACGCGCTGGCACCGCTGGTGCTGCGCCTGGACTTCAACTACGCTGAGCTGGTTGATCACGCACCGCAGCTCCTACACCTGGCCGTCGAGGAACCTCTGCAGTTTGCTGAGGCAGTCAAGTACTCGGTGTACGGGCAGGTGCGCGACTTGCTGAAGTCGAACGCGAATTCCAACGAAAGTTCACTCAAGGCTGTAGATATTGCTCAGCTGCACACGCAGTGGCGTCTGCTGGACTTGCCATTGCAGTCAAATCTAGTTTTTGATCCATCGCAGTGGCTGTACCCACTGGGCTTGGCTCTGGTGGACGGCATCTTGTCCGCCTATACGCTGCCGGAGATATTGGTGTGAGTGATAGATAAACATTTTGGCTAAAATTGCCAAGATTTGATAGATCGAAGCAGTTGGCATTGTTGTCTTGCTGCTTTATTCAATCTTTATTTAAATTTATATAGCATTCAATTGTTTATTCTGATTTCAGGCTGCAATCGATTTGGTACTGCGCCAGCGGTTGCATGAGAAATGCAATTCAAACCAGCTCCACAGATGGTAAGTGAATGGCTCAGAAAGCTGGAAATACTAAACATATATCCAGTGTCGAATCCAGATGTTAATCAAAGTGTGCGTTTGCTGTATGTGTAAAACGACACGATATATATATATAAGTTTTTAAAATATTTCCTAAGTATTCAGTCTCATTACGTCTTTTATTTCAAATCATTTCTAACCTAATTCAACAATTGTAAATTTCAAATATATTTTAATTGATTTCGAACTTCGACCTCCAGCGCCGTTGTGCCCCAACTGCTCGCGTCCTATGAGTGAATACCAAAAGCTGCGCATAACAGAGAATTACCGATTGTTGTCCATCTTACCGAGTGCCTGTGCGCAGACTCCGCGAACTGTGAATCGTATCTATCGGCCGATTCTGGTGCGTTTGCGTGGTAAGCATAGCCAGCAGATAAACAATTGAACGTTATACATACAGGCATATGTAATACAATGCCCTCTCTCCACGGCCAGCTCATACGTACGATTGTGATTTAAAATTAGGCGCCAATTATCTGATCACCGGCTATTATTGCAGCACATCTAGCACGTATCAGTTCGAATCATGCCATCTAAGAAGAGCCTAAAGTCGTCGCTGAATCGTCGTCAGCCTGTGCAACTGATTGACTTCTTGCGTGCCGACGATGTTCAGCCAAGCTCGACGCAGTCCACACACAGCGCATCTGCTGTGTTAGTATAATACTAATATTATATTTATTGAATTGCATCATCAACGTTTCACTCATTGTTTCCCCATCTGCAGCACAAACGTCAGCCCCGTCGTAAGCGTTTATAAAATACTTAAATCTCCATCGGCCGGTGAGTCGCAACGTGCTTGGGATAGCAAGGGGCAATCTGACGATAATAAAGTTTGCTTTACTCCAAATGATGAGGAATTCCCTACTGTTGGCGCGGTGCGCAAAAAGCCAAAACCAAATCGAGCTTCCTTCGTTGCCCCAACACCAGAGCCCACAGCTTCACAGCCAGTTGTTGCTCAGGCCAGTGGCCAGCGCGTTGCTGGCGGCTCTCAAGCGCTTCAGTCATCGTCCACCAACTCGATCGACAAGCAAGAGGTGATCGACAAATGGCTCAAGTCTGTGCAGCAGCCTTTCGTGAAATCACAGCAATTGCAAACGCCATTTCGAACCTCGGGCTTTACGCAAAATAGCTGCATTAGTGCACCCCCAGCTGCAGCACAACACGGACCGTCACAAGCCAAGGAAGTGGATGCTGCGCCGCAAGCGAAGGTCAGCTTTAATCGTGGTCAAAGGTCGCCATGCCGGAATGTGTCCATTTCCTTGCCGGCGGGCGGTAGGGCGCAAAACGCGCACAACGAACACAACAATCCTTCCACGTTCGACAATGTCGCCAGAATTGTGCCGCCTGTGCAAGGGGCAGCAAACTCACAGCCAACAAATCGTCAATGGCATCGCAACGAACGTCGCAACGAGCGTCGCACGCAACGCGACCAACCAGCACCAACTCAGAGTTTACGTAGCGAACAGGCAGCGCCATCACCTCAGAGCTCACGTCGCCAATATCGTGGTTTGCCTGCGCAACTACCCGTCGAGCTGTGGACGCAGTCCAGTCCCAGTACACATCGCACACATGTTGACGATGATGCGTCCTTTATGCAGGAGCTGCAGCAGGCAATGGTTGATAACACAATGCCCACACTCTCACAATCCCAATTGCCGATGGAGAGCATCGCAGCGCACAGCACGCTCAATTGGATGGCCAATGAGTTTCATCCCAATACAAGTCCGATTATGGCCAAGCGCTCAAAGATTAGTGTAAGTTATAGTTTTTTTTTTTTTGTTTTAGTTAATTTTGTATAAGCTTTTTGCATTTTTATCTCGCAGGAGCGCCGTCGTCGTCAGCGCTTTCATCGCACACTTAAACCACATGCGCTGTTCGAGCTGGTCTCGCTGCCTTCGGAGGGTCTGGCACAGTCACAGTCACAGTCTCAGCCGCAACCGCAATCGCAATTAACTGCCAGTAGCCAAGCGCCGAGAGCCACATATAATTTATCCTCCAATTACACAGAGGCAAGCAGTGCAGCAGTGATTGCCACAGGCACAAGCGCCGAGCAGCTGTCATCAATGCCAGCCAACAGCAATGTCAACCAGTCGGTTTTTCGGCTCAGCAGCCTCCCCATGACGGGTATCGGGACAATCCGCAGAAGCAGCACAAGCAGCAGCAGCAGCAGTAGCAGTAGTAGTAGCAGCAGTACCACATCGGTGGCAACCATAGATGGCCCCAATGACGCTTCGGATAATTTGTTGCACAGTCGTCCGCTCTTGGATATGGATCCGGTATCCCAACAAACTGAGGCATCTCTATTCCTCGAACCGGCTAATATTGACTTGAGCGCCAAATTGACTATCGAGACAGCAAGGACCAAGAGAAGCCATGGGCCACGCCACATCATATTCGTCAAATGTGACAATCCACAGCGTCACAATATCGAGGTGGATTTAAAGTTTATGCCGCCGAGCATCAAGAAACTATATAGCCTCATATGCTCCAAGTACTCGGACTATGCCTTTGTCTATGCGCTGAGTGCGCAGCTGTTGCAGGAGTACGTGCCCATGGAGTGTTATGTTTATATGAAAATGGCTCTGTTGAGCAGCCTGGCCAGCCTGGAGCTGGACGAGATGCGTGCACCCATTTCACTGTGCGTCATCTGCAACGACAGCTATATGGCCCATCTGCTGCTGCATCACATCGGGCAGCTGGCGCCCCGCTTCATTGGACCCCACGAGGGAAGACAAGAGCCAGTGCAGCAAGCGGCCTTGTCGTCGCGCTTCAAATGGATAATGGCTAGCCCTTTGCTGCTGGCTCAGCAGGGCGTGTACTATGCCGGTGACTGGAATCGCTTGACGCGCACCCAAACCGAAGAGCTGGAGAAATGTATTGAGAACGGCAGCGTGCCAGTGCCCCAGCTGCAGAGTGAGCAGCCGCTCGAGGCGGCCATCTGGACATATTGGCAGCCAGAGAATGCAGCCAATCAGACAACAGCGTTTGCCAAGCTTTGTCCGTGAGTAGTTGGGTATATAGAATATATAATTTATATATGTTTTCATTCCGTTTCACAGCATCTTTGGACTGCCCGTGTATATGGGTGAGCAGGAGAACAATAAATTGTGGGACTTTGTGCTGAATCAGCACCAAAGAGATCTTCCAGACGAAGTACATGATGCATTCAATATACCCAAGGATGATATTCGAACCATGCTCAGTTTTCTACATCAGCGTCAGGTGACTTTCACTGTGGAGGCGGAGCAATTGCTGCAGAAATATTATGTTGTCTCGCGCATCGAGCAGCCAAGTGAGTGACGCATCTTGCATTTCATTTCAATTCATGTTACTCATGCTCTTCTTCTCTCTCTCTCTCTCTCTCTCACTCGTACAGCCGCTTTCAGCAGCAAGACTTATATTGTATTAAAGCAATTCGCTGAATCGATAGCCAAGCTATCGATGCGACTGGATGTACTGGAGGCCGATGTGGCCGTTGCCATCTTCCATTGCGAGAATTTTGTGCGCAGCATCTTTGGTGCTGGCAATTTTCCACCTCCTGCTGTTGTCAATTTGAATGTGATCTCTCGCGTGGATCCCTACATGAATGAGTTTGCTCGCTGGCTATATCAATATTTGGATCGCTATGAGGACAATGTGGGCGACGACGATAGAGCACAGCCAAAGCGTCAACGTCTTGACAGCTCTTAGGAATATAAAAAGTAAATGTGCAGCATTCAACGCGGTTTAAAATCTTCCTGTTTGATCAGCGGAATATTTCGAAATGACCAATGATATAGCTAAAAATCCACTTTATATTTGTTACCAAGTTATCTATTGTATAATTCAAAATAAACGTTCAAATGTCATTAAAAGCAATTGTGTTTCCATTTAAAAAACAATTCTTATTTATTTGCTATTTTGCCGTAGCGACTTACATAATTATTTAATATATTTGTAATTTCCATTTAATTATGTTAATAGTTTTCTTTCATTTCTTTATTTTTTGATTATCGTTTGCCTGAGCACAAATTGTTCAGGAAGTATCATATATATATTTTGCAATATTTCAATTTCATCTCAACAAATTTGTTGTTACACGCAGCTTTTTTTTTATAAAAATACAAATATTTATTGTAGCATAAAGTTAAATGTTCACATTGAAACTTCAATAGTAATTACATAGTCAGATAGATTCATTTGGTTAATATATATATATATATAAAAAAAAAAATACATTTTATATATAAGTAGTTGATGAAATGGTTGCGTTATATGCGTTGGGCTGTCGGTCTCTATAAATATATATGTATATATAAATACATTTATATATATATATGTATATATTATATGCATGTGTTTTATGATATATGTATATAAATATAATGCTTAGTTTACTAAAATTATGACAAATTAAAAGCATACAAAATACATTCTTCACTTTGGTCCAGTACTGAAATCTCGGATTTCGTTAGTTTCCAAAATAGTTTATAGTTTCTTGACATTTTTTAGTTATAGTTTTTACTTTTTAGTTATAGTTTACGTTTTGCTTTTTACATATAGATTTTATGTATGCTAACCTAACGACTATATTTAACTGTCTTACATATCTACAAGTTTACAATTTAGTTGAGCTAAAACCATTTCAGTATATGTGTTAGATTGGTTGCCCCACAGGGTTTCCGGCTCCTCAGCGTTTTTTTTTTCAATAGTCTAGATTTCCCTGTGCGCCCGTTATGATGGCATCGATCCAGATGCGCGCCGCTGCATCGGAAGCTGCCTGCAGATTATAGCTACGCTTCTTGGTCTTCACAATGAATGTACAATGGGGTCGGCCGCTCTTCGACGCATTCAAATGATCCAAATAGACCTCATCGATGGTCTGCAAGCAAAGAAATTATACAAATTTAGCATTTTTTTTTTTTTTTTTTTTTTTTGTATACTCTTTAAAGGCTGAGTTCTCTTCACTTACGGCAAAGTAGGCACCGCCTCGTGGCTTCCGCTCCGACTTATCCGAGTAGTAGATGAGCGCGCTGCGCTGTCTATCCAGCACAAACCAACGACGCGACCAGGCATGAAACGTGGCGCCCAATTTGTGCAGGTAACTGAATGTAGTATAAAATGATAAATCATCATTACATATATATCTATATCTATATCTATATCTATATCTATATCTATATCTATATAGTATTGCCACTTACCCGCGACAGCTGTGCGCATCGACAAACACATGCGGACAGAGATCGATCTGATGGCCGGCCGTCTCGATGTGATGCCGCAGATTCAGATCTGGCGAGAAGATGGGCAGGTAACGTGTCAATGGCCGCTGATGCTTGGGCAGCATGCGTTTACGTTCGCCGCCATTGGCGCTGGCGCTGGCGCTGCTGCTGCCAGTGCCGGCGCCGCTGCTGCTGCCGCTGCCCGCCGATGTGGTATCCTGTGAGTTGCTATTGCTGCTGGCACGCTTATTATCCGTACCGCTCGCATCGCCATTCGCTGCAAACTTTGGTGTCTCAATGGACGCCTCACAATTGTTTGCCTCCGACAGTGGCCGTGGACTGCGCGCCACTCCGCCGTGTGCAGCGCCAACGGCCACAATTCCATGATGTTCCAGTTCCGGTTGCGAGTGACGTTGCTGTGGACACGAAAAAAAAAAATGAGCGCAATTAATTCACAGTGCGAAGAACGTTGTAAGTGGGCTAAAACAAACTCTATAAATAGCCAAAAAAAAAAAAAAAAAAAAAAAGCAAAGGCCGCATAAGCAAAGCAAAACATCTTTCTCGCTCTCTCTCTCTCTCTCTCTCTCTCTTTCTGCACCCCTCTCTTCCTCTCTCTCCCACTCTTTTCCTTTCTATGTCAAAGACAAAGCTGCGCATTCCGCTGGCCACTGGCCAATGGACCAAACCGCTTAACCCCTAAATGGGTCTCGGTGTTAAGAATATATATTTATATGATTGTTAGCTTGATTTCTGGAAGGCATGGAAGAGGGAGAATGCATTGGAAGGATGCTGGAGGGATTCTCATAAATATATTTGAGATCTATATAATCATTAATATATTTCTAAAATAATAAATACTAAACTATTTAATTCATATATATAGCACGGGGGAAAGGTAGAGGGTGAGAAGGAGAAGATAGCGAGAGGTCAAGTCCAGTCAAGGATTATTTCCATTCCAACTAAATATACTAGGCCAATATATAAATAAATATACATTCACATTCATATATACTTTAGCACTTGGAATGCATGAAAATGTAAACATTTCATAATTTATTTACATTTATTTAGTTCAATCTAAATCTATATAAAATGTTTTGTACTAATTGATAATTTATGCATGGACTAAAACAATTTCAGCTCGAAAATAGTTTTTGTTTATAATAAATATATACATATATATTTACAAATAAAAATAATTCTTATAGATTTGGCTGGAAACTAGTTGAAACTAGCCACAAATTGTCAAAACTAGTCAAAACTAGCCAAAAATATGTCATTTAATTTTATATCAGTTTGTAAATTTATAACAAATTATATTTTATCTTTTATTACAACAGCAGAGCTAGCCGCATATAAGAAGAGGCACAACACAGTTCAGTGAAATATTTGGGAAATATATTATAATTATAATTATAATTATAATTATACATTTTTTTTTTATATTATTTTTTGTATATACACTTATATATATTTTATATTACTTTTTATATTATGATTTTTTAGATATTTATTTATATTATTTTTGTAATAACTGATTGAATTTTTTTTTTAATTTTATTATTTTTATTTTTTAATTATATTTATTATTTATTATTTATCATTTGTTATATATTTATTTTTGTATTAACTGTTTAATTTTTTTTTAATTTGTATTATTATTTATTTATTTTTGTTTTTTTTTTTTATTAATTTTTAAACAAATTTTTGCATCATTAATAATTTTTATAAATTGTTAATACTACACTTTTCTATTATACATTTTTTGCTGTTATTTTTCTTATTTAAATTTTATATCTTGTTATTACTTTTATTTTATTAATATTAATGTTTTTCTTTATTTTTTCTTTTAATTTTAATTTTAATTTTTTTTTTTAATAGTAATATTAATATTATCATTAGCACATTTATATAATATTCTCTCTTTTTTTTTTTTTTAATTAGATTGAAATAGCAAAGAATTAGAAAAACTATTAAAAACAGGCCATAAAATATGTCTGAATATTTTGAATCGAAGCTATACATAACTGAATCATATTAATAACAATAATTATAATATAATAATTGTATAATATATTTTACACACTCACACACTCATACACACCCACACACACACACTCACTAGATAATAGAGTTCGGTGCGCTGTCTGGCATTCGCATCCATGCGACGATGCTGCACATAGGTCATCCAGACGGACATCTTTTTGACAATCTTTTGATCTGTTTTCTATATACCGTTAATTGGTTTTTTTTCGTATTTTTGTTGAGGAATTTCTTGAACGCGCACACTAGACTAAAACCGTGCGTAACGAACCGTTTGCAAATGCGAAATCGTATCGAAACCGCAACAAAAAAAAAAAATCAAGAACCACTCATGAGAACAGATGAAAACAAACGTGAATCTATGGCCCAGAATGAAACGAGGCGCACACGAACATTGTCCAGAGTCGAGGTGCTGGATCGGGAACCGAAAATTACCGATCGGCCGATTATAATGCTAAGCGTAATGGGCCAGCACAATTTATGGGGCTATTGGGTCTGTACGAAGATGCTGGCAATGATCATTATTGGTACTAGAAACGAAACTTGTAAACAACATTTGCGATCAAGGTAAACAACAACAACAACAACAACAACAACAACAACTAAGAAGTGCGCATAACGAGCTACGGACAGAAACTGACGACCGCAATCGAAAATCTTCGGCGCCGCATTTGAAAAGAACAAAATATTATTATAAACTTATTAATAAAGTGTGTAGTCCATATAGAAAGAAACAGTGCGATGCGAAACGGAACGGAACGGAATGGAATGGAACGCAACATTTGGGCAAATCAACGGACTGCGGGGGCGATGCGATTCTAAAATGAACATTGCTAAAAAGAAATGAAAAGGAAAAACAAAAACAAAAACAAAAACAAAAACAAAAACAAAAATAAAATATTTAAAATAGCAAACAAATTGTCGAGGCGCTGAATAACTGAATAAAACTTGTGACTAACGATCTGACGATCGATTGGCTGAGAGGCTGTCATTATAGGGTCATATAGTTAAGATCCAAAAAGAGAGAGAGAGAGAGGGAGGGAGAGAGAGAGAGAGCGAACCAGGAGAGAGTAGAGACTAGAGACTAGAGACTAGAGACTAGAGACTAGAGACTAGAGACTAGAGACTAGAGAATAGAGACTAGAGACTAGAGACTAGAGACTAGAGACTAGAGACTAGAGAAGAGTGGAGAGTGAAGAAAGAAGGAAATGACAGAAAGACGACTAAATGAAAGAAATTCCCGAAGAGAAGAAATTTGCTAACAGTAAAGACTCAAACGATTAGAAAGAGCGGGTGAGCAAGATCAAAGTGAACGAGATTCTTGTGGAACGAATGAGAAAAGAACGACAACAAGATAAATAGTGAGAGAAAGAGAATGAGAAAGAGAGAGGGAGAGGCAGAGAGAGATAAAGAGAGGGACAGAGAAAGAGAGATAGAAAGAGAGACAGTGCTAAGAGAAAGATATAAAATTAAGGGAAGAAAATAAAAGTGAGTGTAAATGAGAGAAGATAAAAGGAAACCAAGAAGAAGAGACTTATAAAATATATAGAAAGAAAAGGAAAAACAAAAAATCCTGCGAGAGACAAAGAGAGAGAAGACTATTTATTAAGCATGCTCCAACTGCAGTAAACTAAATTCCAGATGTCACCTATAATGAATGCAATTACATAAATAAATTAACATTTAGGAACCCCCAAAACATCAATGCACAAACTTAGATCGATCTAATACGTTAAAGAAGGGATTTAAAAAAAAAAAATAATAATTTCTAGATTTAAATTATATGAAGTGGACGAAAAGGTAAATAGCCTTTAAAATAGATTTATATATATAATAAATATATTCTCTATATAGAATATATATTATTATATTTAACTAGCATACATGTGGCTATTACCTAATAGAGCTCTATTTACTTATCATTTATCTTAGCGTGAATTCCTAACAGTTTTTACTGTTGACACGCATGAATTTTAGGATTCTTATCGTTGGCAAAATGTTGATACCACCATACGAATGGCTATACCAAATTGAGAGACTAGAAAAATACCTCTTGAATTATAGATTATATGATATATCATATATATATATATATATATATATATATATATATATATATACATATACTTTGCTTGTAGTGTTTTCTACAATATTATTCACATATTTATTTTAAAAAAATATGCAGGGTATTCAGCTGGCCAACAGTTATTACAGCAATAACCGTTTCATAACCGATACACAACCGTTTCACTTCAACGTTTGCGTACAGCTCTTACAAAGCTAAGGCAATACTTTTGGCTTGTTGGCCGTTTTGTTTATGGCCAATTCATGTTTACACACACTCGACCAGTTTACTTAAGTTACGACGTGGTATTTGGACAATAAATATGTCTCGTAATTCAATCCCTTCTCCCTGCCCCCCGCCAACTTTCTCTAAACAACCTCTGCACCACCTTCGTCTTCCCTTTGCTGCTTGACAAGTTATAGTAATTATATTGGCAGAGATTTAACAGAGATTGTAACACAAATCAAATGGATTGGGGAATGTGGGCTGTGAGTTTTGGATCAATTGCTCTTAAGCATTTACAAATTACACAGATGTGTGTGTGTGTGTGTGTGTGTGTGTGTGGGGCGCCTATGATGAGTTGACCTCGACAGGTGGAATGGATGAGGTGAGATAGATATAAACTGAAGAGGTTTTTTATTTTTTTTTTTTTTGCTTTGCTTTTGGCCTAGGTTAACTTTCTTGGCTACTCACCTGTTGATTTGTTGTTGTTGTTGTTGTTGTCCCTGTCCCTGTTGTTGTTGTCGTTGTTTTTGGACTAGCGACGCTGCCATCACCTGAAGCATTATTCTCTTTATCATGCTGTGTCTTTTGTTGTTGTTGTTGTTGTTGAGCTGTTTCATCGTTGAGCTTTTGTAGTTCGACTTTGTCAAACAATTTGGCATCTTTGCCGCCGCTGCAAGTAGTAGAAGAAAAAGAAGAAGACACAAATCAAATTGTATGCAATTTCAAAATTTCATTTCACTTTGAATTAAATTTGAGTATTTAGTATTCGCTCTGCCATTACCAGCATGGAATCAGCGCACTTAGCTTATCCATTCCGATGACTAATGCAGCCTGCGACGATGGCGACGATGGCGACGACGCGCTGCGCTTGACTCACTAAACAACAGGCGCGTCGAATCGATAGAGGAATGGAAATGGGAATGGGAATGGAAATGGGAATCGGAATCGGAATCGGAATCGAGTGCGGCAATAATGTGCTATGGATGAGGCTGGCGGTCACAATGCACAAATGCGACGTCTGGCAAATAAATGAACGCGTTCTCCCATAGACATACACAAACACACTGACTTGTCTGAGGCAACAGATAGATAGATGGAGAGAGAAAGAGAGAAAGAGAGAGAGAGAGAGAGAGAGAGAGCTGGCAGTGAGAGAGTAGCGCAAACAAGCAGTTGATAAGCTTATCAGCAACAGCAGCAGCAGCAGCAGCAGTGACAGCAATGACGGCAGCGACGTTAGCAGCGACGTTAGCAGCGACGTCGCTAATATTGCAGCACGCTTCAATTTCAGGTGTTGTCGTCTACGCCGTCGCCTAACTAACTAACTAACTGAGCTAACTAACTAACTAGCTAACGAAGTGACCAAGGGACCGACAGACCAAACGACCGACTAAACGATCAAGCGATCTTCGAATAAATTCGTGAGCGACAAATCGGCATCGGATTCGATAATGGGTAAACCAAAAACCACACTAATCAACACAGACAATAATCAAATAAAATATTGTGCATATGACATATATATCTATCTCTCTCTCTCTCTCTGTCTCTCTTTCTCTCTCATTCGCTCTCTTTGGGCAACTCTAACTCTCTTTGATTCTCTAACAATCAACACGTAATTTGAAAACTAAAAACCGGTTTTATTTTCGATCTTAAACACAATCAGCAACACGACTCTGTCACCGTCGCCGTCGCCGTCGCAGTCGCAGTTGACGCTGCCGTCGCCATCGTTGACTTCGACGTCGTCGCATTGTTTTACTATTAGCAAATAATTTGATTAATTATAGAGTCAGCGAGTTGAGTGTGTGCACGCCACCCAAAAGCCATTTACACTACACAACAAAATAAGGCACTACTCAATTAAATTAAAAAAAAAAAAAAACAACAATTTTTTAATTGAAAGCTTTTTAAATATGAAATATTAATATTTGCAATATTTTTCATTTACTATTTTAATTTGTAATTTTTAATAATTTAATTTTATTATATATAGAACATTATATACAATTTTACATTTTAAATATTTTAAACTTTATGTACTTTTTTTTTTAATTAAAACTTTAAAATTTTTTTAATATTTAAAGTTTTAATGTATATTTATTTTTATTTATTAATTTTATTTATTTTTTATTTTTAAAATTTTGTATTCAATATTTAATTTAGTGTAATTAATGTATTTTAATTATTGTATACATATATATAGATTTTTTTTTAATATTTTAATTTGAATTTATTATTTATTTATATTGTTGTTACTATTTTATATTTGTTTTTAATATTTTGTATTTCATTTATTAAATTTTGTTCATAATTTAAATTTTAAATTTTTCATATTTTATATTTCATATATTATATATATTTTATATATTTTTTATTTTATTTATTTTATATTTTATATTTCATATTTTATATTTTATATTTTATATTTTATATTTTATAATTTTATATTTCATATTTTATATTTTATATTTCATATTTTATATATCATATTTTATATTTATTTAATATTCATATTGTTTATCAATGACTAAAATTTAAATCTTAAGACATGTTGCATGTAGCACAGTGTAAGGGTGGATGCATCGCAGCTTGTGTCAGCTGCACAATTAATTAAGATAGGGTCAAGCATGTGGAACGAAAGAGAGCGCCAAGCTGGGGGGGGGGGGCTTAGGCAACGCCAACTGAACTGAACTGAACTGAGCTATGGAGCTGACTTGAGTTGCATTTAAGCCGCCTTGATTCAATTAGAGCAAGCGAGCGGAAGGACGGACAGAAGGGCACTAGTGGGAGGGGAGGGGAGGGGAGGGTTGGGGCGGGGCAGTACGGAGCGAGGCATACATTGTGGTGGTAATGGAACATTCACTCACTTGGCGTTCAGTGGAGCGTGCTTGGGTGGTGGTCGCGGTGGTTCAATCGTTGGCTCTGTTGTCTGTTGCATGGAGAGTAAGTATTGTGTGCGTGCTTCGTCGTGGCTCTTCTTCTTTAGATCGTACATCTTCTGGCGCTCGTGCTCAATGACCTGGTGACCTATATATATAGACGATATAGAGATACGATATAGAGTTAAGTTATGAAATTGAATTTAGGTTTGCTTTCAGCGTCTCTCTTGCCTTGCTGGGCCAACAGCAGCTTGCGATTGCGTTCGATTTCCTTAATGCTATCGAAGATCTTGGTGCTGGCTCCTTGGCTGGTCGAAATGGGTGCATCGTTTGCCACTTTACAGCTGCGATCGATATCATCCTGCGAGGGCACACGTCGCTCCAACGGATTCACTTCGAATCGATCGCTGCGCAGCGATAAATTGAAGCTAATCTGTTCACAGCTGCCGGCATCGTAGATCTGCAATGGTGCTCGCTTTGGTGTGCTCGTCACTTGACCACCGTGCGGCAATTCGATCTTGTTGTTCGTGTGGAACATATTCTCATTGACGCTCTTCGACATCAGATCCTCCTGATTATGCCGCTTGGGGCACAATAGCTCGGCGGAGCCAAACAGTGACTGGGACATGACGCCGTTGACCAGATTGCTGCTGCCATTGGCTGCATTGGCGGGTGTGCTGCGTCCACTGGTGGAAGATATGCCCGCCTGTGATTCCTCTTCGTCCGCTGGCTCCTCGCGTCCCAGCTGTATGCGCAACGATGCCAGCTCTGTTTCGAGAATAAGACGCTGCTCCTGCCGCTTCAGTTCCTCGTGGCAGGCATGATGCTCTGACTCCTCCTCGAAATACTGAAACTCTAGATCCTCGAAAGCCTTGCGATCGCTATCCAGAGATTCGCACACATGCTCCAGCTCCTCCTTGAGGCAGGCATTGTTTGGCTTCTGTTTCAGCATGGCACGAAGTCTGAAAAATCACAAGAAAAATTATGAAATATTAGAACTTCCTTTCGGAAAACTTTGATTGAACAAAAAATATTGCTAGCTGAAAATTTCCGTTTACATTTGGGAAAATCAACTGAAGTTTGCCTATGAGAGAACTAAAGACAGTTCTATAAAGTCATACGACTTATTCTCACATCGATCAACTCAATCAGTTTTACCTCGATAAAAAAAAAAAAATCACTTGAACGACAATAAAATATTATGCATACCCTATATTTACAACGAAAAGGGCATATTACACTAGAATCTACATTACTTCATAGTCTAAGCCCCATTATTCAGTCATATATCTTTAATCTCTAAGGGGTCAGTAATACTTTGCCATTTTTCCTGTTGTAGATAAAGAACCAAGTTTCGATACGATTTCATGTTCCCAAGAATTTGTTATTCATCAAAACAAAAAGCTGATTAAGGGTATCTTCACGTCTATGATACTGAATCATAGCGCCATAATTTGTTTCATTTTCTTTTTTTTTTACGGAATATCCACTCTATAAAGTTGTCAGTCAATTTGCATAATTGTAGCTTAGACATATACCCCGATAATCGGTTGGGCACTATAAACTTTTACGATCTGTTTTTTTTTTCCTGTGAATCAGCGCGAAGTTTAAGCGACCATGAATCAGTTCAGTTCTACAATGGGAGTTATATGAGCGAAATTTGGTATGCAAACGGAATATTAACAATCTTAATGGGATATTTGTTGTTCTGTTCAAGATCAAGATCTATATGAGCTTTGTAACCTGTCTTACTCATTTTACAACATGAGCAACTTATTTTAGAATGACTTTCTCATTGAATTATAATTTATAGGGTATTTCGATGATTGAATTTATCAGTAAAAGTAGGTAGAGTTTACATAGTATCTCATTAAAAGGTCTACTACTAATGGTGTAATTAAATTTTACAGGGTATTTCTTTAACTAAATCAAACTAATGCTGATATATTTATATTTACAGGGTATCTTCTTAATAGGTCTACACATTAAATTTGTGCATTCTGGTTTTGCATTTGCATTTACAGGGTATTACTTTCATTCATTTAATAAATGAATTAAACATTCAGCTGAAGTTTATTGATTTATAGGGTATATTTATAGCTAAATGCCATCTGATCTATATATTAATTTGAATTTACAGTGCATAGATATATTTACAGGGTATCTTCTCATGTGATCTGCACATGAATTTCATTTTACATGGTATATTTTTAACAGATCTTTTATATTCAGCTGATGCATTTAAATTTACAGGGTATCTCCTAAACACGGCTACCCACACAACTAATCTACTCAGATATATCCTCATGTCGCTGGTCTTTACAGGGTATATTCCTAAATATCCGTATAATTCTTACTTATTCAACTGATCCTGTCTCATTTCAATGGACTGCTTCAGCTTCGCCTGCTGATTCTCTTCCATCACACGGGTCGCATTGCGCTGCGCCTCCAGGCGATGAATACGATTCTGCAGTGCCAAGAGCTGCTGGCGAGGACTCGACGTTGACTGCGCTGCGACTGCGGCTGCAGCTGCAGCTGCAGCTGTTACCTGCTGTTCCCCTGATGCCGACTGCAAGCAAAATTATGAATTTAATTATCTTTTCAGTTATAGAGGGTATATCTGTATGTATATGATAGATACCTCGTGATTGCTGCCGGCATCGGGCAGCTCGCCCAACTCCCGTTTCAGCTGCTTGTGCCGCTGATCCAGCTCACGCCGCTTTCGCTGCTCCACATTGATGCTGCGCGGCGCCGGCGCTGGTTTGCGACTCGGCTTGGGCGATTGGCTGGCGGATTCGTTAAGATTTAGCGTTAGATTGTTGATATTCTTATTGGAGCGCTTGGCAGGATGCTGCTGCTGCTGCTGCTGCTGCTGCTGCTGCAATTGTTGCTGCTGCTGCTGCTCGATCTGCTGCTTGCGCTCGAAGGATTTGAAGAGCTGCTCATAGTCCCGCTGTTGATTGGGCGCCGGCGGCTTTGGCGCTAGCGGCGGCTTCACCAACGCCGGCACTGGCGTCGGCGTGGAGCTGGCCAACGCAAAGGCGCTGCTAAAGGATGCATCCTTCTTGGGCGACATGCAATTGGTGCGTATTTTGGTGCGTGGACTTTGTGGCACATATTTGGTGGTGCCCGTGGCCATTGGATTCTCCGATGATGAGGCAGCACCACCAGTGCCGGCTCCTGTTCCCGCTCCAGCTCCTGCTCCGGCTCCAGCTGCTGCTCCTCCACCACTCACATGCAGCTGGCCATTGATCTCGACACGATTGGGTCCCAGCATTCGAACATTCTCATAGCCCGAAGTGCTGCTGATCAGCGCCAAATTGGAGCTGCTGCCCGCATGCTGAAACGTTGGCTTCTTATCGCGCGGCAATGATCCGTTCGTCTTGATACGATTCTGGACAATGGGCGAGGAGGTAATGCTGCCGGCGCTGGCATTATGCAGCGCATGGCTGCTGCCGCTATTGTTGGCGCTGTGCTGCAACTGCAATTGCTGCTGCTGCTGCTGCTGCTGCTGCTGTCGATCCGCATACTCGGTGCAGATCTTCAGCATATCCTCCAGCTCGGCGCCGCTGTTCAGCTCCGTATTGATGCCGTTCATGGCAAAGATTTGCAGGCCGCCGGCGGTATAGGTGCCTGGCTTTGGATACCGATCATAGCGATCATTGTTCACTTTGCCCAGCAGCTCGGACTGTCCCTGCTGTCCTAGCTGCTGCTGCTGCTGCTGCTGCTGCCTCGGCTGCTGTTGCTGCTGCTTGAAGACCGCCGCATTGCTGGGTATATTGCAGTAGCCGGCATTATGGCCAATTCCATTGGCGCCGCTGCTGTTTAAAGTTTTGGCATATTGATTATTCAGTTGTTTCTCGCCACGATGATTCTCGGCCAGATTGCGGGCAAAGCTCGCATATTTCTGGCCAAGCACATCGCGTGCGGGCATATTCACTGTGACCAGATCGGAACTAAACACTTTGGGGCACTGCACGCCATGGAGATCCATGCTGTGACTGTTGCCACTTCCATTGCTGTTGCTATTATTACTTCCGCTATGCTTAATGGGATTGATGATGCTCTCGTAGAAGCTCTCCATTTCCAGTGTTTGGCTATCGTTCGTACGCGACGATTGTGTAAAGTCGATGTGCGGCATGGAGATGCGCTCGTTGGAGCCCATGGCTGAGCGCATCATTTGCGCCTCGTCCGGATTGTTGAAACGCAAATAGTTCGAGTTGCCAATGGTGATCATGGCACCCTGGGTCAGATTCGCCTCCTCCACGTCATCCAAAGGAGCGCCGTCGATGAGTAGCCGTGCCTCTGGTTCCGGCACCAGCGTTACCTCGTTGTCCTCGCTTCTGTATATGGTGCAGTGCAGGGGACGAACACCGCTGCCGTTAAGCGAGATGCTGCAATTGGGCGCCGAACCAATTGTTGTGTCACCTGTCAATAAAAAAAAAAAAAAATTGAATTATTTTTTTTTTATTTATTCATTTATTTTATTTTATTTATTTATTTATTTATTTTGTTTTTTTTAATATAAAATTTTATAACTGTAGTAATTGTAGCACTAAATTGTAAGCTGTTGTAACTGTAAACTCTAACCGTTATTTGTACTGTTGTTTCTCTCTCATTCTCGTTGTCGTTCTCGTTCTCTTTGTTGTTGTTGTTGTTATTGTCGCCCGTTTTACCGTTGCGACAACCGCTCTCGTTCGCACACACGTGCGTTCGGCTTGCGATTGAGGTGTCCAAAGTGGAGCAGCGCAAGCAACAGGCTGAGCCGAACCCAGGCTGAGCTGACAACGGCGAGTGCTGTTATCTCGCGCTCGCGCTCGCGCTGAGAGCAACAACAACAAAAGTAAAAGTAATAGCAGCAACAACAACAACACAGCGTCCTCATCAAGGCATGGTACCATTTTACCGTTGTTCCGTGTCAAAGATTATGCACAGTGAACAAAGCTTCATTTGTTTGACAGCAGCATTTAAATGATTGCAATTCTTTGAATTGCATTTACAAAGAATTACAGAAAATTAATGGCAATTACTAACATTCATTTGCATTATATAAATTGACTTGCTTGTTTTTTTTTTTAGTTTTATTTTTTTTTTATACTTAATAACAAATTTATACAAAACCTAATATAAACATTACTTGACTTGAAATTAAAATATATGTATGAATTGAAAACATTTTTATTTTAATTTAAAAATATACGAAAATTTCATAATTACAAAAATTTTATTTATATCGAAGGAAAATTAAATATCCAAGCTGGATTAAAGAAGTGCAATATATTTTGAGCGCATTTTGCAAAATAATATTGTTATAATTAAATAATATTAATTAATCGAATTTTTTGTGTTTTGTTTTCATAGACGTGTAATCAAATTAAAAAATTCCAATTTAAAGTTGTATAATATAGTTTTACTTTTCTGGTCTACGATATTTGTTAGCTTCCGACGCTATGATATAAGGCTTACACGCATAATCTTTAAAACCGCTATCTTTATGATGGTATTTTGCCACATATGTAGTTGCTAAGATCCTAAAAGCTTAGAGATTCGCTTTAGGCACACTGTGCGGATCTTATCGCAGCGGACAATAAGAGTACCGAAAATATATATATGTGTGTGTGTGTGTGTGTTATTGTTGTTGTTGTTATTATTATTGCTGTTGTTTCTTATTTTTATTTTGTGCGTTGCTTTCGCGCGCGTTTCATTTGCCTTTTGAATTGTTTTCTTGAATTTGAGTTTTGCTTATCGGCTTACAAATGACCTTGGCAGGCATATGTATGTATGCATGTACATTTATGTATGTGTGTATATTTATGCATATACTTACCAATATGTATGTAGTGTATGGTAACAGCGGTGCTGAGACGTCCGCCGCCCAGGCTAACCAAATGTGGATCAGAGGCAGCAACACGCAGCGACGGATCCTTTTTCGTCAATGACATCTGCAAGCGATCGACAGAGAAATGCGAAATACAGTTGATCAGAACGAATGTGAATTTGAATGCAAAAAGGAATACGAGATGAGCAAAGAGCAAAGAGAGAGCGTCAATAAACTGACGCCGACGCCGATGTGCGTGTATTTGGCAAGGCGTGAAATTGTCAACTGAGATGGCTGTCGGCATTGAGCTCAAGCCAGACACAACTAATGTGCACACATACATACACACATACATACACAGAAACACACGCATTCACACACAGATAGAGGATGCACCTACACGCATGCGCAGCTGGTGCAGCTGCTCTAAATTGCTTTTGTTTTGTTTCCTTTATATGTAATGAGCAGGACGCTCGCTCACTCACTCTCTCTCACATACACACACATGCACACACACTTACGGCAAGCGCGCGCGCCACGTGCGTGCGTGCGTGCGTGTGTGCGCGCGCTCACTTTACCCAGCTGTGCGCTTAGATGCTGCTGTGGCGTCGATGTTGCCAGATCGTTAAAGCCCATAGGAAATCAATTGGAAAGCTAATCAATCAACGGCGTTGGGCAAATAAATAAAGAATGTGGCGTTTGATAACACACACACACACACACACACACACACACACACACACACACACACACACATAGGCACGTATCACATAAACGACCTGGCATGCGAGTGTGGGGGAGACCTGGAATGTAAGCGAGCGTCACACACACTCATTTAAGTTTTCACTTTTATTTTTGGGCGCGGAAATGACTGCGGTGGGCCGTTTACGAAACGTTTCAAGCGCCAAATTGGGTCATAAACACCAATAGTGGCCGAGAGGCTACTCGAGAAAGAGCGAGGGAGTGGGTCAGGGAGGCAGGGTGAGCAGGCAGTAAGCTTAGTCAACGCAACAGCAAAAGCAAAGCGATTAAGCTACATCATCGTCATCATCATTATCATCATTAAAAGTGTGTGTGCCTTTGAGTATCTCACTCTCCCTCTCTATCTCTCTGTGTATGTGTGTGTGTGTGTGTGTGTGTGTATGGTATGTGGGCCAAACGTATGGATAACTAAGAAATGAGAGCAACACGCTGCGTGCGCTGATAAGGTTTTCATTGGACACGCATCATTTTCATTTGTTACAATGTGCTGTCATTGTTGTTGTCAACGTTTTATACCCCCGTCGCACAAATATCATTATCAGCAGGCGTTGCGTTGCGTTGTCTAGTTTGTTGTTGCTGTTGCTATTGCGCGTGTTATAATTACAGTTACAAGTGCGTATCTGTGTAAGTCCGTGCGTGTGTGTGTGTGTGACTCACGACGGCGTGACATCGGTCAGTTGACATCTATGTAAACTCACATACACACACACACATTAGGGTACAGTAATTTCGTTAAGCTCTGCACAATATGTGATTGTGTAATTAGACACTTGTGGAACGCAAGTGAATCCCCATTTGATATGCCTAATGTGCCCAATGTGGATTGCAAATAACCAAAACTGCTACTGTATTAATTATGATTAATATGCACGCAACTTGCCATCCACAATTCTAGTCGCGTGCTACTACTACTACTACACACACACACACACACATACGCACACACACAACCTTTCCAGTGACGTCTAGACTGACGTCGGGGCTTGACAAGCGACTGCGGCCAGTGGATCATTTCCATATCCATTTGCCCATTATAGTAAACATTATGAAATGCATTTCTTTGTTTTTATAGCTCACTTTGCAGTTGCTGGCAAGCGCTTTTAGTTTGCGTCTTTCTTTTGTTTTGTTTTGTTTTGTTTTCATTTGCTTTTTTTGATGCCTCACACGTCATCTTTGGCAGAGGCAACGTCAAAAGACAGACGGCACAGGGCGGGACTGGCATCAAGAGATGTGTAATAAATAATCAACGAAGACAAAAACTACAACAACAACAACAACAACAGCAATGAGCTTCCAAATGAGTCAGAGAACTGCTGCAATTACAACACCACGAAGAAAAGGAAGAAGCGGCAAGAGCAAAAGAAAGAAGAAAGAAATCAAGAAGCAACAACAAGACTTACACAGATAGATTTCACTGCTAACTGTATCTGACGCTGCCTTTGAAACTCTTATTTACAATGCGCTGTTTGAAGTACGTGAAGTGGGGTATATTGGTTGCATACAATTTATAATTCGTTGAATACATTTCAGGTGAGTTTTTAATAACCAAACCGAGTATTACGCAATTGTTTAAGACAATTTTGTTTTTTGTTTTCTTTTTTAATGGGGCATCAAAAATGTAGTTAATTTGTGATAAGATAAAAGTCAAAGCAATTTTTAAAGATATATGTATGTATATAAAAAATAACTTCCGTAAGTGACCAAATTTTGGATTACTTACGAAATTAATTCGCATTAAATAAAGCTAATATACTAGGTAATTGAGTAACTAAACTTAAAATACTTTTGCTTTTGAATGCATCACACAAAAGAAAAAAAAAATGTTTAAATATATACCAAATTAAATGCGTAACAAAAAGTTTGTTTAACTAGCTGTTTGCTAACACCGGCTAATTAGTCACAATCTAAACAGATGTGGCTGCATAATGAACTCGCAAAATTTGCGGGCAACTGTTTGATAAAAAGAGAGAAACAATAACCAAAACAAAAACAAAGCCACCAAAACCGCACTTCAACAACGCATGGCAGATGGGAGAGATAGGAATTTGCGAAGCCACACAAACAATGGGACAAACAGTCAACAGAAACCGTCAACGCAATTAACGTTTCTTTTTTTTTTTTGTTCGCTTATGCCTACATATCCTAACCTCTACACTCACACACATACATATATACTTGTATGTGTATGTCTATACCTCAGTCTATATATTGGAGTTCCAATAAACCATTGGCCACCCATTTCCAACACATCCCGCAACGCTGATAAATTGTTTGCTTTCGCTGCTGCAGCCGCATTTTCCTATTCCTCTTCCTTTCTCACACGCTCGCGCACCGCTCTAGCTGTCTCAGTCACTCCTGCGTTAGCTGGCTGGCCGGCCGGCAGGTCGTAAACATTACAGGAAAAATGAAAACGCATACATTGCCATTTTTAGTTGCCTTTATTTATAGAGCGCAAACACAGCTGTGTATCCAACTTGAAAGTAAAAACACCGTTTCAATAATATAGTGCGGGCGACACAGAGGTAGAGTGAGAGAGAGAGAGAGAGAGTGAGAGCAAACGAAAAGGGGGCAGGCGGGTTGCCTGGAATGAGCAGGCACAATCGGGAAGGCAATAGCGCAGGCACTAGCATAAGCACAGGCATACACACAGACTCACTAACTTACACACACACACACACACACACAGGCAAACGTATTTATGTATGTACATAAATTCATAAATACAAATGGGACGAGTCAATGCATTAGCGCACCAACTGTCAATAATACTCTTATTTTCAATTGGCAAACGCTGTTTTTGGGCTGTCAAAGCATTTGACTTTAGTCTTTGACTTTTTTTTTTGCTTTTCTTTTCTTACTCATTTAGCTGGGCGGGCTTTAAGCGTTCGCTAATTGAATTTGCCTGTTAAGACAAAATATTTGCCGTGACTTTACCGTGACTTTACCGTGGGCTGCAAGCTATGTATTCCAAAGAGGAGATATTTGAATTATTTTTGATGTATTTATTTTTTATTTTTGAGCTGTCAATAAATGCGAATGGGTTGCAAAAAGTATGTCAAACATTTGGAGTGGTTTGGCCAAGCGTGGGCTTTTCCTTTTTTCTTTTCAAAGTGGACCTCACACTAGTTCTCAGTTCATTTTTGAGTTTCAAGCTGTTTGTCTGGCACCAACCACTGTATTTGCTTTCGCATTCACTTGAATTCGCCCACACTTCCACGGACTGATGATTGTATTGTCTTCCGTTGGAAGTCTTGCCTGGAAGTATTGTGCAGCAGCAGCAGCTTCTCTGCTTGACCATATGTGCGCATCTGCTGTCTCACTCCTGCGCACTCCTTTCGCACTCACTCGCACACTCAACTGGATCGTGTGAGTGAGGTGGGAGAGAGAGGGAGAGTAAGGGAGAGAGGAAGCGAGGGCGAGGCTTATAAGACAATCTGAGACTTACCTTGGGCTGGCAGCCAAAATGTGGATGGCATTTGGGGCTAGACATGCAAACTAGTTTTTATACACATTAGCCTCATACAAATAAAATGTGACACATGGTGGACACAATTACGAAAAGTACACGACATGTACAATGTACAATGTACATAATTATGTATGTACGTACATACACACATATGTATGCGTGTATGTGTGTTAATAAAAATAAACATTTACCTACACCGGACTGCGCAATTTGAATAAAAAAGCATGCAGAGCGTAGCCAAAAATTTGAAATAAAAACAAATACACATGTATTTTTTTTTTTTTTTAATTTATTTTAGCTTTTATATGAGGCCGCTGGGGTCGATGACAAATCTAAATAAAATTGCGCGCGATTTTAATCGCGTGCGTTTTTATTGTTTATGGTTTGTGAAGGTCACTCAGGAAGCAGCACAGCAGCGCAACAGTGACGCCGACGCCTGCGCGTAGAGGGCGCTCAATTTAAATACAAACATATATGGCAAATATCCCCATTCGTACGTGCGTGCAGTGAGCAAAAAAAAAATATAGAAAAAAGTCACACGACTGCACGCATACATACAGACATGCACGCTAGTCGAGCTGAATGCACACACCAACACACACACACAGAGAGAGGCATAAGCACGTACGTATACATGTATGTATATATGAGTGCAGCGTGTTAAATTTAACGAGCAGCTAAATTTATTATTGTCGTTGTCAAAGGGTTTGCATGTGACTTGAGCACACACACACATATACATACATACATACATACATACATATTTACATGCATGTGGATATTAACGTATTAACCCCAACCACACTTTGCCACCTAACGGTTAACTGTGGGGGCGCCACTTGAAACTGTCAAAAATGAAGCTGCCTAAATGGCTCCCTCTATATACATATGTATGTATGTATGTATGTATGTATGTATATGTGTGTTTGTGTTTGTTAAGTGGCTTGTTAATTATGCTTATAACTCGCCGCATTATCCAAGAAAAAAAAAAAAAAAAAAACATGCTGAGCAACAATAATCAGAGCCCTGCCACTCGAGACCCTCTCAAAATGACGAAAATCTAATTAACACGAAAACCACTTAGAAATTCTTAAAGATTCACGAAATTGCCGCCTGCTACGCATTGGATGCTGCTTGACTCAGTTCAGTCGCTCAAATTGAGTTCAATTGAAATAACTGTTTATCGTTTGACAACAGCAATAACAAATATGGCATCATATATATATATATGTACGCATATTCCACTCCACATCCACGCCTCAGCGCTCACTCTCTTACTCACCCTCTCTCGCTCTGTAACTCTCTTTTAATAGATTCGTTCATACGCTGGAAATGCAACAAAAGCAACAACAGAGCAAAATGTGAAATGCAAATGTTAAGCGCTGTTTGCTGATGTCATCAGCGGAACAGCAAGAGCAACAGCAACAGCAGCAGCAACAACAACAACAACAACAAAGACAATCACAATTGCAAGTAACAACAATAAAAGGCACTTGGATATTGAACAAAACAGCAAAAACTTGATTTAACTGGATGACTTCATTAATGAACTGGCAGCAGAACAAGCGCGCATAAATATGCAAATAACTGAACAAATGTGTTTATGCCTACACACATACTAATGTACATATTTAATATTTACATCAAATTGTATGTATGTATGAGTGTACATTCATGCACGCATACGCATGTAATCATAATAGCAGCTACAAAACGCTTGCAGGCGTGTGAGTGTGCGTGCGTGCGTGCGTGCGTTCGTTCGCGCTCGCTCAATACCAGCCAGCTAGCCAGTGCAAAGAATAAACAAACAAACAAACAAAGAGAGAGAGAGAGAGCAACAACTAGAACAATACGCGCGCGCGCACACACACACGTCGCATTGTGCGCACTTGTCTTGCGTAGCGTGTGTTTGCTTGAATTCGCGCAAGCTGGCAGAACTGTTTGGCGTTTTTGTTTTGTTTTGTTTTTGTTCTGCAGGCGTAGGTGCGCGGAGAAAGACAATTCAATTGCGAATGTTAAGTGAAGTTTATTGATTCAATTGGTTGTGACTGCGACTGCGTTTTTAATTAAAGTACAAGACAAACGAAGGCTGCGCCTGTCATTTCAACAGTTCGAACAACCCCCACACACACACACACACACAGCTGTGATGCGTGAGGTTCTTGAACTCATCCGTTCCACAGCAACTTGGCCTTTCCACACATGAATAAGGGCCGTTGTTATTTTGTTGTTGCTGTTATTTTGCAAATGACGATGACAACAGCAACCGGAAAACGGATGCGCCCTATTTGGCTGTTAGCTGTATACATAATTACATATATTAAATATGAATGCCTAAATTCTATGCTGTCATTGTGAATATGCGTTTAAGGCGTGGCGAGCAGCCATATTTATTTCCTCTTTTTTTTTTTCAATTTAGGTCATTTGGCATGTGAGCAGCCTGAAAAGGTGTTGCCATATTTTAAAAGAACTGGCAATGGTTCATTTACGTGAGTTAATTGATCAAAGTGTTTATTAATGGTAAGAACTACGTATATAAAATGTATACATATATGTACTTAAAACACATCATAAATGTAATGTAATTTATTATATATTTATTTCATTATGCACATATGTATGTAATTAAATAAATCAGTTGACAAACTTATGTTCATATTTAATGAGCCACTAAAATTATTCAGCAACTTGAACCAGAATGTTCAACTCACACGCATACATATGCATGCATGCATGTGTGTGTGTGTGTGTGTGCGTGTGTAGGTGTTTGTATGTCATGCATCACGCACTCACACGTCGCGATGCACCATTAAAGATCAGTGTGACGGGCGGTTGACAAAGTGCGTCCGGTTTGAACGTTTGCTCGGATGCAAATGTCCAAGGCCTTTAGTGCTGGTGCTTTGCCGTTGAATGTTGTTGTTGTAGTAGTTCGGTGCCAATGAACGCATTGAAACCGTTATGGCCGCCTTCAACACAATATATTGGCAATGAGTTGTTGTTGTTGTTGTTGTTGCGGCTGTCGAAAAGTTTTCCCCTCAATGGAAAAACTATGCAGCCGGCGGCGGGCTGAAATGCGCACAGCTGCAACAACAACAACAACAACAAGAAAAACAAAACACAAAACGTGCAGCGCATAAAAAGAAGTGTGAAATGGAAAAACACATAAAAAATACAAAAAAAAAAAAAGAAAAGAGAAATAAAACTGATATAGGCAGACACAGTTGCAGCCACACACACACACATTATCATATGAGAAATGAGAACGTTACAGGAATTTCATTTAAATTCAGTTGGCAACGCTGCGCGAGCTGCCAATTGGCAAAACCGTTTACCAAAAAAGCTTCGCTTTCTAACTGCACTTGAAGTGACGGCGACAGTTTAAAGCTCAGCTCATATTTGCATATGAATATACATACATACATTATGTATGTATATGTATGTATGTATGCATGTATGTATGCATGTATGTATTTAAGAATGCATGCAAAAGTTCTTTACAAACATCTTATTGTGTTGATACCCTGTTGCCAAAGTGAAAGGGGCATATGCAGTAGATAAATTAATTTAGGTACAGCATGATTTTTCATCTAAATTCTATTAAGAAGAGAATTAACAGAGTCTTAGATAACATAGAAAATATATGTATGGCATATTCTTTTATTGTGCATTAAATGGTCATAGAAGAAGCAATACAATTTTGATGTGCATTATAAAACTAATTATAATTAATGAAAATCATTAAAAGTGTATTTTGAAAAATATATAGAAAGAGAACGTTGCGTTTCTAAAGAAGTCTCAAATTTCGCAAGGCATTCCCAATACCCTGTTACCCTGTGTAAGCAAAGAAGTGCACAGAACTTAATATACCCTATATGTAACTTATTTTAACTCAGATTATATGAAGCCATAGAATTATAGTTACAGAGTATCGCTCAGTCGACAACATCTCAAATGTAATTTGATGTGGCACAATCTCTTGCATCTTACACTGGAGGATTCAGATTCGCATTCGCTGAATCAGTTAACAATGAAAAACTGCTGGCTTTGACGTCTGCTGAGCCAATTCTGTGCCGCACAGAAGTCAGACAGTTCACATTAAACGCGCTGCATGCAACATGAGCACTTCATGCATCCAATTCTGAATGCCAGCCAAAGGGATATACATACATATACAAATATATATGTATAGATGTATGTATGTATGTATGTATATAATACACGCTTTGCAGTAAAATTGCAGTTCATAGAAAAGATGAAGGAAAGAAAGGCGAAACAAAGCGCTTCACTTGAACTGATTTCAACCGAATCGCTTCATTCTACCTTCGCCCTTCTTTGTGATTTTCATAAATTCAAATGTTTATACAAAGGCTCTGCTGTCTATATAAACAATATGCTTCAATTGAATTTTTATTTATGTATGTATATTTATACGAAAGCTATAACACTGAGATCTATAATAATATTTTTGCAATAGTAAGGATGGGTAAGTTATATGCATATATAATTTATATAAATAAAGATTAAAGATAATGATAAATGTAATGAATTTCAGACATTGAATTTCAATATATTTGCAATTTATTCATTGTGCTCATTGTGTTAAGCTTTGATTATTATAATTGAATTGCAATGAATGCTTTTAGGTCGAAATCTCGTATACCCTGTTAAAAGCAAAAGAAGATATACATATATAGTCTGTATATATGTATATAGAAACAGAAATAGATATAGCTATAGAAATATATATATATATATATATATATATATATATATATATAGATAGAAATAAATATAGATATATTATATATGGCATATACTCTATCAGGATTAACAGTTCAATTGATTTTGTGTTGAGATGATGATGAATACATATACATATGGAAATATGCATGTATATACATATGTACACATCTATTTCGTGTATATAATACCTAAGAAATAGAATCATTATACGAAATACTCCATATATTTACGTTCATTTCCAGGAAATATAAAAAGAAATGAAGTTCTAAACAAATTTCATGAAATCGATAAAAAAAAAAAACCTTAAATTCTTAGGTAAAACTATCAAATTCGAACTGCACATTATCAAGAAAGTATTAAAATATCTGTAAACAAATATTACTAAACATTGCTGAGCTTATTAAAAACAATAATAACAGTTAGGTTGTTATTTAAAGTCTATTATTGTCTAATATTGCCTATCACACTTACGGTATTTTTAGCGTTTGTTGCTTTTAAGGAGATAGAAATGTTTTTTTATAGATTTTTTTTTGTACGCTAACATAAATAATTGGCAAGGGCGGCACAATTGGTGTCATTATATATGTATACATATACCTTATATATATATATATATATATATATATATATATATATATATATATATATATATATATATATAGCTATATATATATATATAGTCTGTGTTGTTTGTGCTGGGTTCCCAATTTGGGCCCACTGCATTTGGCTGGCTGTCAAACACATGTGTTTCTTGTTGTTTTTGCCAATATTTTGTGGTCTATGACTTGCATCGTTGATGTTTATACGAGCTGCCTAATGGCAAACGGATGACAATGACAATGATGATGATCATGCTGAAGATGTTGTTGTTGATGGTGATGATGATGAAGATGCTGTTGCTGTTGTTTTTGTTGTTGTTGTTGTTGTTGCTGTTGCTGTTGCACTTGCAACAACTTGTCTCTGTTTTTGTTGCTGTTGACAATTTAATTGTGGCGCTACACTAAAAATTTGTTGCGCTCATAAATATTTGGTTCGCAAGTGTCGCTGTCTGCATAATTATGACAGCCACTGTATGTATGTTGTGTCTTAATGCTTATGCTACCTGGCCTTAATGTACCTTTACGCAATCGGAAATCATATAATAACAAACTAAAAAAAATGCTAATTAAATACATTTAGCTATGATTCAGAGCAAACAATCTGTAGAAAAGGAAGCGACGAAATTAGTTAAAAAAGCCCAATTTAGAAATACTCTATTTGGGAATTTTGAGGAATGCTATAGATAATGATATATATCATATATTAATATTGATTTATATACATATATTTTAACATATATGTATGTATATCATATGTTATAGATACTATTTCCAGGGTAATCACACTATGTGATATAGTACTATACTATATATACCCTATATGATGGACTGTCGTTAGCAAAGGAGTTATTTTAGTATATATTCTTTTTCATAAGAATATAAGTCAACTAACATTAATTGTATTTAAAAGTCTTTAATAATTTATATAAATTAAATAATAATAAGAAATTTATAATTCACAATGGATCAAAACATCTACAGATATATTTGTCTATATATCTATCTAAATCTATACAAATTCATAGCTCAACAAATCATGAATAATATTTATCCCATATTTAGTCAGCATTATTCTTACAACCATATGAATCTTATGTTCAATATCAGTTCTCTTGGTTACATATTCCATATGCCGTTCATTATACCCTTGCCCAGCAAGCGTATTCAAAACGGAGCCAAAAACAAGGCGTGTCCGAATTACGAGCATAGAGTGAGGGCAAAGAAACGAAAAATAAAAAATAAATAAAAAAATGAAAAGCAAGCCTCATTAATAAATCACGTTGAGGCTGTCACAAATGTCTTGCAATATTATAGGGTATGTGCTTGTACATAAACTTCATATGCACGAGGTACTTATGAAAGCAACCAAATATAACTGTAAATGTGTAACACAAAGGGTATATGCAGCCCGGGCCAGAGTCATATCAAAAAACGTTGCCCTTTCGCTATCTGAGAGCTTTAAAAAAGCACGTTTGAGACACTTTTTACACTGCTCGGAATTTCGAAAGATACAAAGCAGAAAAAAAATAAAATAAATAAAAATAAATAAATAAAAGTAAAAAAAAAGGTGAAAAAAGCCACAAACTGTCGAACAAAAGAACAAGTTCTCAAGCAAATAATAAAATATGTATCTTTTATGTAGATGTATAAACATACATACATATGTATGTATGTTTGTTTATTCTGTGTCATTATCGTGGTTGTTGTTTTTTATTCAATTTGAAATCTCTTCTTTTTTTTTGCGCAGGCCGCCAACTTTTTTTTCAAATCTACATAATTTAATGGCAGATACTCTCGTTTGCTTTTTATGGCCTGTGGAATGCATGTGGATTCTGTTCATATTAAATTTTAACTGTTAGAGAGGACAACCGCTAACTGAAACTTTCTTGAGCTGCGAAAGTCCCAGTGCAAGCAGAAACCCAACCCAAATAATAACAAAACAAAAAAACTTGCGACGCGTCGGCTCTGCCGGCGTCTGCAGTAACTCCTGCAGCGAGACGCTCTCACTTGAGAATTGTATGTCGCTGCCGCTGCCGCCGTCGACGTTGCTGTCTGGCAGTTTGTCTGCTTTTGTGGAAACCGGCTAAATTCCATTTGATTGGGATGCCTTTGCCTTTTCTTTTTTTTTTTCTCATGCTGCATTTCACTATTGAGTTGCTGCTGACGTCGCAGTCGCACAGCTGTCAAGGGCGTTGGGCATTTACTGTCATGCAGCGACGCAGCTTTCGATACCGTTATGCTTATTGTAGTGGGCGCAAATCTTATTGGTTGGGCATAACCGCTGCTTGGAAGCTGACGCATGTAAATATGTATTTGTATGTGTGCATTGGAAGTGCACTTGCATGGATATGTTTGTGTGTATGTCGCTTACCTTTTACGTTGCTATTTTATATTTCTTTTGCCGCCTCAACTGTTGCTACAGTTTATTAACTGTAGTGGTTGTTGTGTTTGCCAGCGTTGGCGTCGTTGTTTGGCTCTTGTGGTGGTTGCTGTTGTTGCAGTTGTCGTTGTTGTTGTTTTTGTTGTGGTTGTTATTATGTAGCGCGGCAAAAAGGAATGCATTGAATATCATTTAGTTCTTTAATTCAATTTTCCCTATTAAGTCTGCTGTGTGTGGTGCATGAAATTTGCATCTGAAAGCCGCGCGCAACATCGGCGAAGCAACAGCAAGAGCAAGAGCAAGAGCAAAGGCAAATGCAAACAAATACAAACACAGCGTCTGTGTTGGTAAACGAGTTTACTTTACTTTTGGCGTGCTAAAACCGCAATAACAACAATAATACCGATTGGAATTTGATCAATTGCAACGCACGTAAATCACATTTACGGACACTTTATTCAGAACTTTTCTCGTTTCAAATCAAAACAAGGCTTCAATACACAACAAAAACAAATTGCAAAAAAAATAATAATAGTTGTTAACGCACGCAGACGCCGTCGCTGCCACTGCGCTCAATGAGTTGTGTACGACTGAATCAAAAAAAAAAAACCCCGACTGTTAATATAACAGGCCAACTGAGAACGCAACAGTTGGTTAACAGTTTGAAAGTGAGAGAGAGTGTAAAATGATAACAATGCTTAAATCAATACAAATGGAATTTTCTAAAAGTAGAACTATACGTTTATTTCAATTTGTAGATTTTTATGTACTATTTATCTAAAACGACAGTAAGCTCAGTAAACAAACACAACTTGTGTAACATAAAATTAACAGAACGTATGCGCAAAATGAGTAACGTCACGCAATAATCAGTTGGCAAAGCGCATAAAAAGCAATTGAAAAATTGATATTTTCAGTTAGCGCCAAATATTTATTGCCAATTGGAAAACAACTTATTCATGTTTAATGAAAACAGAATTACAAAAAATATCTTTTTGATAAATAAAATCTGTATAAAACTTTTTCAAGTAAAATTAAACTTGGTGATATTTTGAACACACTCGTCTCATTTCACGTTAAACGAACAGAAGCCATGCGCAACATGAGTGCCTGACGCAAGACTGAGCTTATCAAACGCGGTAAGAGCACTTTTACATGTAAATTTACAGTGCAGTTAGCGCCAACTTTATTTCTAATAATAAAAAAAAAAGATAATTATATATAAGATATAAAAATGATGCTATTACGCCTGCACCTCTGCAATTTTGGCTGCCTTTTTTGCTTTCTTTGCCAACTTCTTGATATGCTCACTCTTGTCCAGATTGTTCTGGAAGAAGGTCGTCTCCTTGCGAGCCTGCGAAACTTCTGTCTGCAGCCGCTGCTTATGGACGGCCTGCTCGTAGTTCATCCGCTCGGTCAGGTGCACCCACTTGAAGCGGGGCAAATATTTCATGCTCCACAGCGAGTCGTAGAACTGCGACTTCTTTCGCGTCGAGATTTGCTTGTTGTTCAGTAGCGGCACAATTTGTTTGGCCACACGTTTCGACTCAAACTCCACCCAGCCTTCGGTGAAGTGAATATTGTATTTCTTACGCTTTTTCTTTTTCTCCTTATCAGCACCTAAAAATGAGAATTTATATGAATAATTTGAGGAAAATGTTCACGAGTTCCTACTCACCTGGCTTCTTTTCCGGCTGCAAATAGACGCGTCCGATCTTGCCGAATTCGCCCAATATTTCACGCAGCCGTGTTACATTCATGTGTTTTGGTATATTCGATACATAAATGATTCCCTTTTTGCGTTTCTTCGTTTTGGCGGTTGGTTTAGCGCCGGCATTGAAATTGGCCAAATCCATTTCGTCGTCGTCCTCATCGCCTTCTGTGTTCGGTGCAGCGACAACTGGCTCCTCTGCATCTTTATCTTTATTGCTATTCAGCTCGGTTGTATCTATTATCATGTCCTCATCGCTATTTACTATAATAGGCTGCGATTTGGATTTTGTTTTTGATTTGTTCTTCATTTGTTTTCAGTACAAAACGTGCGCACTGTGTGACCGTGCGTGTATAATGTGAAAATCACACATCTGCCATGTACATAATACGCGACTGACGGTAATAACATTTAACGACGTAAACGAAGTTAACAGTCTTACGTTAAACTTTAAAACTCCGATAGCACTTTTTCGATATAATCAGGGCTGCAGTATTTACCGTATTAACATAAGTTTTTTTCGTAAACAGAAAACAATTGAATTTAGTTGTTGTTTAGTGTTGGAGTTCAGTTGAACGCAAACTTTTCAAAATGCCAGTGAGTAGTTAGATCGAGTTCCTCAACTCTTTTTTTTTTTTTTTAGTAAACGATGAGTAATACTGCCACTATTATTTTTTTTGTTACATTAGTGTTCCATTTTTTTATTTTTTTATTAATAAACATAATTAACGATGCATGCAGGCTTATCATTCGGAGATCGAGGAGTTCCAAATGCAGGTGGGAAACATGGCCATTTTGCCGCTCCGCACCAAAGTACGGGGGCCAGCGCCCAGTGTGAATACTGATAACGACATTATCGATGAGTCACTTTATTATTTTAAAGCAAACGTTTTCTTTCGCACATACGAAGTCAAGGTAGGGCTCCGTAGCATGGAAAGCGACATAATGAATGAATCAAATTATATGTATATTTATATTTTCATAATTGCAGTCGGAGGTGGATCGCGTTCTTATCTATATAACGCTCTACATAACGGAATGCCTGAAAAAGTTGGCTCGCTGCACGAGCAAGGATCAGGGGCAACAGGATCTTTATGCCTTAGCCATTTCAAACTTTGCTCTGCCTGGCGATGCGGGTTTCCCGTTAAACTCTGTCTACACGAAGCCAGATAATCCAAATCTTATGCGTGAATATTTACTGCAATTGCGCCAGGAAACTGGCTATCGAGTGTTAGAGAAGGTTTTCGACACTGCAGACGATAAGCCAAACAAATGGTGGATATGCTTTGCGCGCAGGAAGTTCATGGAGAAAAGCCTTTCAGGTCCCGCTTAGGAAAGCTTAGATAATCGACTGTTAAATCAATTTGAAGACTGTTAGAATGTTGTTGCAGCTGGGCTGCAAGCTGCGGCAGTGTTGGTAAACTCCCATCTAAGAGGGCGCCAATGTTATGCAAATACTTAAAATACATTGTATAATCATTTACTTAAATATATACAAATATATTTTTTCTTTTTATTTCCTTTTTTTTTTTTTTCATTCCACCGTATACAATTAGGCATAGCTGCAGCAATTTATATTAAATATGAATTGTGTTAATTAAAAGGATGTTAAACCGTAGCACCTCTGTTGCTGTTAACGTCCACATTATGTTAATGAGAGGGCGCCAACTTTAAACGAATACTTAAGAAGAAAAAAATATCATTTACAGAAATATATATATTTATTTTTGTTCTTTATTTCCTAATTATTGTATTCCACCGCATACAATTAAGCGTAGCTGCAGCAATTTATATTTGATATAGATTGTTCAAAAGAAAAATGAATCATTTTAAAGGCTGTTACGATGTTGCAGCCCTGTCTTTTACCTGACAGTGCTGCTAACGTTTACAAAAAGTGCTCCAATTTGAAATAAAGCTTATAACAGGCGAATGTATAATCATTTATTAAAATATATTGTTTTTTTTTTTTTTTTTTTTTTTTTATGTAGTTGTTTCGTTTTGCTGAAAGCTTATTAACGGTTGATAATTAAATAATAATTTGTCCACACACGCAATAAGACGGCGGGCATAACTTAAAATTAATAACAAATATACGTGAATTGTGAAAAAAAAATATTACAGACATTAGACTTAAAAGTACGAGGACATTTAAACATTAGAAGGTATTCACACGATTATATCATATTTACAAAATAATTGGCTAATTATTGTCCAACAAACAACGAGCCGACCTATTTAAACTCTCTAACAATCTCAACGATGCTCTGATAGGTCCCAGTGACAATGCCCAATATGGCAATGGTCAGAATGACGATATTCTTGAAGTAGATCCAGGTGCCCAGCCCCTTGGGTACCTGGGTGCGTGTGACAAAGTCAATTATGATGGGTATGACAAATGCCAACGATGTTGAGCATAATGCACCGATTAGTGAGATAAATAGATTCAATTGAGGCACAACCAGGGCGACGCAAACTAAAAGAGAATACAGGAAGAGATTAAGAGAGAATATAATATATATATACAGAAATAGTATATAGGTAGGTAATGAAATATGTATACACATAAATTCTAAATTATATTTGCCAGTTTCCCCTTTTTCAAAGGTTACGTATACGAAAATTTCATTGTCTACTTACAGGTCATCATGACCATGATAAAACGCAGTGCCACCTGCATGGTGATGGGATATTTTTGAGCACAGCTATTGTTGCGCTTGACGGGCGGCCATAGAATCTTCATCATGACGAAAAACTGTATGGGATAGCCAAAGAACACGCCCAGAGCGGCAACCATTTTGACCACCTGGGACATGCTGTCAAGAGATATACAATTACAATTAATATATTGATTATAGTGATTATTAGGATTAGGTTTTCTAGATATGCATATACATACACATCCTCTACATCTAGATTGAGTGTGATGCTGCCAGCAACATCTTCGCCCCAGCGCATATAGCTGACGAATCCCGTAAAGATGAAGATGGATGTGATCACCACCATTGTCACATTGAGCACACCGAAGCGACTGCTAAACTTTTCAGGATCGCGCATCGAATTGCGCAGCGGCAGGATCAGTGCGATGCCCTCGTACGAGAAGAGTGCGGTGCCAAAGAAGAGCGCAAGCTGGCTGCCGCCGGTGAAATAATTGTGCTCTCTTATTGGTGGCATTGGGCCGTTGGAGAAGGCGATCGCCAGCGTGGCAATCAGGCCAAAGAGCAGTGCACAATTCGCCAGCAACGATACAGGGGATATATATTTCAGATTTGTCATCAGGGATGGAATCATTGCGGGTAGCAGAGTGATTAGCATGACCAAGCTCATGCTAATGTCTATGCCATTCTGTTGCATCACCTGAAAAGTAATTTTAAAAACTCACATTTAGTGTTGCAAAGCGACAAATTGTCTTTAGTTAAGTAGTGTTGGAAAACGATGCAAAATAATGAACTATTTTGATTTGAGTGCATATTGAACAGAAAGTTGGAAATTCGAAATTTCTCACTCACCTGATAGAGATTCTCCGTGATGAAGACAAAGTAGATGGCACAGAAACCAAATTGCGTCACACAAAGAAACATCTCGACAATGAGCTTCATGGCGCGCGACATACGGCGCAACGGTCGTGGTCCATACTCAAAGCACTTCTCCACCGTCTCTGGGTAATCGTAGAAGGTGGCGCCCGGTGTCTGGGCAACGGCCAGCAGGGAGCCGCGTATGAGCAGTCGTTCGCAGTGGACGCACATGATCGCAATCAAGGGCAGCATCAGGGTGGAGCCAATTAGGCCGCCATTTTTAAAGCAATCGCCCATGGCGAACAGGCCGGCGCCAACGCTGCCCTTGAATAGATGTGTGGCCGCTTCCAGATTGCTTGTGGCATGACGCCGCTTGACATTTGTGCTCTCCACATCCTTTTCTCCACCTTTAGTGGAATTTTGTTGTTGCTGCTGCTGTTGCTCCGGTTTGGTTATCTCTAATGTTCTGCCCATGTTGCCAGTTTCGATCACCTTTTCGGTGTTGTGCTCTTTATGCTGTAAGATTTTATAAAATTTAACAAATTAAATAAAATGACACGTATTTAATTATTATCAACTGTTGCTTTTCGGTCCCAGCGGCGCAATTAGAAAGCCAAGGGCAAATGCAAATGCGGAAAAAAAGCGAAAAATGCGAAAGTTTAAAGCAGAACAAAATCAAATTTAACGGTGCTTATGGATTGGAGGACAAGCGATCGAATGTGTGTGTGTAAGGCAGAGGGGGCGCGAGAGAGTGTTAAACAGCGCGAGTGGGACAGGCACTGTGCTAACTGTGCATTGACTGCTATTAACCCTAGAAAGCCGGCCGATTGAATACAGCTTACAATTTAAAAACAGGCAATCAAGGGCGAACATTTATTTTAATTAGTGGTTCGCACGTGTCTTAACTTCACATTATATTCATTTTTCTCTAAGCACGATATGAAAACAAGTACGAATTGATATACATATATATATATATATATTTTTAAATTATTAGTGTAAGTAGAACAAAAAAAACACTGCACTTAAAAATTACAACAGATAGAAATTAAAAAAAAAAAAATACTTTGAATTATGTTTAACAAGGCATCTGTATAATTATTGATAATTTGTATTTAATTAAAAAGTAAAAATAACTCTCTTGAAATTTAAATTTATTTAAAAGTGTTAAACATTTCATAGAATTTCCAATCAAGGTGTTAATTCTTGCGAAAGTTCTGTAAAAGCTTGGACTATGAATATTACTGTATATTATATTTATGAAATTATTATTGAAAACAATGCGATATCAGCAAACACTATAAATCAAGGAGCGCGTTTTATGTGGTTCTATGAGTATTCGATACGTAATATCTGTGGATTGTATTAAGCAAATATTAGCAAGAATGAACGCAAGATAAGCTACAAGCTAGCCAACTGAGTGCGAATCATAATGATAAAATCATATTAATGTTGAAAGTGAAGCGAACAAAAATTAATTATTATATTTTAAAATTTTTGTTTGTTTAACATTCGTTAAATTTTTAATTTTTTTTTACTTTTAATATGTGCGCGCGCGTTGTTCGATTTTTCTAATATTTTTTGTTGTTGTGTATTTTAGAAGCGTGTTGACACGCCAAGAACTCAAACCAGACTCAATTCATAATGTTCGAATTGGCTAAGAGAAGCGTATGAAATAGTCTGGCGAAGCGACGACGACGACGACGGCGGCGGCGATTGCGACTGCGACTGCGTTAGCTGCTCTTGCAAATGTAACAGTATTGCTACTAGAGAGTGTGTGTGTGTGTGTGTATATATATATGTGCTCATAAGAGTTAACGGCATTTTTGCTTTCATACCTTGCAGTTAAGGGCGAACGCCTGTCTGCCTCGGCCTGCGCCAACGCCTCTCTTGCTCTCTCCTGCGCACACGCTCTCACGCGAGCGGCAGCCCTGTTATCTTTCTTGTTATTGTGCTCTCATCTGTACAGAACTTTGTTTTTGTAACTTTATTTTTGTTTTGTTTCTCTTTTCTCATTTCATTTGAACTCTGAATGCAATTTGCAAATTGCGAATTTGAAATGTTTTGATTGTTCTGGTTTTGTTTTGAAAACTTTTGCTTTTCGCTTTTTTTATTTTTTTTTTATATTTTGATTAAACATCGAGTTTTAGCCAGAGATTTGTTAACGCTTATCGCTAACTTTTTACTTTTAGCATTGTAAGCAATAACATAACAAATAACTCAATTAAGTTCTGTAATTTGTTGGATTCATTTTAAAACTTTACGTGTCGAGTCCAGTCATAATGATTTCGAAATAGATTATTGTAATTTTTTTTTCTTTTTTTGATCTATATTATCATAAAAATTCAGGGAAAATTATATTGCATACATTTGCATTTTTTTGTTGTTTTTTTTTTTTTTTTTAATTTTTAGCAGCAATAAATTTAAAAAACACAAAATTTCAAGGCTTTGCGCGAACGTGTTGAACAGAAATAACTTTTTTTTTTTTTAATTTAGTAAATTTAAAAAAAAAAAATTAAAATATGAAAACATATCACGTATTTTGCATTTTTTTGTTGTTTATTTTTATAATGAATATATATTTACATAACATAATAAATACATTTACATATAATAAATAAATAAATAAATTGTATTTAATTTTAAAAAAGATTTTTGTTTTACTTTAATATATTGTTTACTTACTTTTTTTCTTTGGCGAAAAGATTAAAATCACATATCACATATGTGCATACTTAATTATGATATAAACCCTCAGATTAGTGAGCTTATAGTTAGTTAGTATCGAACTCTATTTACAGGTAATTAAATAAAGTATTGAATAAAACAGTGAGTTAATGAATTGCTTAAATAATTAGATCTTAAGTCTTCAACAACTTTAATATATATTTATATTAATATATAGTAAACCACACTAACTAATATGCCCGCTTTTTGGGCGGGCATCATCAGTCGGTGTTTGTGCGGTAAGGAAATGATTCAACTCAAACTGGAAGCAGGTTGTGTTAAATGTTAATTAAAGTCGAGCTGATGCCAATTATACGTCTCTGGTTCAAGGATGTGCGGCGGCAATGCGGCGTATGAGCAATTTATGCACGTGCCGTTCGGACAATGCCGCTGCTAAAAGCTCATATGATATTGTAGTACAATGTGCATGACAATATACCAAATTCTTGGACGTGCGACTGCATAGTTGCGAAAGGCGCATCGGGCCTGTGATTGAGCAATCAATCGGCGATTGATACACCTGCCCAGCTGCACCCCGCGCACTTGCAACGCATGGAAATTTACAATATTTAATTGATTGATTGGCTGTTGTTGTTTGTTGTTGCAATTTGCTGTTGTTGTTGTTGCTGTTGTTGTGTAGCGCCAGTTAAATGAATTGCACGGAATTCATGAGTTGGCTTTTCTGACAACAATTTCGTCTTCCATGCACAGAGAGTATATGGCGCATATTGATAAACAATCAATGCAACGTTTGAAATAAACCAATCGAACGATCTATCAATGTTCACGGAATTGTACAATTGGATTATATAAGCCAGGCAGCGAACCCCGCCAACCCAAGTGCTCAGCGGAAGCATCGCCAGTTACACATTTCGAGATGGTCTTTTGAAAGATCTTCCAAAGTATCGGTAAAAATATTATAAGAACTGAAATCTTACATCTTATCAGAGTTCGAGTTAAAATGAGATTTATTTACTATATAATAGATAATAGATCATGCAGCCAATTAATATATTAATCAATGAGTATCTCTGCGATCTATCAATCAATGAGTCAATCAAAGATTCTATAAATCAGTGATTCAATCAGCCAAATATTAAATTAATTCACTAATAGACTAATCAATTAATTTACAAAATAATTCATATGTTGATTAATCAATTAATCAATAAATCAGTCAATTAATCAATCAACAAACATTCAAACTATGAATCAATCAATCAATTAATATTCAACCATCTTCTCAATCAAGCAGTGAGTTAATCGTATAGATCCATCAATCAATCAATCAACAATTCAATTATAAAATCGTTTCACTAATAATTCAAACAATCTAACAATCTCAGTTTTCAATTTATATAGATTTTCGATCAGTTCTGCGATCAGTCAATATGTGAATCGATGAATAATGCAATTAGTCAGTCAGTCAATCAAATAATCTACCAATCCATAATTTCACGAATTGACCAAACTTCTATTCGATCAATCTACCAATCAATGAGTCTATCAATCAAGTAATCAATCAAACAGAGTTAGTCAATCGTATAAGTCATCATCAATCAATCAATTTGGTATTCAATCAAATATTTATTCAATCATATTCATCTACCAATAAATAAAGAAACTCCTCAATGCATTTATGTAGATTTACGATGTTTCTCGTGCCCATGTTCCGGACAATAAATATAAGCACGACATTTTTGCTTAGCTCTATTGTCGATTCATCATGGCTTTGGGCCAATCCGAAGGTCGCTGGGCGTGCGCTGGGCAATGGAAAAACGGTTTCGATTAGATTGATTTAGTTTCGTGCGGATTAGATTAGTTTGAAATTCTTTGAATTCGTCACACGTTTCATTATCAGCGGCAATAAAAGATTATTGAAACTGTTCACGATTACCTGGATCCCAAATTATATTATAATATGTATGTAAAATATGCAATCATAGATCTATATATCTCTAGCAATATCATGGAAATTCCTAATAATTCCATGTGAATACACTAATCAAATTTTATGTTTTAAAACAATATGATACGGCTCGATAATTTTTATTTATTTTTTTTTTTTATTCAGTTTTTATGAAACTCCATTAAAGGTCGAGTCTAGTCTAGCCAATTAAACACTTTTATATAGCATAATCGAAAAGAATAGAAAATAATTGCAGTTGAGTGCTACTGACTGCATAATACCCATTCAGGGTCTATGCAGTCAAGAATTTATATTTTTTGCCTTCAGCTCAGCAATGATTGAACTCTATCATTGAGAAAATTATAGGGTTTTCTGAGACTAGACATATGAGATATATATATATATATATATATATAGAAAGAGAGAGAGAAAGAGAGTGAGAGAGAGAGAGAGAGAAAGAGAAAGAGAGAAAGAGAGAGCGAGAGAGAGAGAGAGAGAGAGAGAAAGAGAGAGAGAATAACAGAGAGGGAGAGAGATAGGAGAGAAAGACAGAGCGAGAGCGAGAGAGTGACATAGAGAGAAATAGAGAACGAAGGAAATATAGGAAGAGAGAGAGTGAGAGGGCGACAGAGAGGGAGAAGGATGGGATAGAAAGACAGAGCGAAAGCGAGAGAGAGAGCTAGTGAGAGAGAGAGGGCAATAAAAATAACATGTAGAATGCCACACTATCTAAATAGCTGATCGTTTATACTTTATAGCTAGATCTATAGATCTCTTCTAGTCTCTTTCTAAAACTTTTTCACTTTTAAGTAAATCTTAATCCGAAACGAAAATGAAAAATAAAATATATATTGATTTCCGGGCTATGAACCCATCATTTATTTACACTTATGAATTCTAAATATATATATATATATAATAAATATATATAAAAAAAAAAAATGCTAAAGTAAAAAAAAAAAAAAATTGTTTGTTGTTCAAAAGACAAACAGAAATTAAAAACTAATTCTCGGCACATAATTCATAAGTATTTGTCATATATCAACATATCATCATAACATACATCATATATAAGTATATAGTAGTAGTAGTAGTTGGCTACCTACAATAGAGTTTGGGATATCATATATAGGATACGTATACGAGTATGGCATATATATATATATATATATATTTAATAATTTATGTTAAGGCTATTCGAGCCTGTTTTTGTTGCTTTGTGGCACTGGTTGAGTGGATCGTTGTGTTCCTAGTGAAGCTCCTCCTCACCAAAGTGTTTGACAATCTGCTTGAGGCTCTCGTAGGAGCCGGTGAAGAATCCCATCAATGCCAGTATCAAGATGATTAGATTCTTGAGGCAAATCCACACGCCAGGTCCCTTGTTCGGTTCACTGCACGCAATTAGCTCGATGACCGGCGGAAAGACCAGCGCCAAAGCCGTCGAGCACAGAGCACCAATCAACGAGATGAATAGTCCCAAGGCCGGCACCAGTTCCGCTATGGCCACTACATATAGATGGGAGCATGGGCTTGAGCATATGTCCGTTCTCTGTTCTCTTGGTTCTACTTACGCGTCACCAGCACCAGTAGACTGCGAAAGATTAGCTCGCCGGACAGCGAACGACCCTCGATGCCGCACATCTGCTTGGCACTGGGCCACATGATCTGTACGGCGACAAAGAACTGTAGCGGATAGCCGAGCAGTACGCCCATGGATACCATCAATTTAACCGACTGAGCCAGACTATCAACAGAATATCGTATGCGATGTTTAAGCGAGCTGTCTACAGAGATTATCCAGAAGATGGGCGCGTGACACGCAAGGAACTCTTTGTTTATATTTAGATAAGAGATTGAAGAGATAAAGCTTAAGCAAGTTCAATTTCGAATAGATAGATTGCTCGATTTAGATATCGAATATTGTAGATAAGGAATATCTGTGATATTATAGATATAGAATAGATTTTTTTTTTCACACAGATCGACTAGATCGAAGATTTCAATTTACACTTGCTTAAGCTTCACTTTAGGTACGATTAGATTTCGTGAGTAGTTCTCGTGAGTCACGCGCCAATCTTCAGGAGTAGCCAATTGCTCGGGCTAGTTCTTGCTCACATTGTATCGCCGAGATTGAGTGTTAGACTGCCGCCGACCTGCTCGCCCCACTTCATATAGCCCACAGATCCGGCGAACATGAACATGACGGAGACGAGAAACATGCCCACATTGAGGACACCCAGCGTGCTCTCAAACTGGCGAGGCTTGCGCATGGCATTCTTCAGCGGCATCACCAGGGCAATGCCCTCGAAGGCAAAGATGGCGGTGCCGAAGAAGAGGGCCAGCTGGGAACCGTTCGTCCAGTAGGCGCGTTCCGTCACCTCCGGCAGCCCGTCCTTGAGGGCGTAGTATAGCGTGATGGCCAGACCAAGGATCATGCATACATTGGCGAACAGTGACACCGGCGTCAGCCACTTCAGGTTCGTGATCAGGGAGCTGAGCAGCACGGGAACGAGAGCCAGCAGCATTACCAGATGCACATTCATGTCAATGCCGTACGCTTGCAGAATCTGATGTGGCGGGAAGGCAGGAAGTGATCAGCTGTCGCCAACTCCGGCTGAGGCACTCACCTGCTTCACGTTGGTGCTGATGAACACGAAGTAGATGCAACAGAAGCCCAGCTGGGTCACACAGATGAACACATCCACCAGGCGGCCCATGGTCCGTGACCAGCCACGCAGCTTGATCGGCCCATTCTCGAAGCACTGCTCCACAGTCGCCGCATAATCGGCACAGACCGGATCGCCACGTAAATCACGCATCTTCTTCGAGCAGGCGATCAGCACGTGCTGGCAGTGGATGCAGATCACCGCAATCACAACGGTGAGCACTGGGCCAACGATCAAGCCGCCGTTCTTGAAGGCATCGCCCATGGCAAAGAGTCCGGGTCCAATGTTGCCCTTGAACAGGTGCACAATTGTCTCTAGGTAGCTGCATTTGAATGAGGTCATGCAAAATCGATAAACGATACCACAATGGATTATCGATTATCGGTTATTAGGATTGTTTCAAGTATTTAGTATAGGATTAGCCGGGATTGGGTTTAGCCGGGATTCACTTAATCACACTGAAGCATGAGGATTTCTAGCATGCAAAATCGATAAACGATAACACACAGAATTATTGGTTTAGTTGCTTGGAATAGGATTAGCCGGGTTTGGGTTTAGTCGGGCACTGAATTTCAAACTTAAAATTAGAGTTAGCTGAGGTATTATCATCGCATAAGCAAAATCGATAAGCTATCGTTTTTTTTTTGTATAATCACACAGGGCACAGTATATCGGTATTGGATTAGTTGGGATTAACACATAATAGGCACTTAAACTTATAGTTAGCTGAGGCTAGAAGGTTAGTGAAAGCAATTTTTATAATATATACAAAATCGATAAGCGATAACACACGTACAATTATCGCCCTGATCGGGATAAGGATAAGTTTGGGTTTATAGTTCACACGTACAACTATTCTTAGTTGAAAGCGAAAGCGTAGATATAGCAATAATTTTAGTATGCGAAAGCGATAAACGATAACATACGAGACTATCGATAATGTTAGTTGGTATTGGAATAATTAAATGATAGTTAACGTAACACGTAGTTAACGTAACAGTACTGGAATTTTTTCAGCAAGCCAAATCGATAAACGATAACACAAATTTAGTTCGGGATAGAATAAATCTCAGAGATATTGTTAAGTTGGGTTAGTTTGCTCTTGTTAATGGTATTATAGTGATATATAGTGATCTAGGTTCCTTTGTTAGATAAGGGATTATTATTGGTTTTCTGGGTTAGTTCAAATAAATCCAAATAGTACAGCTTAGGTTTTGATTAGGATTGGTTTAGTTGGGACTGGATTAGTAACTTTAGTCATAGTTAGTTCAGTTAGTTTGGGATTTCATCAGTTTGGCTTGGATTAGATGTTTCCTTTGGCCATACCTTGTGGGCGGATGGTAATCCTCATTGCTGCCAGCGTCTGGCTTCGCATCCATTGCTGCCGGAGCTGCTTGGTCTTCATTCTCTGGCGCTGCAAGCTTTGAGCTATTGGAGTTCATCAAGTTTTGGTTCCCATTATTGGAGGCTATTGGTGTTGTAGCTGTTGTTGTAGTTTTCTGTGGGATGCTTGGATCCTTTGTTTCATTTTTGATTACAGCACAAAATTTGAAAAGATAAAATCTGTGCTTTAAAATGCAGTTTGCAATCAATTAAAGAGGAGTAGGAACACTTTTGGGGCAAGGCACAGTTTGGGATTTGTTATAAGATTTTGGATAGAGTTTTAGGTGTTTACTGTTTAGTATAGAAATATAAAGAACTTAGACTAATATATATGTATATATAAATATATATTTTATAAAATATTGTATATGTATTTTTAGTTGGTAGCATTTGAGATATATTATATAATTAAATATTTTTAGTTTACTAATATTAATTCAGATAATATAATCGGTAGTCCCGACTATGAGATACATGGCATTTCCTTAACGTATCCAAATATATAATCTTATATCTATGCATTTACACACACACACAAACACACAAATAAAATATATACATACATATATACATACATACACACATAATAATTCTGCATGAGTTAAAAATTTATTGTGCGATTTCTAAAATATATTTATGGCTTTTCAAAAGCATTTTATTCACATACATTTTATACTAAAAATATTTTGTTCTGTGACGTTTTTTGGATCGATTGTGAGGTGAAGATATTCATAAATTATGTTATTATTATTATTTTTTAAATATTTAAAAAATATATATAAAACTAATTTTGTCAATCTGGAAGTAGGGCATGCATAAATGAAAAAAATAAATAAATAAATAAAATAAAATAAAAAATCTATTAAATTTTATTTGATAGCGAAAAGAGAGAGAATCTGTAAGATATTTTATTTGCTGGAAATTACGAGTCTGAAGATAGGACAAGAAAGATTAGCAAGAAGGAAGGAAGGAATGAATGACGCAATGATTAAAGCCAAGAAAACGTAATTATTTATATGTTTCATTTATATTATATAAGATCAGCTAAATTTCCTTTTTAGCTGTTAGAATAACTTTGTTTATTCAATAGGATCTATAAGCTCTATTGGCTCAATCATATACCACTAAGTAGTTAAACATTCAGTTAAAATATTCAGAAGTTTCAATGAAAAACTTGTCCTCTCCGAAAATAGTTCCGGCATTTGTTAATGCTAATCAGACATATATATGTATAACAATTTATTATATAAAGCCTCAATATATTTGACTAAGTCTAGGCCATTTCCCGCTATACTAACGTTCAATAGCCGCTTGCAATTTGGATAACGATCGTGAATCATTATTAATTCCAGTTTGTTTTGGTTAGAGTACGTGAGAACGTGGCTAATTAATGGAATTGTAAATCACAGTACTGGTAGGGGGGAATTACCAGATTGTCAGATGCAGCGATATCAATGCTATATAACTACGCTAGAGAGCGAATCAAACTATGCAGATTATTTATATATTCCAATGAATGGGATCGTAAATGATAAGAGATATGTGTTGAACGCAATTGAAATTGACTATATAATTTATGATTCCGAAAGCCGTAAATTAATTTATTCGATTTCATTGAGTTTTGTTTTTCTTTTTTGCCGGTTCATAAAACTTCCATTAACACGCTGCGAGAGCAGAGATTCGAAATTATAATCTGAGTCGCATAATAAAACGATATCGTATATGTAGTAAATACATGAGATATCTACAACAACAATAGCAACAGATATTATATCATGTGTATTACCTATGTGAACAATTAGAGAATAATCTTAAATACAAACTCAACCGGTTTGAAAAAAAACACTTTTCATATTCAAATGAGACACGAGATTATAAGGAAAAGATATATGAACATTAATTGAGCTCGACTAGAAAATGCCAAACTAATAATATTCCTTTATTTATATACACGATATATATTGTATACACAATAATTGTTAGATATATGTCAAATCTCATGTCTTTAGCTTTTCTAGCTTACGAAATATGTAGAGCCAGAGAGTCAGTTGGCCAGTTATATTATATATATATATATATATATATATGAGATTGACAATGAATTTTCAATTTCACTTAAAAGAAAACAATGAAAATGCATAAGAAAATATCATTTATGTATTTTCCAAAAAATGTGAGATATTATTTTTTTTTTTTTTTGGCTCACATGAGAACGTTTAAATCATTTGGCATTTTGATATAGTCTAAATGGAATAATAAGCTTAAAAGCTTAATATATATATATATCAATAAACCTCAAAGTGCAACTGATTGTATGACATATTTATTATATTGCGAAACTTTCTCGAGTTGAGGAGATTAAGAATTAGTATAAAGTTCGTGGGTTTCCAACAGGAAATGCTATCAACGGAAATTTTTTTTTTTTTTTTTTTTTGTTTATTTGCCTGGGAACTAAATTTATTGATAATTTAGTATTTTTCAAAAAATTATAAGTGAATTATTATAAATTAATGTGGCTCTCCATATGAGATAAGTGGCACAGAATCTGGGCGCCGATAATATGTGATAATAGTACGAAATCAAGTGGGTTCAGCGATTGCCTTCAGTTGACAATGTATGATATGCAGGGTGATATTATGGCTGAGTGATACAGGTGCCTGCCAGATAATCAGACGTAAGTATTCATGCCTGAAACTGGGTCTGCTGTGGAAATCTAGACAACAAATTTTTCGTGACGCTTATCGGCAGCTACTCAACAAAAAACACTTGAAAACAAACGGCATAAATTGCTGTTGTATTATTTTATTATTGTTAATTTTATTTTATTATTTGTTGTTATTGTTGTTGTTGTTGTTGTTGTTGTTGTTGCTATTGCTGTTGTTAGTTACTCCACATTTGTTGACGTAAACTGTGTGGAACTGGCACACTAGCAGGAAGCACGACGTGTGGGGTGGCATGGATCAAGACTAATTAGGTTATGGAACCAAATATTACACTTGAAGTTCACATATATACCCTGTAATATTGTGAGTTATATGGATTGGCCAGACTTCTTAGATGTTATATGTAAACCTCAAAAGCTTATTGGACAAAGGCTTTGTGGTTTTGAGTTTGATAAGTTTTAGCAGCTGCAACTACATATAAATTCTTAGCAAAAACTTTATACATTTGATAGCATCAAGTATATATAATTTTATTGCATTACTATCTTTATATGCTATAAATTTGAAGGAAAATACCTGATACACACATCATTTTATATATAGGCACAAATTTTCCATATTATTTTACCTAATCTTTTTTTTTTTTTTGTTTTTAATTTACTCAATATTTTTCCTTATTTTAAAGATTTGCTGAATAGCTATTCCTCTCTTTATATACATCATCATAATAATTTTAATAGGAAAAAATTAAATTTTTTCCATATATTTATCTATTATAGCCACATTTTATATTTATATAATAGATAATAAATAGATTTCATTTATTTACTTTATTTTATTTATATTATCTATAGATTTTAGTCAAAAATTGTTCAAGTTTATTTTATTGTTTTGATTGAAATTTTAGAATTATTTTTCTAGAATTTTAAAATAATTTAATGCAAAATTTTCAAATATCTCGATTAAAAATATTCATTTTTTAAAGATATAAAATATATATTTAAAGCTTGTTCAATATAAAACTATTTTGTTCGTCTCTTTTAAAGTTTTCTAATAATGTGTAGCTATTTTTAGCCTTGCAAGACATTTTCAGTAACATGTTCTTGAAATGTGCTAGTAAAATGTGCCAGATATATGTATTTTAAAAATATTTTGATTAATTGTTTTTTCAAGTTTTTCTGATATGATGAAGCAAAGATTTTAATTTTTCTAAAGCTTTTGTAAATCTTAAAATATATTTTCAAAAGACTTTGTATGAACTCTATCAAACTACATTCGTTATCATTAATGTTTGGTAGGGCTTCTAGTAAAAATTATGTTTTATGAATTTAATATATTTCTAAAGTGTAATTAAAGTTCGACATGCTCAATATAGCCATTTATTCTGGTTGTTATTCATTTGAGAGGCAATGTCAGTCTGATGCAAGTCAATTCAATGGACTCTAAGTGGAAATTTTCCATGCTCGACAAGTTTTTCACTGCGATTGCCTCTGCAATGGGCAATTACAATGTTCATGGGCATGGAGTTAAGCAGGGGCAAGAAGGGGGGGGGGGGGGCAGAGTAATAATTTTAGTATCTCTATAATGCTTTATATTTCATAAATCAACTGTTAAAGACACGGAAGTGCGGCAAAGAACGCTGCTCAGTAATTGAATGTGAAATAAAATGATTGGTAAAGTGAAAGAGAAGAGAGTTTCTTCACTTATCTAAAATGTACATCATATATACATATTTATATCTTTCAATTGCTTTAATTGACAAGAACTTTGACAGTCTGTCTAGCTGCATGTTAAATTTATATGAAGTCTGTGCAATTTCTTAGACATTCCCTGATAAGTTGCCACGCTTTCACTGACTGATAAGATAGTTGAATGAAATAAACTTTCATTACTTGCAGTGTAATCAGCACGTTTCACTTGCCTGAGGCGTCAAAGTAATTTTTGGTAGAATTTTTGATATATAAAGCAGATCATAAATATTACAGATCATAGATCAAATATATATTAACACTTTCTTATAAAAAAAAAGTTATATAAGATTGTGTATATAGAGAGTGAGATTTTATATATAATGTATTCTTACATTGTTAAAAAATCTTGAGATCTTGAGAAGTGACTCTGTGAAGTTATTATCAATTTTTAATTGGCTATAGAAACTATATTATGATGATATATTATGATATATATGTTTTTGTTGTGGGAATCTTGAATCAATTAAAATTTGTTTAAATTGACTTTGTTTACCTAACAACTTATGTTATAGCTCTTGATATAATTCAAATCAGATTGACTCTATAGAGTGTTTGTCACAACTATCACTCGACAATGTCCCAAAATAGGACTAATATAGTTAGATATATTTGTCGGCTCACTTGAAACTCAAGTTGCAATCAGAATTGTTTGATCAGATCTACACATATTAGTACAGATCATGATACATATAAAAATATCTATTAAGTGATTTCTTTTTTTTTCGGATTTATCTATATCACTATGTCAAGTCGTGGACTATATATGTATATATATATATATATATATATATATATATATATATTTATTTATTTATTTATTTTTTTAATTTTCCAATTTTAATTTCGAATTCTAAATAATATAATTCTAGTTTCTATATGGCGTCAGCATCAAAATTTTTATTGAAAGCTGCAAATCAACTTTTTAGTTACTTTTTTAGATGGGAAATGTCTAAAATCAGATTTTTTTAAATCAAAAGAAATTTTTGAATAAAATTTAGTTTTACTTAGTATTATATATATATATATATATATATATATATATATATATATATATATATATATATATATATATATATAATATATAAAATATATGCTAGTATTATATAAAGTAGCTCAAATACGGCTAACAGAATTCTTTTCTATTTCATTTCGGAATAGCTTGAAAACTCTTCAGTTCCGCATTTTCAATTAAAGAAGTTACAATAAAGTCCAGTCTAATATTTAATGGAGATTTGATTAGATATATATATATATATACATATGTTATATATGCATATAAAATATATATTCTGTTAAGCATTTTAATGATTAGGAACATAATTTGAAGTCTCTATCTATATCATCTATATCTTTTATATGAACTTCATTGTGAAGCATTGAAAATAGAAAAGTTTAGCTTTTTTCTATGTTCCTGTTAAATATAATGCTTGAATTTGAATTAGTTTATTATATCCAAGTAAATGTGGAATATATATAAATATATATAGCTTTTTTGCTGCAGTACCTTTATAGCTATTGTTAGCTATTTATAGCTGCAACTAACTGTGTCAATTGGAGCTATTGCATGTTAACCGCCCCCCTCTAAAAGGACGCCTCTGCCGTTACTGTGCAACAGCTGTCTTACAGAGCAATGCAAAAATGTTGTTGTTGTTGTTGTTACAGCTTCTGTTGCTGCTGCTGCTGCTGCTGTTGCTGTTGTTGCTGCTGCAATTGCTGCTTCAGCTGACTTTGCACTTGAATATGCATTTGTTAAGCGTGAGAAGCAAATGGAACTGGTTTTATTTTTATCTTCTACTCAAAAGCACAAAAACAAAACAAACAAAAAAAATTAACAGAAACATAAATAGAAAAAAAAAATTGAAAAAAAAATTGAAAAAAAAAATAGAAAAAAAAATGAACAAAAAATTGAAAAAAAAATGAAAAAAAATTATAATGAATGCGCACATAGTTTTAACTGATTTTTCATATAGCTATACTATATATGTATGTATGTATGTATATGTATATAATTATATCTATATGCATATTTGACACTCATTTTTTAAGTCTTTTAACACACACGCTCACGCACTCACAAACACACACTTTACACACCTCTGCATCCATTTTGGCAGCTGTTGTTGTTGCTGTTGTTGCTGTTGTTGCTGTTGTTGCTGTTGTTGCTGTTGTTGCTGTTATTGCTGCTGTTAAAATTCGGTCAATGCACGAGCAGCGCTGGCAAATAAATGAACGCGTAATTTGGCAAATTCTTTTGGCGCGGCGTTTTTTAAATGATTTATTTTTATTGTCGTTTGTATTCAACTTGTTCTGCTGCTGCGGCTGCTGCGGCTGCTGCTGCTGCTGCGGGTGTTGCTGCAGTTGCACTTGTTGTTATTAGCTGTTGCTCTTGCTGCTTCCTTGCTGTCAGCCTAATTGTGCTTAAGTGTGTCATGTGCCGTTATTTTTGTTACTGCTGCTGCTGCTGCTGCTGCTGCTGCTCCTTCGCACTTTGGCGATCCTGACTAATGGCTCTGAACGTGGCGTGTGTTAATCGCTTCACGAAATCATCAAGACTGACGGCCCGGCCCGCCTCACATAGGCGCGTTGTTGCTGCCGCTGTCGCTGCTGCCGCTGCCGCTGCCGCTGCCGTTGCCGTTGCCGTCACCGTCGTCGCCGCCGTCGCTGCCTTTCGGCATTCGGACACTTTGTGCTGAGCGGCTGGCGTCTCTGCCTGCTCTGCCGTCTCTGGCCCCCTTTGCCGCAAATTGTTACACTCCCTTTCGTTCCGCTCGCTTTCCAAATTCCCCTCTCGCTAGCCCTACCATATTATTTAACACTCTACCTCTCTCTGACGCGCGCTCTCTCGATCTCTCTCTCTCTCTCCACTGCGCCAGCATCAGATGCTTCCGTGGCTCATTATGAAAATATTTTGTGACGTCGCAATGGCATTGGAATTGGAATCGGAATTGGAATCGGTTCTAATGTTCAACCGGTTTAATTTTGTTGTTGTTGTTCTTTTTGTTGTTCGTTTTCTTTTTTTTTTTTTTTCTTCACTTTTTTCATTTTCGTGCACCCCCGCTTGAGGCAGCTGCGCAGTCGGGCGACCAATTGAGCGCCTGTCCAACAGGTTGTCACTCAGCCAGACGACATGGCCAGGGCATCTGTTTGGCATGGGGGGGGTGGTGTTAGAGGCGATCGTTGACGTTGTCGCAATTGCCCTACAAAGCAAGGTATATATATATTTGTATATACATTTGTATATACATTTATTTGTCTCTGATCTCTAAATGTAAAAAGAAAACGATTTTTGCCAAGTTCTGACTATATGGAATATGGACTATGGAATACTCTGAGTTTATAAATATTTAATATGTAATCTTTATAATTAATTTAATCGAATTACACGGTATTTGCCAGACATCGCAAAGTGCTTGACAATCATCAATTGGCAACGCCTCAAGCACACGGCTCAAGTAGTATTCACGCTGTCAGCAAATGATTCTAATTGTTTTGTTGCTTGACAGGCGCGAGGAAATAAAAAAAAAAAAAAAAAAAAAGAGGAAAAAAAAAATAAGGAAGCAAATAATTCAATTCAGTTGTTAGGGTATTCGTGATTCGTTGCGGCAATCGAAATGTGGTCCCTTTAATGAAGCAATTCGTTTATATTTTATTTTATTTTATTTTTAATGGAAACGCCGCCTGTCTTTTGAAGAATTAAGATCTCGGCTATTTGGCGATGCACATACAGACAGACATATGTATATACTATATATATATATATATTTATATATATTACTATATGTTGTTGCTGCTTGTGACAATGGCATTTCAGACTGTCGACATTCATAAGCACAGTTTATATTTTAATTGAAAGAGAAGAGACAAATTGGCGCATTTCTTTGAGCGCAGTCCGTGTCGCTGGAGGACGAGCCCAACGAGAGGTATCACTGTAGTTGACCTTGAATTGTCCATAGGTACTCTAGGAGCTGACGGTAAACCAGAAGATAACGACGAAGAGAGAGAGAAACTTAGGCATTTTCATTAATATGAAAATGTTTACATACATGTATATATAGAAACGGAGAGAGAGAGAGAGAGAGAGAGAGAGAGAGAGAGAGAGAGAGAGAGATAGATAGATAGAGAGAGAGAGAGAGAGAGAGAGAGAGAGAGAGAGAGAGAGAGAGAGGGAGAGAGGCAGATAGAGAGAGAGAGAGAGAGAGAGAGAGAGGGAGAAAACGAGAAACAGATGAGAAAAAATGAAAAACAAATATAATAGAAAAAGAAACATGGAGAGACAGCGAGATAGATATAGATTGGAAGATTGAGAACAAAAAAGCAGATCAAGATGCTGAGTGAGAGAAAGCGAGTGAGAGATAGAGAGTAGGAGATAGATAGATATATATAGACATATAGAGAGAGATAGAGAGAGAGAGAGAGAGACCGAAGGAAGGAGAAAGAAGGAAGAACAATAATAGACAAAGGAAGGAAAGGGTGAGGCACATAGAAGAGAGAGATAGATACACAAAATACAAGGATAGAGAGAGAGAGAGAGAGAGAGAGAGAGAGAGACAGAGATGGTAAGAGAGAGAAAGAGAGAGAGAGAGAGAGAGAGACACAGAGATGGTAAGAGAGAGAAAGAGAGAGAGAGGGACAAAATGCATGGGAAGACAGAGACAGACAGAGGCTGATGCTTAGGCAGCGGCAGCGAGATCGGAAACAAAAAATATATATATATATATAAAGAAGACTTGTTACCTTTTCCATATTTGATTTCCCACGCATGCATCAATATGCATGAATGCAGTGGGAAGGCTTTCTGCGCTGTTCAAGAATTTACAGGGTATGCAAAGAATGATATAACAAGTGCAAATATATATTTAATTACACTTCATTTAACAAGTGTTTCTTAGGCTAAAATACACTTGGCTAAAAGATATGCAAATGTGTTATGATTTGTATACTTCTGCTATGTGATATAAGTAAGAAAGAAAAGAAAGAAAGAAACTACTAAGTGTTAGGTATTAAGTAGCATATAAAGCTCATATGAAACCATGTTTCTTGATAAATGCGAAAAGTGAAATTAATGCAATGCAACTCTTTGAAATATGAATCCTAAAAAAACTACAAATTAAACACATGCTAAAAGCTAATTTTAAGTAGAAATATCATAAATTCTACTTAAAATTAGCTCTTAGTATTTGTTTAATGTAGTTTTGATATCCCCTAAAAAAAAAAATTAAATTAAATAAATATAATACTTGCCATTTTTTAATATAACTTTTTTTTTTTAAACTAGTTTGTTTCTCTATTTCTAAATATTATTTGGTAGTCCCTTTGAAGTTTGAATATATTTTAGAGGTCTATATAAGGAATATCTGATTTGCTGACTGAACCACTAAAGGAAAAGACTTGTCAAATTTGAGTATATACTTGTTATACATATATATCATCTGATAAATTATTAAGAGGGCTAGACCTACTGTAGAGAAGTGGGCGTGGCCCCGCAGTTGTAGTACTGGCATCCAAGTTACTGTGCAGCTCTTCCAAAGATCTATCAAAAATATCTCACCTGCTGATGCAAATTCTTCTAGAGCTGAGATCATCAATGCAATAATTATATGATATAACACTTTTTAGAACTTTGAAAAAACCTTTTTAAAATCAGGAACAAATATTATGCATGCGAATTCAACTTTTCTTTTTTGAATGTGACATACTTTTCGACAAGTGAACAGTGCCTGTGGGGACAAGTATTTCTGGCAAAGGGTATACCAATTGGCAAACTGGTTTAAGACCAATTTCACTTGCAATTAGCATGTGTGTATACATATATATATATATATATATATATATATATATATATTTTTTTTTTTTTTTTTCTGAATATATTTATGTATGTGTAAAGCTGAGTCAACAAAATTTCAAGTGCGTGCGCATTGTTTTTAGTTCTTAGTTAGATCATCTTGATTAAGATTGCTGCTACTTATTATAATATATATAAATAAATAAATATATATATGTGTGTACATATATATATATAGACACAGTTGTTTAGTTGGCCTCCTTCTGCATGCGAGCCTAAAAAAAAAATAAAAATAAAAAAAAAAAAAAAGAAAACATGCAATTAAAATGTTTTGCTTTTCGCTATTGTTTCTATATGGTTTGCTATGTATTATATTATTATGAACTGTTGCTCAGCCGTAAATATGTATACGCTGTGCTAACTATATAGTTACTATCTGCTTACTATCCATTTCACACTGCTGCGACTTTCGTTCTTTGTTAGTGATGTGAGCGTGACACGTGAGCACGATAACGTTGTTGGAAACGATATTTTTATATTATAAATATTTTTATAAATATTATTTAACAATTTATGTTTATATTTGCATAAATTAAGTTCAAGCGATCAGTTGAGTAAGCGTAGGAGCAAGCAGGGAGCACTATGAATAGATGAAAACTAGATGAACTAGATGCACTACAGCGAGGCAATATATGCTGCATATACATCCAATATGGGCATGGTAATTTAGAAAGAATACCTATACTTAATAATATCATATTGATTAGATATGTATAGCTCGATAGTTAGGACTGAGGAAAACATCAAATTTTTCACAGTCTTCAAGCTAGTATCAGAAGGTTTCTCTATCAGCTCTATATATCGTTTTATAAAAATTTATAATAAATATATAATTTTAAATATATATGAAAATAAATATAAATCTTTATAAAATATATAAAATTTATACTAAAAATAATATATTATTTTGGGCAATATTACACAAATTATTATGTTACTCATAATGATATATAGATCAATATGCATAGATAGATAGCACAAATTTTTGCTTCTACAAATTTTTGATCTAAAAGAGCTACAGGCTGAAAGCTCGAAACAGCAAGGTTTCATCAGCTGTATATATGGAGCTATACTTATCAATCAATATGATACTGTAAGGTATAGAGCTGGCTTCTAATTTGCCACGCCCACATATATATATATATATATATATATATATATATATATATATATATATATATATATATATATATATATATATATATATATATATATATATATATATATATATATATATATATATATATATATGTTTATTATTAGATACAGTTATAATCTATTATTTATAGTAAGTTAAGCATATTCTAGTTTTAAGAAACTTTTTATCAGCTCTACACTTCGATCTATATCTTGGGCAAGGTAATACAAAATTTTAAAATTTTAATTTATCAGCTGTTAGGGTATTATGTAGTCGTTGACAGTTTGTGTCGTGCGCATGCGTCCATCTCTAAGCGTCTGAGCGGCATATTGCCGTTGTCTTAAACGTTTTTTTAGTGACGCTCGAGTTGTCGCTGTGCATAAAACTTGTTGTTGCTCATTGCTATAGTTGTTATACTATTTATTTACTGTTGTTTTTAGTTATTATTACTACTATTGTTGTTGTTGTTGTTGTTGTTGTTGTTGTGTGGTGACAGCAACTTCTTAAACGGCATTTTCTAAATTGAGGCACGCCTGTGTGGCATACCTTCGGCCCCGGACTGAGCGAAAGTCAAAGGCCAACACACCGAGGGCGGTAATTTCAATAGAATGAATGTGTAGAAAGTGAAAGACCTTCTGGAAGAAAACAAAAACAAAAGACAGTTAGGCAACTCCAGATGCTAGAGATTGGGCTTGTGTGTGTGTGTAAAGGCGGGTAAACTGGGCCAACGCTGGACAGGGACAAGTCCAACCTGTCTCTGGGCATTGGAGGTCAGGCATCCTGAAAGCAAAGCCAAAGCCTCAAACTGTCATTTCGATTGCCTGACAGATTTTATAGCGCACATGTCCAGTCAAGTATCTGGGATGCGTATAAAATATGATGGGTGAATTAAAAATAAAAATAAAAATAAAAATATACAAAAATAAATAGAACTCACGTCAAGCGTCACCATGCAGTAAGTGCAAGCCGAGCAACTGACGCAGCTAATAAACGAAGTGATTAAACAGTGGGGCCAGTCAATTGTTAAGTGATTGAATTCTTCAGACAGAGCCTTACGTGCTCAGAAAATTCAATTTCCATTTCAATTGAAAGTGCTAAGTGCCTGAAGTCTGCTGATTACGTACTGAAGTATATTCACAAATTAAATTAGCTTGAAAGGCACTTGGCGTTGGCAAAAACTTTTTTCTTTGTCACATTTTTGTTTAGAATATCTATTAGCCAGCTCTGAGAACAATAATTCCATAACGGAGACAAGTGAAGTTGGCTGCATCTGTAACAATATTAAGTTGGCTGTGCTGAGATCATTCAATTTTGTCTGATTAAGGTTACGGCATCTTAATCGATTATATATTTCAATATGTGGGCAGCTCTAAGCATTTTCCGACAATTTTCTGAGCTGTATTTAAAAAAAATTTAATAAAAAACAAAACAATTTGATAACACGAATTATATTTAATGCCTCCCAAATTTTGTTGTCAATTTTAATTGGTTAACGCCCCAATTTATGCATGAATAGCTTGTATGAAAACATTTCGATTAGATGATTAGACAATAGATTGGCATATATAACTTATATTATAGGTGCCTCGACATGTACTATATAGAATGTAGACTTTATAGTTGATAAATAGTGATAAATAATATTAAATTATTCTTATACTTATACTTATACTTATACTTATACTTATACTTATACTTATACTTTTACTTATACTTATACTTATACTTATACTTATACTTATACTTATACTTATACTTATACTTATACTTATACTTATACTTATACTTATACTTATACTTATACTTATACTTATACTTATACTTATACTTATACTTATACTTATACTTATACTTATACTTATACTTATACTTATACTTATACTTATACTTATACTTATACTTATACTTATACTTATACTTATACTTATACTTATACTTATACTTATACTTATACTTATACTTATACTTATACTTATACTTATACTTATACTTATACTTATACTTTATTTAAATTATTTTTAGTTTCTTATATTCAAATTGCATCGCGCTCAATTTCGCACCACTGTGCAGCGCCATCGTTAATTCTCATCTATGATTAGATCGACAATTTGCAATGCTTCGATGATTCGACGCAGGGCAACTAAATGCCATAACCACGACGACATCTACGACAAGGCAGCCAGAACATTGCCTAGGAGAAATGAGAAGGTGAAGGTGAAGGAGCTGGCGGAGAAGGTGGACGACGAGGAGGAGGAGTAGCAGAGGCAGAGGCAGAAGCAGCGATGGCGACAACGCACTCCGCACTCCGGTAAGCGACATCTTCACTCAAACGTTACGGGCTAACGTTGAAGCAGCCGAAACTCGCATTTAGTTGGGGGCATTTGAGTTTCTCCTGCTCATGTGAGGCGTTTGCTTTTGGCGGCGGGTCGGTGGATTTGTTGGTTTTGGGTCTTTGGCTGGGTCGTTTTGTTCATTTGTTAGCGAGACTCGCAGCCAAACGGTCGCGCACGCGTTAATTCCAAGAATTTCTGGACAAACATAATCAAATTGCCTCGTTAGCCTCGTTGGCAATCTCATTAATATAGATATATATATATATTCTTTTTTCATATATATATATATATATGTATATATAGCGAGAGAGTTATATATATATATATATAATGCCTGCCTTTCATATAGTCGTAAAGCTGCTAATGCTGCGCCTGCTGCTGGCCAGTTTGTCGGGTCTGTCGGGTTTCTCGGATTTATCGTGTGCCGCATACGACTTTGGCTATCATCCCAGCGCGGAGGAGTTTGATAGCCTGCTGCGCGAGACGCGCACCTGGACACGCGATCTGCTGGCCAGTGAACGACGACGCGAGAACTTTGTGCCGCGCTACAATTATCGAGAGCTGGCGCACAGGCAGCAGCAACAGCAGCAGGAGCAGGAGCAGCACCAGCACCAGCAGCAGCAGCAGCAGCAGGAGTTAGACTTTCAGCTGTTTAGTGATGATGAGAATGTGCAGCAGCCGTATGTCTATGAGACGGTCGCCTCTTTGGAGCCACCGCAGCAGCAACAATTGCCTGACACAATCTATGGACCAGCGCAGCATGTCCAGAGCGGACTCATTGAGATCACGGATAATCTAGCAGCAGCAACAGCAATAAGAAACAGCAGCAGCAGCAGCAGCAGCAGCAACAACAATCGGAGCAATTTTCCCATTTTCTTTACCAATCCCGCCACGGGCATTGTCTATGCCATTAGCGAGGTGGGACGCAACACCAAGTCTCAGCCCTGGCCAAGCAATGGCAGCGACAGCGACGCCATTGACATCTATGTGACCAAGGCGCAATATGATGCCGATTTGCAGGCGCTGCGCCAGCGCTACGAGCAGCAATGCGCGCTAAGGCCAGCTACCGTTGGTGCTGCTGCTGCTGCTGCTGCCGCTGCAGCTCCATCCGCAACGCATTCGGTGCTATCGACGCCCAGCCTGAGACCGCCGGCGCCAGTGAGCACAGCCCGGCCACAGATCATACGGCTGCAGAAGCCCAAGAAGCCAACGTTATCGAATGCCAGCACAGCTGCTGGGCACAACAAATTGTTGCACAAGCCGCCGCCCATTATGGTGGCCAGTGGTGCGACGGGCAGCATTAGCGATCAGCTGCTGAAGCTGCCCACGACGACGGCGCGTCCGCGTCCAGGGCCCAATCGCACGCAAAAGCCGCAGCGTAATAGGCGCAAAAAGAAGAAGAAGCGGAAAACAGTGAAACGACGACCGGGTCAAAAGCTGGCGGTGACCAGCACAGCTGGGCCACAAATTGTGTTGGGTAAACGGACGACGACCAGCGTTCGGCCACCAACCGCTGGACATACGGCCACACAGCTGGAGAAGCCGCATATGCCGCGACCCACAGCTGGAGCTAGTGGTAGTGGCGGCGGCACCGTCTTCAGTGATCAGCCCTTTGTGGTGTCCAGTGGATTTATCGAGGTGCCGCATCGTGTGAAACGTCGCTCACTGGATGCGCTGCCCGCCAGTCCGGCGGGTGCACGACCCGTTAGCAGCGGCAGCGGTCGTCGTCGGCCAAGCGGTGGCGGTAGTCGCCGGCGCAGCTCAGGTAACAGTGGACGGCGGCATGCCAAGAGCACACAGCCTGGCACGCCCAAGCAAAAGGAGAACTCACCAGCGGGCGATAGTGGCTATCGAGTGCCTCATGCGGTGCATTTGCTGCATGCCAAGCGCAATGGCAGCGGGGAGGTTGGCAAGGGCAGGAAAGGTGGCAGCGATGGCGAGGATGATTTTGATTTGTTGGAGCTCATAGCTGGCGATGATTATGATGACAACGATGATAACTACTTCGAGGACAAGGAGCAGACGGAGCATGCGAAACGTAAAAAGCATCAGAGCAGCGGCAGCAATCAGAGGCCATCGCAGGAGAACAGCAGCTCGGCGGAGGAAGGCGCCGATTTTGGTGCAATGATTGAGGAACGACCCAGTGTGATTGTCAGCAATAATAAAATGAATAACAGCAGCACAAGCACCACCACCAGCAGCACCGCTCAGACCCCAACAGTTGATTCCACAATCAGTTCCGAAGAGCAGAAGCAGGAGTCGACGGAGAGTGAAGAGACGCTATCAGCGACCAAGAACAGTTTGAGTAAGAAGCGCATACGACGACGTCCACCTGGCGTGAATCACAATTCCGATGAATACTACGATGATGATGAAGATGATGATGATGACGAGGAGGAGGAGGAGGCGGAGGAAGAGGAGGGAGCAGCAAATGATTCAGTTTCATATTCCGATACAAGCATTGGCAGCTTCTTTCGCATGATCTTCTATCCCGTGCAAGTGGCAATGGCGCGCATCTTTGATGGCTTTGGCGGCCAGTCCGAGGAGGAGAATACAGAGATTAGCACAAAGCCGAAATATCCCAGCTATACGCTCTATCACAGTGCACACAGCAGCAAGGGCGGCGCTGAGGATACAGGTGAGGAGGAGGCGGAGGCGGAGGCGGAGGAGGAGGATGATGACGATGATGATGGCAGCTCGTTGAGCAGCTGGTTTGGCTCCTGGTTCGGATTGGGACGACGCACCAAAAAGATTGGCAGCACCACAGCGATGCCAGTGGCACCGCTGCCACTGCCCACGCCCGCACCGGCCACAACCACTGAAGCACCCGGCTGGCTGGAATCGTGGTTTGGCTTTGGCAAGGCCACCACAGAAGCGTCCAGCGAGGAATCGGACTATGACAGTGAGTAGCAAACGTATGAGGATTGAGAGTTGTGCGTGTACATATTGCACATGCCTGCATGCGAGGGTAGCTTGAAAAGTTATGCGAGTTGAAACTAAAATGAAAGTCGACAAATTCATATACTCGCTTAGTTAGTCATATTTTCCCTTAGTTGAAAGAAGAGTTACTTGTACATACGAGGGTGGTTTAAGAAATTTCAGACTTATAGACGAACATAGTTAAAGAAACAATTTGTCATGCATATAATTGACAGCTGGCAATTACTGAGATTGCCATGAGTTGAGCACACCTCGTTAGTTGAAGTTGATAGGCGGCACACTGACCTGCTCTCGAATCTAACGGCCGGTCTAGATGGTCGACCAGAAGCTTCTGGCTCAATTGCTCAGTTACTCAGCATGGAATCGATTCACGCTTTCTGCACAGTCTGCGATCCATTTGAATACTTTCGAACCGCTTCGTTTGTCTAGTGGCAAATATATTTATCTGTAACATGATCGGTAACTCACTTATGTGGTTAACTTAAGTGACGATTCTTTCTACAATGTTGCAGAGTGGTTTGCTGGCTGGTTTGATCCGACGCCCAAGCCAAAAACTCGTCGCCGCAAAACGACATCGACGACAAGCACAACGACAACATCGACGACAACGACCACTTTGCCAACTCCCCAAGTGCCCATCTTGACGATTGTGGATCCATTGCGTAATCCACAGAATTGGATTGGCATTTTGGCACATCACATTGTGAATGCAACCGGCGGTGCGGTGGGTGGCGTTGGCAATGCTGTTGTCTCCAGCACCACAAAGAATCCACTGCTACAGGCGCTGGTCACACGTGTGACCAGCACGACAACAGCTCAGCCGGAGCTGCCGCGTCGCATCAGCTACGACAAGTATCAGATATGGCGTCTGAAGCCGCAGGATGAGCCCCAGGTGCGGGCACTGGAGCAGTTCAAGAAGGGCGAAGATGGCAACAAGCTGCAGTGGCTTAAGGGACCCAGTCTGAGGTACGATCTAGAGCGAACTTATATATCTCATATATATAATAATTTCATTGAATAATTTTAATTTTACAATTTTCAATTTTAAATAATTTAATTTTTTAAATGATTTATTAAATAAATCGTTTTGATTCAACATTTTTAATATATCTTATAATATTTGAATTAAATAATTTTAATTTTAATATATTCAATTTTTAATAATTTAATTTTTTAAATTATTTCTTAAATAAATCATTTTGATTCAAAATTTTTTATTTTTAATTTAAATTTAATTTTTAAAATTATTTTTGCATATCTTCAATAGATAATTTTAGTTTAAAAGTTGTTTATTTGTTAATTTAATATTAATTTTAAAATTTATTCAGATAATGCATACCTTTAATACTTTAATTAACAATTCTTATTTTTATTTTCAATTAGATTATTAAATTTATTTCTTAAATAGATAATTTTTATTAAAAAATTTTTTGTTGTTATTTTAATTTTTTTTTTATTATTTTTACATAACTTCAAAAGATAATTTTAATTTAAAAACTTTTTATTTTTAATTTTTAAATTATGTATTAAATAGATTATTTTAAATTAAAAATTGTTATTCTTAGTTTTAATTCAAATTGAATCTTAAAATTATTTCAGAGATTGCATATCTTCATATTTTAATTTAAAATTTTTTAATTCAATTTTTACAATTATTTCTTAAATATATCATTTTAAAGAATTTGTTTTTAAATTTGAATCGAATTTAATTTTTTCAGAGAATGCATATAGATAATTTAAGTTTTAAACTTTCTATTTTGAATGTAAATTGAATTTAATTTTTTAAAACATTTTCAGAGGTCTCACCGACGTCCTGGTGCCACCCAAGATGCTGGTGGACTTTCAGGGCACGCTTAATTTTGAGGGCATTGCCCACGAGGTGCTCATCTTTGATGTGGGCAAGGCGATTGCCTATGAGCGCAGCAAGGAGGAGTATTTGTACACAACTCCAGCGGCGACACGGCGACCCACCAAGCAGCCAACTGCACCACCGCCCATGACCTGGAATAGATATTACGAGTACGACGATATCTTGCACTATCTGGAAACGTTGCGCATGCGCCATACACAGCTGATTGAACTGATTCACATCGGACGCTCCTTTGAGGGTCGTCCTCTGATTGTGGTCAAAATCGAGTCAAAGCAAATGGCCGCAGCGGCGAGTGCAGCAGCTGCTTCCAGCCATAAACGCCTGAAGCACAAACGTCGCTCCGGTCGAGCCAATGCGGTGTTCATTGAGGCCGGTGCTCAAGGCCTGGCCTGGATAGGACCCGCCACAGCCACCTGGATGATCAGCGAACTGTTGCGCCTGATGCGCACGAACAGTGAGTAGACAAGAGCTAGTCTAGAGTTATTCAAATATATGAGTTTAATATGCTTTATAGTATAGAGGATTGCATAGGAATACGCACAAATATCTAAAAATCAATGATTCCTATAGAGGAATATCTATAGGGTATCTTAGTAGTCAAATTGAGAAAGTCTAGGTTATGAGAGAGACAGTTGATTTAAGATTGATTAAGAGTTGATCCTTTTTGAGTTTACAACATAGACCACAATTAATAATACATTATTTTTCCCCATCTGGTGGTAGAGGCAAGACACATTTTTCCTTGCAGCAAAACCCAAACCATTTAGGACGTCATTTAGTTTAGCATTCCCTTTCTGACTGCTGCAATGCATTATATATGTTAATATATGATCTAAATAGAGAATAATAATGATTATATTTCCAAAAAATTCCCAGCTTCTACTTAGACAATTGACTAAATACTCAGTGCATAAGATTCCAATCTACTCTCTTCCTCATTCATGAACAAGTATAAAGAGTCACTGCTTTTTGATTAGGCTTAGTTCAGTTAATTTAGGAACTAGAATAGCTACAGTTTATCCTAATCACACATCCTATTCCATTTATAAACTAAGTGTCTAATCATCCAAGTCACTTGCGAGCCGATGTCATAAGATAAAATTAGATTTCAGATAAGATCCCACCCATTTCAGCTTAGGGCTTAGGCCTTAATGCTCAACTATTTAGAGTACTTTTTGGAATATTTGGAAAAAGTTAGTATTGAAAACTAATATTTAGCTGTACTGAAGCTACTCTTAGTAGCTCTTAGGAAAATCAACCCTATCTAATCAACCCAGTTCTCGCAATCAAACTAAAAACTTCTCTCAGGCAAATATAAATATTTATTTATTTTTGTTTTGTGAAATGGCTTAATTCATTTAGTATTTAGTTCGGTTCTGGATTTGATACCTTCAATTTTGATTCAGTTGATTGTTGGTGTGTTATGTGCAACTGCGCCTGCTTCAACCTCGACAGAAAAATCCGTTGACGCTTTCGCGCAGCCAGATGAGCCATGTGGGGGGTTGCTTCATTTCGGTTAGGATGGCATTGCGGCGGGATCTGTCGAAAATCTTACGACCCTGACAATCAGAATATCTCTGCTTTAGCGATTTGCTGCAGGTGGTCTTTGCGGCCGGTTGCTGGGCGCAGCACTTGGTCTTCGGTTTAGGCAGCGAATGCGAATGCGGATGCAGTTTTGGCACATTGCTCGCCCTGCATTTGCTGAGGGCACGCTTTTTGGGTAGCAGCAATGGCTTACAGCTCGTCGATGAGCCGGGCTTCATGATGGCACTACTCGGATTGCCATGACAGCAGCCGTGACTGTGTGTGAACATCGTTATGGAAAAGGCAAGCACCAGTAGAGCGAACACAATGCCCAAGGCCACATGCACATTGCGATCGGCATTGATCAGATCAACCATCAGCTGAACGACATAGTAGCCAAGGGTTATCCAAAAGGTGAACGTGCAGATGGCAAAGAAGCTGCCGGACAAAAGAAATTGATTAGAAAATATTGATCGAGTCAGGGAGTTACCTAGACGGTAACCAGACTCTAACAATGTATCTGAAATCGTAAATCTGGGATGAGCATGATCGGCTAGAAGGACTGTCGGCTGGTCGAAGAGACAGACAGTCAGACGGAAAGATAAGATGACAGACAAATGGATGGGTCAGACGCAATCGACTAGATATCCGGGAATATATCGGATGGAGGTAATCGCACCTTGATATATTCTATAGATATCCGATCCTACTATCTTCATGCATGGGTCTGATGGGTTTCACGTGTATCAGCTGATCAGCTCTACCCAAAAAAAAACTAAACTACTTACACCAGTATGCCTAGCATTTCAATCAGAAAGGTTACAGCCGCGTTTACAGTTTCATTATTGCACACATGCACTCCCTTGGAGACGTCCTTGCCGGATCGTTTGCAGGACTTTGCACAATCATTGTTGATGCCGCAGTTATCCTTGCAGAATGTGTGATCAATGCAGACGGTGCGACCGCTGGCATTTAGCAGTCCCTTATTTCCTTGCAGATGAATGGGCAGGCCCAATGTGTCGCGTCCTTTCATCGAGGTGGGATCCACATTGATAAATGGAAAATTAATGCTGCAACCGGATCTCATTGTACCATTGGATATATCCGCTCGGGGTATACCCTCGGTCATGCTCGACTTGCGGCTGAAGTCCATGGCACCAAAGCCCACATTGGGTGCTCCGCCGGGACCGTAGGTGGGTCCGGCACGCTGATATTCCCAATACTCAGAGTCTCTGTCATGGCTCCTTGCATCGTTGTGCTCACTACAGTGGCAATCACTACCGTTACTTCCGATATGCGATGTCGCATCCATTGACCATTCATTAATGCTACGATTTGAATAGAGTTGCTCAGCGCCCATGCTCCAGTCCTGTACCTTGTGGCCAATTTCATCTGTTTTACAAATGCTACATTGTGCGAATGGATTGGCGCTCTTGCTTAGCAACATAGCCTTTGCCTTCTCCTTGCACTTGCGGCATGGACAAGGCAAGGATTGCGATCCCAGCTGCTGCGGAGACGAGCAAGATCCGCTGCTCGTTGGCGCATGGCAATGACACTTGTTTGGCATTGCGCTACACTGACCAAGATTTCACAAAAAAAAGTGAATATTTTGAAAACAAATTTTTCCCAAAGACTAGCACTGACAGATTCTATATACAAACTATTTAGTGAGCTCACAGCTGACCGACCTGGTCGACATACCTACTTGGATCGCACAAAATGTGTTTCAAAAAATCTCTCATCTCAACATTTTTTTTTTTTGCTCTCTATAAAAAAAGGTGAAATTAAAAAAATATATAAATATATATAAAATTAACAGGAAAAATTTTAAATATAATAAACAAATTATCGATATTTATCGACTAAACGCATATATGACGTAAGAATTTACGTTATACTTTTGAAGTTCGTGGATTTCATTGAATGCTCGTTCAATTATCTAAAATGGCGACTTATCGATATTTATCGATTTAACTATAGCCAATATTTGCGTAGTCTATAGACAAAACTGAATAGCTCATAATCTAATTAAGATACATAAATTAAAGAAAAATCACTAATATTATTAACGATAAAAATCGAAAGGCCGCTTAATGAGTAAATCATTAAGTGTCATCTGCTATAAATAGCTCAAAGTATTATCGATAAGATATTAATGAGTCGTTATTACAGGTAACGATATCGATAACTGTTGAGAGTACGATCCGAATGCTCAATAAATTATATTCTCTTTAATAAACTACTTTGTAAATATAACGATAATTATCGATTTACTGAATTTGTATTTATTTAAATTTTTTAAATGAAAATAAATATATGAGGCAAATTTTTAAATTTAGAAACCGATGAGGATCATGAGTTTATACGCAACACGACGTGGTATATAATGCCCGTGCTGAATCCGGACGGATATGTGTATAGCCATGAGTACGATCGCTTCTGGAAGAAGTCCCGTTCGCAGCATGTGGCCAAGGCGCCCGCTGGACTGCTCGACTCGGCCATGACGTGGCTGCAGCAGAAGCGGCCAGGCGACAAGATTTGCTATGGCGTTGATCTGGATCGCAATTGGCTGTATCATTGGGGCAAGCGAGGCAGCTCGAAGGCGCCGTGCAATGAGTTCTATGCGGGTCCATCGCCCTTCTCGGAGCCGGAAACCAAAGCGTTATCCGACTTCCTAATGGACTATCGCACACAGATCAAGGTAAATGCTGAAAGAGGTGTCTATATATAGGTAGGATTATTAATATATATCCTTATCTTCCCAGCTGTATATATCGCTGCAAGCGTACGGCCAAGTGTTATCCTATCCGGTCAAGGCCAATTCCACCTTCAACTCGGAGCGCATGGATGACTTTCTGGACGTGGCGATGGTGGGCACGGATGTGCTGCGTCGCCGTGGCAGCAAGGCGCGCTATAAGGTGGACTCGGCCAACGATTTGATTGAACAGCGATCGGGTATGTGAGCTAAGCAGTTGTTCCATATGAATGTGGTGGCCCAATCTCAATCTCTCTTTTTATCTATCTAGGCTGTGCGGATGCCTTTGCTGCCTACGAGATTGGCATACCCTTTAGCTATACCCTGCAGCTGGCGGACAATGGAGTGCATGGCTATCTGTTGCCCAGCAGCGCCATTGAGAGCACAGCGCGTGATGCCTTTGAGATAGTTAGCGGGATGCTGGATTACATCTGAGACGAAACGGTGGAGTAGTTGGAGGAGAATGCGAATGTCAACCATTAGTTCCTTTTCGACTGCGATTTGGCTACGGATACGGATTCGCATTCCTGTGCTTACAATATTAAGGACGAAACCAACGCTATATAGTATATACATATACATATATATATTAATATTCATACTCAATATGTTTAAACATTTCATATCTTATAGTGCTTTTTTTTTCCTTTTTTTTTTTTATAAATATATTTATAAAAATAATCTGTTCATATTTATAGTCTTAATATTTATTTACTTATTAAACGTAACAGAAAAAAAATATATATATATAATCTTAGCTTAACATAAATGCTTCAGTTTTCCGGGTTTTCAGTACAATTTTGAAGTTACCTTAATATAAATATAGAATATGAGACAACGAAGGGCCAAAGATTTGCTCGAATTTGGATATAAGTCTTAGTTGTTATAACAATGAGAAAAGCTTGGCAGTAGTATTTAAGGCCAACAATTAACAATTAAACAATAACATTTAATTATAAATTAAGGCACTCGCTGGATTGTCGAGGCATCAATTCAGGCCCATGGAAAGACCAATTCGTTCGGCGAGTGAGGCAAAGTTCGTATAGAGCTCGTTGCCGCTGAAGTAGAGACCGATGAGCAATTTGAATTGTGCCTGGGTCAGTGGGTAGGATTCGATGGGCAGGACAATGATGGCGTAGACAGCGTTCTGTTTTTGTTTCTGCTTGGAGGCCTGCACCATTTCCAGGTAATTGCAAAAGGCTGCGGCACACTTTGCTATGAGTCGCACCAGAGTCGAGGTGGTGCACTGCTGCAGCACGGGACGGCTAATGAGTTCGGCAACAATTGAGTACATATCGAATATAATGAGATCGGGCCGCGGCTGGCAGTCGTACAGTTCGATAATGCGACGAGGTGCGCTCTCAATGTCCTTCAGCATGATGCTCATCCAGCGCTCCATGTGAACGAGCGAGCGCGGCTTCTTCAGTGTGGCTGGCAAATTGAATTTTTGTTGGGTCAGCAGGAGTACCTTCTTGTCGTGGTACACACAATGCTCGCACAGCTGCATTGGAACAAGGATGAGCGAAAATTCGTAGAAATTATGCTCCATGGTACGGTACTTACCTTCAGCATAGGACGGCTGTATTCGCCATTTGGGGAGAGAAAAATGTGATTTCTTACAAGCTGTAAGTAAAGATATTCAGAAATTCATTTATAAGAAGGAATATTGTAATAAAAGTAGTTAACTAACATCGTCCTCTGAACTGTGGAGCATTCCTGCCGGCTTTTAATTGAGCGCTTTAATATCTGACTGAACAAAATTCTACACTTCAGAGTTGCTGCCAATAAATCGATAGGCCGACTTGACAGTATTACAGTTACCGATATATACACCATTTCTCGTATCTCACCATTCATTCGGTAAGCGGGCTTTTTAAATTATAAATAACATGTTAGTTTGTTAAATCTATATATATGTTACTTTTACTACTTAAAACTTTCCATATGATACTAAGAGATTTTTTGATTCATTAAATGACTATTTATTAATTATTATATCTCTCGTTTTGAAATTTGAAATTGTAACTTAAACATAGTTAACATTGCGTTTGCATAACAATGTAAATGACTTACGTTAACGTAATTTTCGAACGAACAGATTGAGTTAAAAGTTCAATTGAGTAATAACATTGCCATTTCGAGTATAACATAGTGCCACTTTCACCACACTGCAAAATTAGTACTGTAAACGGCCGGCAGTCGAGGCTGCCTAATTGCAACTGGTGTGACCGAGATAAACATATAACTACCGCAGAGAGAGACAAATATACGAACTAACGCTGTAAACTCAACACAACCGTGCCGTGCCGACGAACGAAAGAGCGCACAAAGCGTAATGTGAGAGAATGAAAAAAATCATCAAGTATAGAGGCCAAAAGCAAACGCAGCAGTTAGGCAAATTTTAATATTTTTTCATTAATAATTGAAAGTATCGCACGCTGGCTGCATTAACAAGAAAGTGAATGCAAGCGGCACATAAATTGCGGTAAGATAAACAGCCAAACCGAACAGCAAATAGCCAAAAAATTCGAAGAAGCGACGACGACCAACCAACATACACACACATACATATATACATATACTCCGACATACACGCACGCACGCACACAAAAACACACACACACACACACGCACGCATACTCCAGTGAAAAAGTGCAAGCCGCGAGCGCTTTTGAAGGCGTGAAACCCAGATCAGCTTCAACGAAGTTTAATCAAATCACAAAGAAGGCATGCAAATTTGATTGAAACTCTTGCTATGGCCAGATGCTGATGTTTGCAAACACATTTCCGTGTTTTTAGGAAGGCACCATCGAACGGGCAAACGGCACTTGCCGACGACGACTATTGCTGCGACCGCGATAGAGCCCATACACACATACAAACACACACATACACCTAAACACAGTCAAATACGGCACGCACAAATTCATACACACATATATATATAAATATATATATATATATATATAAATACATACACACCCGCGCGTTCCATAGTGTGGAGCAGGAGCTACAGGAAGACGTAAGGCATAGTGAGGAGAGGAAGAGGCCCGGCAGCCAGGCATCGCAGCGCTGCCGCCATTATCTTAAAAAGAAGCAGAGGGAACAGCGCGGGTCGACAAGTTGATGCCACTGCTGACTACCGTTACCATTGCTGTCATCGTCGTCTTTGGCCAGGAGCAGCTCTGCACCACATAAATATTAATAACAACAACAACAAAAATAACAAGAGAAGCGTATTGGCGAAAACTTTGCATTGATGGTAATGCATGCTAGAAAACCGCAGCGTATGAACGATGGGTAAATTTCAATTTTAATAACATTACGACCATATCTAACAACGCATATATATACCATAGATATACATGTAGAAATAGTTGTATGTAGTTACTAAAACCTTAGTGCGACCAATTTGTGTGCATTCGGTACGTCGAAAAGCCCTAAAAACTTAAACGCCAACTTTTGTTTACATATACATATATGTACGCACGTTCCGTGCTGCTGCTTGCTGCTTACACACACACATTCACACACATACACATACACATGCACATGCTTATGTCCCCGCCCCGCGAATCGTGATAGTGACCACATCTACATAGATGACTATGACTGTGTGTGTCTGTGCGTGTGTAATTGTATATACGAAACATATGTGATTTCTGCAAATGCTTTAGTGAAAGAAAAAAAAACATTAATTGATGTGTTGTTTGTTGCATATTGTCATCTTGTAATATTTAGTTTGCTTGATTTTGTTTCCATTGCGATGCTCTCGTTTAGCGTGCTTTGGCCCATTCTCTAAACGTTCGTTTTGTTCATTCGCTGTGTGTTTCGTGTTGCCGTCTACGTCAAGTTATTCACCACACTGTATGCGCCTCTCGCTTGCACACTCTCAATGTCTCAGCTGTATAGTACGCTCTCTCTGTCATCTCATGTCACTTACCGCTGCAGCAGAAAGAAAATCGGTCCAGCCTCAAATTCTTTTTGATTGGAGACGAGACCTGTCAAGGACCTAAACTGTAGTTGAATTAGAACTTCATTTTTCTCATCAAATTGTTCTTTAATTTTCATCGTTCGCTTAATTGCATGTTAATTTCATTTCGTTAAGAACTAACAATTCCGTTGCCTTTCATCGCGAAAACAACTCACATCCAAATTGCCTCGAATCAAATTGAAATTCTTAGATTTTTTTTTTGTGGGTAAATATTTTGCTGAACTTCATTTGGTCACATCATAAAAAAGAAGCATCACAAACGCACTATTTGTGCATCTTTTCCCATTTCCATTAGAACTGCACCTACCGCACGACAAAAGAAAAACAATCTAAAACATCATTAAGATGGATATGAATGAAGATTTGATCGATTCAGAATCGGATACTGATTCAGGCCGCGAGTCGCTTTGGAGCGGAACCCCAAGGGAGCCCATCAATAATGTTGACCAAAATACCGAGAATATTCCACAACAGTTGGCCTTACTATGCAACAATCGAATATATAACCTGGTGCCCGATGGCGACTATGAAAATATCGGGGATGAGCTAGAGAAGTGTACCATAACAATTGACCTGAGCGATGAGGTGGCCAACCTAACTCCGGCCCTTGCCCTAAGCAATCCCGAACCTCTCAACGTTGAGGAACCTGAACCACTGCCGGGTGACACCGAAGATCCCATATCGATTGAAATTGTTAAGCCATCATTCACTGTTGTCTATACGGTTTGCAAATGTGTCTACGATCACAACAACAAATTGATATCTAGCAAAATTGCTCATACCGAAGCATTTCCATGCTATAATTTATCCGATGATGAAAATGATGAGGTCGTGAATGTGGACAATGGGGGTGCCGAATATGTGTTTTCCGATGAGGTCCAGGATCCAAATGCCGATGTCAATAACAATGAGAATGGCCATGGCATTGATAATATTGTTAAGGATAAGGATGTGGATGGGGATGAGGATGAGGATGACGATGAGGATGACGCTGATATGGGTCCAACTCCATGCAAACGCATGAAATTTAATCCATAATAACACTAACCCAAAGCACTCAACCACACTAATACACTAAAACATCAATTCATTAATAACTGTGAATCGAAACTAACACATACATAAACAACACCAAAGAAATATTGAAACAAAACAACATTAACTAATAAATAATTTGTTAAGATTGTTAACATTACTTGTTGCTTTTGTGTTGCATGAATATTGTTTTCATTCATTTTATTTTGTTTATATATAGTTTATATTCAGTTATATATAGTGCTCACTAAGAACATAGACTAACTGCTTCATCTTTACTAACTGTTAATCGAAGCACTTAAACTGATTGTTTACTCTCTTGATTTACAGGTACTTTGAGAAGCATACCAGTCACACATCCTACCAGGTGAGCAAGGATTATCCATAGACGAGAGAGCCCAATACCAAAATAAGAATACCAAACGAATACTCGCCTCTACCACAACTCTCAGCCACACTAAAACTTTTCGTACTAATAATAATATTAATATCCTTTGTTTGTTAGAGATTGTAACTCAACTCATAAGCTTGCCTTTATTTATCTAAATCTGTTATCTGTTATCTGCTTATCATTTGTATTGCTAAATGAATCCCATTTTTGTACGCAAGTCCATATAGATTCATGAATGTCTATCATAGATCCATTTTTGAATCCTGTTTTTTTTTCTTCTTCTGTTTTTCATTCACATTCACATTCACATTCACTTTCTTTTTTGTTTGTTTCTGTGCACCCCTGTGTGCTGTATGTATATATATATATATATATATATATATATATATATATATATATATATATATATATATATATATATATATATATATATATATATATATGTATATATATATACACATATATAGAGATAGTGTGTGTTGTGGGTGCTATCATTATCATTCGACATGCATATAGCTGATATACACGATATATATATACGTATATATGTATATATATCGATATCTGTCTGTATGTTGTACTGACGCTACTTTCATTTGTCACCCCCTCTCCAATCCACTTCGCATTTTGGGCACGCGGCATTGCAGCGAATCAAACGAACTGATCTAACTAATGTACACACGTAATTAGAGTAACACTTGGATAAATCTACATTTCAAACACTGGAAGTCACAACAATTCGAAATCGCACAACAATAACAATCGAAAATTTTAAACTTGTTTCAAATTATAACGCGTTTTAAATCGAAAACTGAATACTACGAATATATGTATATATATTTATATATATATACATATATTTGCCTAAATGGAAAAACTAGCGAAATATCAAATAATTTTTATTCAACATTTTACGGTAAATGCATAATTTTGATAATCGAGAATCTTTAACGAACTTCAATTGCCAGACCAAAAACAAATATGAACAAAAACAAAACACCAAAGAAGCAAAAGCAATAAACAATTTACTTAGTATTTATTAACATAATATTAACAACAACAACAACAACAACAAACGACAAACAACACTGCGCATATTCAAAAGTAGCCTTAAAAATCAAATCGAACATAAAACTCGCATATGAATAAACAAACAAGCAACAACAACAACAACAACAACAACAACACAAACGTGCCTAAGCTATAAACAGCATTAACAATTGGATATATAATATATACGATATATATATATATATATATATATATATATATATATATATGTAAAGATAAAGAAGAAGCAAAGTAAATAAAGAAAGGAAGAAAGAATCCGCTAAAGAAACAACAAAAATATAGACAGACCGCAGCGCTTAAGTAATCTACTTAAGGTGTTGCTGCAGTCACCGACAACAATAACAATTACAATAATTTTAATAAGAACCATAACGACGGCGACGACGACGCGACGTCAGTTGAGGAAGACGCGGCAGCGCGGCAGGACGAGCACGACGCCAACGCCAACGCCATCTATGACGAGCGGCAGCAGCGGCGGCAGCAGCAGCAACATGGCCGTCGATTTGTCAATGCTGACAAATAGTAGCCACAACAGCAACACTAATAACAACAACAGCAGTAGTAGCAGCAGCAGTAGTAGCACTAACAACAACAACAACAACAACAATATAAACAATAACAATATAAACAACAACATGTGCGGCAGCAACAGTCACGGCAGCAATAAAATTGCAGCAGTAGCAGCAGCCGCAGCAGCAGCAGCAACAACAACAACAACAACAACAGCAACAACAACAACAGTCGCCACAGCATCGACAGCTGCGATTGGAGTTTGTCGCGTTGATGTAAGTAATTAATGCAAACAGCAATCAAACAAACAACAAATCAATGGGAAAATTGCAAACGCAAGTGGCAAAAGCAAAATGAACTGAGTTTTAAATGTAAAAGCAAAAAACAAAAGAAGCAGCCGAAAGCAAAATCAATGCAAATAGAAAGAAAACAAAACAAAAATAAAAATAAATAACAACACACACACACACACACAAACACTCACACACACACACACAGAACAACAACTGCAACGCGCATATAAAAAAAAAGCTGAAAAAAAAAACAAAATTCACTTTACGTTTTGATTGTTTACGTGTTTTATGTTCGTTTTGTGTTCGTTACGTGTCGCCCACAAATAACTGTCCTTGCTGCATTAGCAAACACACACACACACACACACACACAGACACACACAGAGGCACACAATGAAAATTCAAAATTTTTCAAATACATAAAATGAAAAACAAAATTTTTGGAACTGCACAGCCTCAGGAATCAACAACAAGCAACATCAACCGCATCAACAACAAATGAATTGGCAAAAAAAAAAAAAAAAAGAAACAAAATTTGATTTAGTTCAACAAGACCATATCATGGTAGCAAACTGCATTTCGTTAGTTTAAATAGTTTTAGTTGTTTTTATTAAAAATCATCTCAAGCTCTCGAAACACACACACGCACACATTCTCTCTCTCTCCTCTCTCTCTCTGTTCTTTTCTCTCGCTCTGTTTTCTCCCTCACCCACTTTGTCCACTCTATGTTTATTTTTTCTTCTTTTTGTTTACTCATTCTCTAAAACATTGGCAATGACAATAATAATAATAATAATAATATTAATAACTAGCAGCTGTAACAATAACAACAATAACCACAACAGCTACAGCAATATTTATCTATAATAACAATAACATCAACAATAACAATAACAATAACAATTAACAAGCTGACTGCAATAAATTGCGTGTGTTCTTCTAGTATTAATGGTAAATCTGAAATATTTCAACAATTCTTATTCGACAGAGCTCAAAGTACAGCAGTTCAAAGCGCGACTATGAACGCGATCGTTCCTCCAATTATCGCGATCGTGACATTTCACCAGGCGGCGGTGGTGCTGGCGGTGGCGGTGGCGGAGGTGGCGGCGGTGGAGGTGGTGGCGGCGGCGGCGGTGGCGGCGGCGGTCCATTGAATAATGGCAACAGTTATCGTTCACAATCACCGGATATAGATTCACCATCATCGCGCTCGCATGATCTGCGCGAACGCAGCGATCATCGAAGTGGTGGAGGCGGTGGCGGCGGTGGCGGAGGCGGCTACAGTTACATACAAAAGATGCGTGATCGGGATCGCGATCTCTATAAAAAGGATAAATATTCCGGTAGCTATTGAGATTTCCAAATTTTCTAAATTTCAATTCAATTCTCATTCAAATATTCTTAATCATATTGCAGATAAACGTGATCGTCGCGGCAATGATCGGGATTCGGAGTCATCGTATCGCACGAATCACGACAGGGATCGTCGTGGCGGTGTGGCAAAGATTTGTTCATCGCGCGAAAACGATAAGCGCTCCGGCTCCGATGATCGGGATCGTGAGCGCGATCGTGATTTGCGCGACAAGCGTGACAGAGGCGCCGATCGTGATCGGGATATGTACAAGAAGGACAAATATGCAGGTATGCAATCAAAGCATCCACAAAAGATCGCTTGTATATTAATAGAGTTCATTACCCCAACAGACAAACGGGAGCGCAGCGATCGTGGCGAACGTGTGGCGCGCTATGGCGACTGGAGCGAGCATGTGAGCTCGTCCGGTAAGTAACTGAATCTAAAACAATCTTGTATAGAAATATTAAACTCTTTGCATATTTGCAGGTAAAATGTATTACTACAACTGCAAAACTGAAGTCTCCCAGTGGGAGAAGCCTAAGGAATGGGTAGATAGAGAGAGGTAATAATCCAATACAAATATGTTAGCTGCGGAGCCTTGATAAAGAACAAGATTTAGAAGGATCTACGGATAGAGCTAAGACGTTGCTCAGAGCGTATTCAATATGCTGTTATTGAACGTGTATCCTTCTATTCATATCCAACTTGCAGATAATTTCTAATCTGTATATAAGATAGTTCGCGATTTACTCCCTGATATATATATGATATATATCTTGTACTTTGTCAAGGCTCAGGACCATAAGAGACAGAGAGAGGGAGAGAGCAATTCATTTATAATATTATATATTTTACTCTATTTAAGAAATTTGCCGCGTGATCAACATCGTGAGAAGGATTACCGCGATAAGGATCGGGATCGAGATCGTGATGATCGCTTCTCAAGATCGAGTAAGTTGCTGCAGTTGTGGTTGTAACCAATAATTGACACACGATTCTACTCCATTCGCAGCATACAAACATTCCAATTCATCGCGCGACAATTCACGACTGAGATGGAATTATGAGAACGATGGCGGACCGCCTAGCCATCGAAGGCGATTGGATGGTGAGTGGACATTAAGTGATTGCATTCTAGTTGAACGATTGATCATTAATATATTTGTTTTTGATTTGCATGCAGGTCGACATAACGATAATGCTGATATGGACATTAGTGGCGACTCGACGCCCACCTCGGAGGCCAGTTATTCGTTAAGCGGTACACCCACTACGCATGGCGGCAGCGTGGGCGGCGGCATGCAGTCTAGTGAACAGTCGTCTCTGATGCCACAGGGCGCATTGTGTAATGCACTGCCACGACTGGCCTCCCATCCAAATAGCGGCTCAGTGGTCACGCCCATTGGTGCGCATTATGGTGCCATCGGTGTGGGCGGCACTGGCGGCGGCGGCGGTGGTGGTGGCGGTGGTCCCGTTAGCGGCGCCACAATGTTGCCCACCAGCGGATTGGCCTCGGTGCCATCCAACATTGCCAACAGCAGCAACAGCAGCCTTAGAAACTCAGTTGTCGGCCACATTGGCTCAACGTCCAGCGTAAGTCATTCGTAATCAAATTGGATTTCCTCTGCTAATTCTGTATGTTTGTATCCTACAGACGACAGTGCCGACGCTGGCGAATCAGGAGCATCATATGAACTCGAATGCGCCCGGACCGCCAGGCAAGCTACTCGGCACTGGTGTTAAGGAACAGTCAACATTGTCGCATCGACAGAAGTTACATTTAGTCCTAACCGGCATGGATCTGCCCCATCATCATATGTTGGTTGCCGGCGGCAACGCCAGCGGTGTTGGCCCAACGGGTGCGGGCAGTGGCTCAGCAGTCGATGTTGTGAATCATGCCTATAATTCGGTTAACAATGTGTCTGCTACCAGCTTGAGCAGCTTAGGCAGCTTAAGGTGAGTCCCGCAGAGTAGTTAATATCCATATAGAGGAAGTAATCATTGATTTTTCTGTTCTAATCGTGCACAGGGACAGCAGCCAACTCAACTCACCGCTGTGCATGCCGCATGCCCATCATAGTCTGTCGCCATCGCTGAGCTATACAAAGAGTCCCATACCAACGATCGTGAGTCACACGAACAATGTGAACGCTAGCAATGCCTATACCTGCAATGCACCGTTTGGCCTCAAGGCGGTCGATGGACTTGCCGTTGGCGTGGGCGTGGTGTCCTCCTCACCGGCGACAAATGCGATCGGCAATAGCAATGCGATTGTCGGTAGCAATAGCAGCAGCAGCAGCTGCAACGTACCCGGCCTGGGCACTGTCAGCGGCATCAGCGTCATCACCTCCATGGGCAGCAACAGTCTGTGCGGCAGTGCAGGTACGCTTGGCGAGGGTCCGCCAACGCCAACGCAAGAATTAGATTTAAGTGGCTCAGCTTTAGAACAACACCAACATCAACACCAACAGGTGGCTGCTGCGGCAGCCGCCGCTGCAGCAGCCATGGCTGCGGTACAAGCAACGCAACAGGCGGCGCAACAGGCCCAACAACAGCGCAAACGTAAGCATATCAATGCAATTATGATCATCTAAATTAGTTTATTAATTATATGTCATTCTAGTCGATGGCACCGGTTCGGCAACACTAAGCACACTCCAGAGCTGTGTGGCCTCTGTGCAGGCGGCAAATCTGCGTGGTCCGGAAATTTCACCCAAGCTTGCAAAATACTTTCGCGCTGATTTAATTGCGCACGTGACCAATTGGCAGGCGGAGATATTGGAGCGTCAGGTAACTGAAAAACTTTAGAAGAGTAGATGCTAAAGAAGTAGAGGTCCTACGGTTAATTAATATTCTGACTAAACAAATAGATTTTAAGTAAAATATATCTTATGCTGAGCTCTCTTCAGACGCCAAATTTCAAATTTCTAATGTAAAAAATCTCTTTTGTCTTGCATACTTTACTTTTTAAAAGAATCCAAACTTGGAATTTAGACTTGAGCCATAGATTAGTTTATAGAATTCTTAAAATGTTTTAATCTTTGAATGTGATATATGTTGCAGGCCCAAAAGTGCTGCGAGGAGACGCATCTGTTTGGGGACATCAACTGCACGAGGATATGCGCCGAATTGAAATGTGCGAGGAGTTTAGTGCGCAGCACGGAGATCAATGCGACGCTGCAAGAACAAAAGTATGTAAAATTGAATACAAATTTAGATGTATTTTTTCTAATTTATTTAATTTGTGTCTCAATGATATAGAATTATGTATCTGCGACAGCAAATTCGCCGTATTGAGGAGTCGAAGACTCAGAACGCGTTCATGTCTGACGATACTTAGGATCAGGAGCAATTTAGGCTGCGCGTGCATCGTAAGCTGTCTGTCAGGCTCAAAAAGAGTCCACTCTGGCGCAGCTGATGATGATGAAAGCAATGCCCACCACCCCGTAAATTCATGCAGATGAGCTGATGCTAAAACATCTGCTTGCTCATTCCAATGCAGATTCCAAAATTTGATGAATCTGTTCTTGAGCTGGGCAGAGCTGGGCAAAGAAACACGTGCATCCTAATTTGTTGGCGTCGAGCATACTCGTTGACAGTGCTGCGCCCTGTGCTAGTGGCAGGCAACAGGTGCAAGCACACCCCAAGGTTGGCGAGCAACGGAACACACAACAGCAACAACAACAAATTGTAGCAGCTGCAGCGCCATCAACAAAACGGAAAAACAAAACAAAACAAAATAAACAAACTAAACAAACAAGAAACATGATGAAGAGAAAAACACAAGATACTAAAACATAATTTATAATTAGCAACGCGTAATTAATAACTTAAATAAGCATGAAGCGCAGCGGAAATGTTGAGCTTATGATGCCGTTAACCAAACACCAACAAACAAACAAACAAACAACAACAACAGAATTCAGTAACAATCGAAACAATATAGCGAAACTAATTACAAAAACAAAAAAAAGAAGATGATGAAGAAGTAGAAGAAAAACAAACAAAGACTATAGACAAACAACAAATAAGAGAACATAAATATGAAACAAATTCAAGAAGCAATAAGAAAGAAGCCTCCCTCGTATCGAATCGAAGAACTAAACACCAACAAACAGTAAAGAACATAGAATAATACAACAACAAAAAACAAAACAAAACATAAGTAAATAAAAAGAAAACAAAATGCAAGTCAACCTAGTATACTCAACTGCAATAAAATGCTAATTTAACTATATACAAATTATATATATGTATATATACATGTATATATAAATATATGTTTATACATATATATATTTATTATATATACATCTATATATCTATATATATATAGTGTGTATATGAAAAATGTATATTTACAAACAACAAGAACAACAAAAAACTGCGTGTGGTCGCTTTCCATGTGACAGAAAACAAATCCAAAAACGTAAACAAACAATTTTGTAATGGATAAGACAGAGAGAGGGAGAGAGAGGAGAGCGAGCGAGAGGAAGTGATTGCGATAGCGAGAACGAGAGAGCGAGAGAGGACCACACGCTTAGCCTTCATAGTAGCCGCATATAAATTCGTTAGGGGTATTCACTTTCGACAGTTTCCAAAAAGTATTTTTGTGTGCGCCAAAATTTGTTCAACTTTGAAGCTGTCCTTTTGTTAAATACTAAAAAAAAAAAAGAAAGAAAAATGAAAGAAAACAACAAAAATTTTGTAACTGCTTTTTGATAGCAACATTTTGCATATGTGTGTGTTTATGTGAGGCAAAACAAAAATTGTGTGTTTTTTATTTTCAATAATTTTTTGTTTATTTTTTAATTTTTCCTTTTTTTTTTTTTATATGGAACTGGTTATATTTTTGTAACAAATTATATGTGCTCCAAAGGATTCGAGTTGTACACTTATAATATTAATACATATATACACAACGCACACACACATATATGTATACACATACACACAGCATCTCGTGAGCGCCTGGCGGCAAGGGCTTCATTTCTAGCTTCTTAGTTCATGTGCGAAAATGTATTTATTTTGTTTTTGAAATGGAATTTGCAAACAGTTGTTTTTTTTCAACGCATTATTCTTACAATTACTTTTTTTTTTTTTTAAATTAAACTATAAATTAGTATATATAAAAACAACTTATATATACTTATAAATATATGAGTGTAATTTGTCTTATTTAAAAAAAGTAATACAAATGAATTTTGAGTTTTTTTTTATCAAAACTTGTTTTAAAGTAAAAAAGGAATTCGAAAACAGCAAAACAAAAACAAAACCTAGAGAAAAAAAAAAACAAAGCAAGTTTAATAATATAAATAAATATAAATAATAATAATAATAATAATAACTACTGTAGATATACATATAATTAAATACAATGGTATATATATAAATATATTTAAATACAAACAGAAGGTAAAATAAAAAATTTATATTACTTAGCTAAGCGTCGAAACCGAAAAATATAAAAACTTTTATGATTAAAATTGAAGATTTCTTTTAATGGTAATTGGGATTCGAATTTGAAATACTAGAAAACATTAAACAGTAAATTGGAGTTAAACTAAAAAGGTAAGTTTAGAGGAGTGTTACTGGTAAGAGAGAGAGCTTGATATGCTTATAGATAGACATATATGTAAGTCAATGATGAAGAGGAATTGATAAAAGGTCTAAAGAATTTGAGAAGCAAAAACTTTTAGGATTTGGATAGGCAGTACTTGTGAACGATTAGGATATAGCTTATATGGCCAATAGAATCATATATATTAACATTCATATTTACATATGTATATGTACATTGTGCAGCATGTTAAGTTAACAGCGCTGTCTAACAGCAGAGTCTACTGCTCTTACAGTAGTGAGAACTTGTACAGAGTTGTCATGGAGGTATTATCCGAGTGAGTTTGCGTGTTGGTAAACTCTTGTATGCACTCAAGCTGTCACTCAGTGAGAGTGAGAGAGAGAGAGAGGGGGAGAGCCAGGAGGATGGCCAGAGCAGTACATAATTTAAATTATACAATGAGAATAACAAAATTACACAATTATATTATGCCATTTGCATTTTCTACTCCAATTGGAGTAGATTCTATGTCAGTCTATGTGCATTTGCTGGATACAGCAGTCAGTAGCTTTAATAGATTTAAATATTGCGGTCGGTCATTCACTCGTCCCACATCATGCTCTCTCTGTAGCTCCCTCTGTCGTTCCTTCAGCGTACGTAGCTCGAGCATAATTCCAATTAGAATAAGCGTTGCTACAGTGCAGCAGTGTCTGTGCAACGACTAGCCTATACATATGTATATGTGTGTACATATATAAATATATAGTATATATATGTACACATATATGTATATGTTTTCTACATCAACGTTTAATCTAATGGAATTATGTGTATACATTATAAATATTAGATACTTTTTGCATATATTCTAGAGCACGTTATGTCCAGCTTTAAATATATTTAAACTTAATTAGAAGCTATGCTAAAATTTTAACAGCATATATATGTACATACAGAAATGTATACCTGCATTCATACATACCTGCATACATATATATATGTTAAATATCTATTATTCATTTAAGTAAATTCATAATGTGCTTTAACGATTTCAATTGGAATTCCAATTAGACTATCACTTAATAAGAATTGCATTGTGAATATTTAGGGTTTATATAGGCTTATATAGAAATACGAGCGATTACATTAAATTTAAGAGCTATTTTAACTTCTTAGTCATATTTATATTATTGCATTGCATTAAATTTATTCAAATTTAAAGTTGTCTGTCTGGTCGATGAATGAACTAACATATTTAGGTTAGTTGTCTAACGAATCTAATCATATTTAAGGTTAATGGCTTCAACAGTTCAAAGAGTTTTATGCACATGTGTGTGTGTGTGTGTGTGTGTCAGTCTGTGTGTTCGTTAAGGGTATTAATTACTAAGGAATTGTCGCCATAGCTGTACGCATAAAAGCATGCAACGGCATTTGAAAGCAGACGTTGGCATTTAATTCTAATTAGCTTTTGCTGTCCAATCAGACGAACAGCAGACACAGCTACAGTCGCAGCCGCAGCAGCATCAGCCTCAGAATCAGAGCTTTTTGTGTCATTCAAAGTGAAAGCTAGCTTTACAAACGAAAGCTTTTTTATCATTTTGCCGGTAAGCAAATGAGAGGTAAACAAAGAGAGAGAGAGCGAGCGAGAGTGAGAGAGCGTACCACAAATGCCGCTTGAGCTTTTGCTGCAAAGTAACGGCATTTAACCCAGCAAACAAATTCGCAGCACAGCGAATTCAAATGAATCCCATACGAAGCGAGCGTCGTGCGAATGAACACCCGAGGATGAAAAACGAAATCACGAAACACTAAATGCCGACTCTATGTTTACGCCACACACACACACACACACATGCACCACGTTCTCCCCCCTATCCCGTCTCGCCCGCGACCCCTTCACTGCCAGGCTGCGCATTTGGCATCTGCGGGCTGTCAGAGGACAGCGAATGCCAACAAGTAGCAGTTCAGCATCGACAACGCCAGCGTTCGCTTGCGTCTAGCTGAGGCCAGCGCACCAAACCCAAGAACTAAAGAATTAAATAAAATATTCAAATTAAAAACTAAAAATTGACGTAAAATAAAATACGCGAAAACTTAATGAACAAGTTTTGAAATTGTTGTGATATTAATTCAACAACTTTTCGTGCAGTGTAAACATTTATTTTCAATTTGTTTTCAGTGTAAAGCCAAAGGCTTTGAATAATAATATAAAATAAAAAAAAAAAGAAACGAAACAGTAAAGAGCGGTAAGTGGTTCCTAGCGGCAACTGAAAGAATAATTGAAACAAATAAAGCTCTCTGGTTCTTAGACGAGGTAAGTCCAGATTCTTTTCATACATTTTTTTTTAAAGTGTATTACTTTGTGGCTTGAAATGTGAAGCGAAAAATATAACAGAATTTGCATAATGGGATTTATTTTCCAATTAGTAAATTAAAGTTAAAGTTTTTCAAATTACAAAATAAAAAGTACTTTGTATTGAAACTTATGAAAACAGAAATCATTTTCTGAAATTGTTTGTAATTATTCACTATTTTATAATTTACTTAAAGTTCTTGTTATGAAAACAGAAATCATTTTCTGAAATTGTTTGTAATTATTCACTATTTTATTATTTATTTCAAGTTGTTTAACTTAAGGTAAATATTCTCTCCAAACTTTTTTAAATCAAATTTTCATACAAAAACTTCAGAGTTATGACAGCAGTTGTTAAACAAGGTCAATTTCAAATTGTATTAAAAAGGACCTTAAAGTGTCGGGCATACACAGCATACATGATAATATATTGATACACTGTTTGGGGAGCAGTAAAAGCGAGTATATTGGATGACTAAAGAAGTTGTAGAAATTGTATTTGAATAACTTGATGTGATATTTGTCTAAAATTCCCTTTTCAACAAAATGCATGGAAAGTTTTTATCAATCTATTTGTAGCATAGCGTATTGGTTAGTCGAGCATATTCCACTACTTATCCGTAGCTTTCTCTTGCATATATTTCACAATGTGTTTTGTTGCATTTGCAATTGCTGAGCTGTCATTTACAGCTACAGCTAGAAACCACAAACAAACCAGGAAGATACAAGTTTACCAACCACATAAAGTCAATTGAAGAGATATGTATGTGTACATACATACAGATATCTATTTATTAATTGCGATATGAGAATCATAAAAGACAGACTATTTAATAATTTATTTATCATAATAATAGTTATGCGAATATTGTATTTATTTCAGGCTTTTTTACTTTGTTAATTTTAAGCTTAATTCCAATTATAATTTAAGCTAAGATCTTGCTCAGTTCTGTAGGGAAATATTTGTAGTGCAGCTCAGCGTGATAGTTCTAGATCAGTTTGAACTGATCTTAGCAGATACAACTGAAGACAGCCATATTTCGGCCATAATTAGACAAAGTATTAGATTATTTCTGAATTTTGGGATATTGCGGGGAATTCAATTTGCAATTTTAGAAGGATTAGTAGCTATATGAGATAATGATCGGATCTAGCTTATATTGATAAATTTTTTTTTTTTTTTTGTAGTAAAAATAAAATATTTTGAATAACATTAATTGCTTCTGAATACTTTCAATTATGATTTTCTGTACAGCATTTCTAGGACTTTTTGTATGAGAGTATAAAATACCCTTTAAATGAATAATTTCTATTAGGATTTTCTGTACACCCTGAGAATGAATACTTTCAATTAGGACTTTCTATATGAATACCATATAAATGAATACATTCTATTAGAATATTCTTTACAAGAGTAATCTCTGATTGAATACTTTCTTTAAATAAGAATATTCTCTGCCGGAATACCTAACGAATGAATACACTCTATGAATATTGTCTAAAAGAATATTCTTTGATTGCAGACTATCTGCATGAATACTCCTTTTAATTCCTCAAATTTTCTACATGAAGACTTTGCCATATACTAATTGACCATATACAATAATAATTTCTTTATGAATATCTTCGCACACTCTGCTCGAATACCCTGTAAATAATGTGTATCTATAATCATTTCTCTTTGATATCCATTACCTATGGTCGCACGTTATCATTCCATTTGTGTGCTGAATCAGATGACAGATCTTTGTCTTGCCCTACTCTCGCTTTGAACACACTCAAAAGGAATCAAACCTTAAATTTAGCTGCCCTGGGGGCGTGGCATGGCATTCCATTGGAGCATTCGGTTGTCGTTCGGCTCGTCGTAATTAAACAATGTGCAAAATATGTTCGGTGGCTGCGCGTTCAATTACTCAAGTGTGTTTCGCACTTCAGATGTCATCAGATGATTTGTGTTGTGCGATGCTGTGGCAATTCTTTACTTTTGCTTTGTCGCTCTGGACGTTATGCATTTCTAACCAAATGTCTGATACTTAAAAATGGCGCGCAGCGCATAGCCAAAAGCTAAAAGTGAAAAGTGAAAAGTCAAATGTGAAAAGTCAAAAAGCGCAAAGGGAAAAGGCAAAAGGCAAATGGCAAATGGCAGAAAGCAGAAAACATTTGACGTTTGCCAATGTTGACAATTTGCATTGGGCAATGCCAACGGCCATAAATTTGACGCCACCAAGACTCGGACAAAAGCTATACGAGACTCCGGCTTGGCCAGCCCAACTGGAGTCCCTTGTCCGCTGTCCCATGTCAGACCATTTGACTGCAAAGGCGCGCAGCAAACAAGTTGGAATTTTTATAAATTACTCAGCTGTAAGTAGATCTGACCCCATTGCCAGCGACAGCGATGCGTTTCGATATCGACAAACATACATACATACCTACATACATGCACACAGACACAGACACACACACAAGCATATATGTATATATATATATATATATATATATATATATATATATATATATATATATATATATATATATATATATATATTCATAATTTTTTCAACATTCTTCATTTAAGAACGAAGTGAATTTTTCATGATGCACATTAAAATTTAGCACTTGCCTTCATTTTGTTGAGTTTGAGCTGAACTGGAGTCAGCTGCCTGCGGAGCTAATATTACTTGAGAGAAAGTCATTTGAATAGAAAGAAAAATATAAATATATATAAAATATCTTATAATATGCATATATAATAATATTATTTAATAAAGACTCGAAAAACTCAAATAAAAATGTTTTTTTTTCCATAAACTTTTAAATAAAAAAAAAAAAATAAAAATGAAAAAAAAAATTAAACAAAAATTTAAACAAAAAATTAAACAAAAAATTAAACAAAAAATTAAACAAGAAATTAAACAAAAATTTGTTCGACTTTGTCAGTTGGCTTTACTAAGCGTATACTTAATATGCGCAGCTGCTTGGCGCATTTATTAGGAAGAAAAGTTTTAAACCTATTTGACTTGAATAGTAACTAATTACACTATGTAATGAATTTTACATTAATCTAATTTTTAATTTATAATAATACTTTTTTTTAAATTTAATTTTATTTATTTATTATTTATTATTTTTTCATTTCATTTTGACAAATTTTAAACTAATCTAATATTATCTAATATTCTAATATTATTATATATTAATTTTTCATTCAATCTGTCAATCTGATAAATTTTAAACTAATCTAATATTTAATAAACAAATTTAATTTGTAATTTATAGTTTTAATATATTTTATTTTATTACTTTATTAATATTTCATATTTAATAGATATATTTAATTTTTTATTTATATTTATATTATATTTAATACAACAATTTAATTTATTATTTATTTTATTTTATTACTTTTATTTAATGTTTCATATTTCATATATTAAATAAAATAATTAATTTATATTTGTTATTTAATCTAGTTTTATTTTTTATTTTTCATTTTAATTTGACAAATTTAAAGTAATCTAATATTTATTACATCAATTTAATGTTATTATCATATATCTATCTAATACATTTTATTTATATTTATTATTTGTTTTTTTTTTTTTTTTTTTTTTTTAATTTTCATTGAAATATTTAATATTTTTAATATGTAAATTTATATAATTTTTTTTTTTTAATTTTTAAATATTATTTGATTTGATTTTATTATTATTCTTTTGTTCATTTAAATAAATACAAATTTTAATGTTATTTAGTAATTAAAAAAAAAAAAATTTAAATAAATTAAAAACTATATATTCACATATAACATAGCGAGGTCCGTTCAATAAGTAATACAAATTTCAAGTGAGGTCGGGTTACGTATATTCGATTTTGTTTTTTTTTTTTTGGCATTTATTTGGTACTTATATATCCCAGTTATGCCAGCATTTTTACTTTAATGTACTTTTGCCAGCTTCAAGAAGTGAAGCAAAGAATTTTCATCAAATTTTTGGCTGAAATAACAATACACTAATGATCAGACCTGACAGCCTAAGGCATTTAGGTCCATGAGAGGACAACAGTGACAGAGCAGATAAAGAAGTTATAGCGAATATTGGAAGAAACGTATATACATAATATCTGATGGGTATTAGTTCAAAGAATAATAAATTGATATTCATGAATAAACAAAAATATTTTTATAGAAAAGACAAAGTTTGCGATACTTTTGGAACACATCTCGTATATACACTTTTAAATGCATTTAAATTAAATTTAGGAATATGATAAAATATTAATATGAATAAAACAAAATGCAGCTCTTAGAAATTTACATACAAATATATATTTATGCATATATTTTTAAACATTTTTATATTGATTTATATATGAAACAATAATACAGTATAGTAAAATAATAATAAAATATTAGAGTTTAATAATATTATTATATTTATTTATAAGAAAATGTGCTTAACTTTATTATTAAATTTACAAATTTCATATCTATATTTTATATTTTATTTATTTTTCTTCTTCTTCTTTTTCTTCTTTATTTTCACATTTCTCTCTAAACAATGGCTTTAAAATGTCTGCAAATTTTGTTTGCATTTTTTTGTAACAACATTTGAAGGATTCAGAATTGAAGTGTTGACAGCTCTTTCAAGCGCCTTCAATGGGGACTTCTTGCTGGCTTTTGGGTTTACCCTGTGAGCATTTTTAAAAGGGTATATTGGTGCTGTAATGGACAGACAATAAATAGATATGGCTAGATATTTAGCTATATGCATATACACAAATAGATAATATATATATATATAAATACATAATGCTGATCATATTCCAATTGATCGATAACTCCTGCAATTGCTATCGATAGTAATTTATGTAATTTCATAAATTGAATGAAATTTATTATTAAAAGTTAAATTTGAAAAGTTTTATCTGCAATTCGTTTGTCAAAGTTCATTTACAGCCTAGGGTATCTTTCAGTCGATCAGTGGTTGCTTTGCAGTACTTGTTTCAGTGTTGACCTTGTGCGCACTTTTCGCATGTTGTTGTTTTTCTCTTACTTCCTAACCCCCTCACCATCTTCTTCTTCTCCCTCTCCCTCTTCCTCTTCCTCTTCCTCTTTTTTTTTGGCATTCAAATTATGTGAATGTATTTCATTTTCATTTGCGACTTGCGCTTGTTTTAGATTTGTTGTTTTTATGGCTTGACCATTTGCCAGCATTGTGTGTGGTGCGAGGGCTAGTTATAGTAGAGAGTGGGAGTGAGAGAGAGAGAGAGAGAGAGAGAGAGGGGTCGAAGGGGCGTGTTGGGCTTTAAAGGCCCGCCTGCGGCTGCGTGCCTAGCGAACATTTTCAACAGGATTTTCCAATGGTTTTTTGGCAACTGCACTCAATTTTTATTACCTAGCACTCGCATTTTACTTAGCCCTATTCACTCTATACATAATTCTGTTAAAGCTGGTGCGGGTGCGGGTGCGGGTGAGGGTGAGGGTGAGGGTAGTAGAGTGGGGTATTTTCCATGCTTGGTCTCAATGTTTTTGCATAGTGGGCAACATTTTATCATCTGCCTCGATTCAGCGTGCGATGCCCAATGCTTCTTGTTGACACCCTGCCAGGCAGCGTTAGCCAACCATCAGCAATATACGCACACACACACACACACACACACACACACACACATACACATACACGCACACGTACACGCACTTGCTGTTATAATTTCATTTGAGGTTTAAGCAACGGGCCTCTGGTTACATTTACATTTTTATTTCCTCTCGGACGCATCCATTGGGGGTACGTGAGATGTTTTTGTTGTTGTTGTTGTTGTTTCTGTTTCTGTTTCATGACTCTGGCCTAATGCTTTGTATGGCTAAATCTATGCCCGATTTAAATGTAGGTCTTGGTCCTCTCATGCACAGCTCTTTCAATTCCACGCGAGCCGCGTGACACTCTTACAAATTACATTTTAAGTTATTCCCTGAAATCTGAACAAGAGCTTTAAGAGAAATGCCCAAAAAAAAAAAAAAAAACAAGATATATATATATATAGTTATATATGGCTATATACAAGTTCAAACATCGTCAGCAATTGCCTGGACTTGCACCTAGCCGGGCCATATCCATTTCCCCCATGTACCCCCATTGCCCTCCCTCATTGCTGCCCATTTCCTTCCATTTCCCTAACTCATTTCCCATGCTGAACTATGTCGTTTGCCGTGTGTTTTATGAGGGTTTACTGTAGCTTTTTGGCCAAGTTGGCTACAAATAAAAATAAAAACAAAATCAAAATGAATAAAAATGGCAACAACGACCATGAAATCGTAAACAGTTGATACGGATTTTCATTCTCATTCCGATTTTGTTTTGTTTTAGCCTTAACTTTGGTTTTTGCTTTGCTTACGGCCCAAACAGCTTTATGGCCGTGTGAAGCTTTGGGGATTCCGAACATTGTCCACTGCCACTTATGCTACCTTATTCAAAATGATTTTTATAACTGTTATTTAAATGATTTCCTAACTCAGTAGCTCAGCGATGAGTCTCATGGGCAGACAGCATGGCGAGTGTCTGAATGAATGAGCTGACTACTAAACTGAATACTAAATTCTCTACTCAATACTCGCTCAGAATTCAAAGCTAACTAGATATGCTCGTTATATATATTTTAATTATAAATCATTTTGCTGAACAGATCTTAGCTATAATAATTGTTTAGGGTATTAGATGATTTTTTACTTTATTTAACTCTATTTTTTCCATCTATATACATATTTTTCTACATCTTAAAGAAGCTTTAAAATAAACAAGAAAGCTTTCTTCAAGACTGCTCGACTTCATGATACCCTTTGAAGCAAATGGGTATTCAAAATGTGACAAAAATAAATTTTTTTTGAAATTATTATCTATATAAAAAAAAAAACTTAAAGATTCTAGCTCTAAAGATGAGCGAGATATCATTTTTTAAAAGTATGTTTCATCGATAACTTTAAAACGATAAAAGTTATCGATTTACTGAAACAAACTCGATTTGCGCTTGCAAAATAAGGACGTAGACAAAAAGAATTAATTCTCTAGCTCCCATATCTTTCGAAATCGACGCATTCAAACATAAGGACAGACGGACGGACAGGCAGACGGACAGGCAGACGGACAAACGGACGGACGGACAGACGGACAGGGCTATATCGACTCAGCTTGTCGCCCTGCTCAAGAATATATATATATATATATTTTATGGGTTCGGCCACGCCTCCTTCTGCCTGTTACATACATGCAACAAAACCATTATACCCTGATTTCTCATTTTCAATGGGTTCATGATAGCTGGCATAGCTGACATTGCTGCTCCCATCAATATGTCAATTTTAGCAGCAATTTCATCTCTTCACAGCATTGTCTGACATCGTTTGATGAAGCTCTTGATCTACGTAAGCTTTTCGCTGCGCTTATTACAGTCATAAAATCAAGCTTAGCTGTATATGCCCAGAGTATTTGTTGGACTTAGTGAGGAAATGGCTTTATTTGGAGCAGGTCTAAATTATTATTTGTGAATTCACTTTTATAGTTCTCAGTTTGCAGACAGTATAATTTATCGATTCATAAGCAATATTAACTATAATCTTAAGTAAATGCAAATAATGTACTCTAATGCTCGTTTAGCTAGAAAAGCGCTAAATGACATTACTTACAGTTCATTAGCTATATATATATTTTTTTTTTAACTTTTAATTAAAGAATTTTTGAACAGAGTTTGCTTCGCTTAGTCTATGCACGTGTCTATACGATGATAAATTAACTTTTTGTTTAATGTAAAACGTGATTTTATTTTTTATTTATATATTTTTTTTTTGTTTTTCCAACAATTTAAGAAATTAGCTGCATATGAAATTTATGTGCGCGACATAAAAAATTTTTTTTTTTTATGGTTTGAATACGAAATTCAAATTTTGCATAGATCATGAATATATGTATATATATATAAATGTCTATATATGTATATGTTATTTTTTTTATGATGCTCGCTAATATTTTTTATAACTTTGATTTGCATCAGCAAATCTCAGTTGAGTACATTTCATATTAAGTTTTTTTGCTTTTTTTTCGCTTTAAAAATATCTTAAATAGAGCAAATTTTATGAAATTTATTCATAGAATCAAATCTATAAAATAGAATGAAATTTTTTTTCGTTCTTGTTGTTTACCTTTGAGCCGCACTTTGAAGTGTAGCTTCGGGTGATGCTTACTGTATTAAAACTAATTAAATTAAATGAAGTTTTTGTATTAGGCTCTTATCAGGTTCATTTGGTTAGCTAATAAAAGAGACTGGCGTTTCGCACAGCTAATTTGCATTTGCGGTTTTGGCTTCTTTTTGCCTCTGCCTCTGCTACTTCTACTACACAATCCCCCCTCTCTATCTATGTCTCTCTCTCTCTATCTCTCTATCTCTCTGAGTCTCTTTCTGTGCTTTTTAAACACACTTTGATTATCTTGTGCGCGCCAAAGCAGAACTCCAGCTGCTCCCGTCACGCCCACTACCGTGCGCCTTAGCCATAGCCATAGCCATAGCCATAGTCAGGGCACAGCATCGTGTTGCTATCATGGCCCATGGCAAATGGAAGGTACGTCTACGGCTACGGCTACGGCTTGGGGTAGTATTGGCTTAGGGTAGGCGCTGTACGCTGGCCGGGTCGCCTGTCATTGTCGTGCGAGTTGGCATATGTCACCAAGGTGTTACCATTTGTTTTTGTTTTCGTAACTTGTACAAAATCCGTGGCTTATATATGTATGTATATATATGTGTGTGCATTAAATTTGCGGGCATGGCATTGAGGTTTATGCGTTTATGCGCGCTGTACATAAACACATACGCATAAGAGTAAACAACTCGACAGGTGTAAACGTATGTGTGTGTGTGTGCGCTTTTTTTTTTTTAAAGTTTCTCTTTGGCTTTATGAACTGAAGCTCGTCGTCAATGTAGTTTTTAAATAAATCAATTTTGTGGCAATTCAATTTGACTTTGTAGCCGTGAGAGCTCTGATTTTTAAATAAGATTTTTACTATATATAGTATATAGTAAAAGTACTACAAATACATGTGTGGAATAGACTGTGGCTGAATAATTTGACAGAATTGTCAAATATTGTTAGCCAGCTATGATGACTAACTTGGCTAACAATGATTGGCAGTATTTGATTTGAATATTGGAATATATTAGTGTTATCGAATCAGCAGCTTAAATACATACTCAATCTAGAGAGTACATCATTTTACTACTATATTTTCATCTAATAAATAAAAAAAAAATTAATATATAAAAAAATTGTTTTCATTTATATAAACAATAAATTCCAAGTTTTTATAAAGCCAAGAAACTTCAAAATTTATTATTATTAAATTTGATTTATTTATGAAGTGATAGGAATTAATATTTAATAATTCATTTAATATTCATTTAATAATTTAATAATTAATATTTTTAAATTATATTGGTTTTATATATTATTTTTACTATTTGTATTTATTTTTCATCTTTAAATATTGGGAACAATTATATATATATATATATATATATATATATATATATATATATATTCAAATTATGTATATATATTTTATTTATATATTTGATATATAATAATATTATTTTAAAAATATATATTTTCTAATTATTTTTATTTACTGCTTATCTTTAAATATTAGGAAAAAATATAAATATTTTAAAATTATATAAATATTTTTTTTTTATAAATTTATTTTTAAATATTAGAAAATTTAAAAAAAAATTTTAAATTGCATACATATATATTTGCTTATTATTATTTATTTCTTATATTTAAATGTAGCGAAAAAATTATATTTTGAAAATTATTTCATATTTCAATTTAAAAAAATTATAATCAATATTTTTAAATTATATTTATTTTAAAATTTGTATTTATTGTTTAAATATTAAATATTTTAATATTATATATTTTTTCTTAATTCTATTTTTAAATGTTAAAAAATATTATAAATATTTGTATGTATATATTTATTTATTTTTTACTTTTCATTTTACATATTATAAAATTAGTTTTCTTCCAAACGAAATAGCTGAACTCCTCTGCTGTTTAGAGTGTTTAATATTATTTAAAGTTTTTTTTTGCATAAAATCTAGCGAAAATGGCTTTAAAAACACTTTGTGTCCCTTTGAGGCACGTCGACTGCGCTGAAAGCATTTGCTATTCACGGCCGCGTTTTAGGGTAAATTTATGTAAATAACAAAATCACAAAATCACAAAATCCTTAAATTGTCATTAGCTAAGCCTTTGGAAATTCGCGCTGTTTGCTGTTTTTTTTTCACCCTTTCTTTTTTTTTTTTACTTTCTAAATAGTATTTTCGCTTATGCTTGGCGTGAAAATGTGTCCCCGACTGTGCCAGCTTCATTTGGCCAGCATTTTCAATTGCTTTAACCCCAAAAGCCAATTAGAACTTCTCAAATTGTTGCGCAGCAAAAAGTTTCAAATGTTTTTCCATTGCTGCGTAATTAATTGCCCAATGTTAAGACCTAATTAGTCAATTTTTAACAATATTAAAATTTTTTTTAATACTATAAACCGATTTGGAGGGAAAAGGCAGTGCAAAGGAATATTATATTAAATACACTAATGTGTTTAGGAAAATATACTGCAATAATATTAAAAAAATATAAATAAAAAATAAAAGAAAATTGTTATAGAAAAATATGTATACAAGTAATAAAAATGTTAAAAAAATAAATAAATAAAAATAAAAATAAATAAAAATTAAAATTAAAAAAATATATATTAAAAAAAAAGTGTTACTATTTTTAAAAGTCTTGTGCTTCGGCTATAACATGTAATTTAAATATATACAGATTATTAAACATTTTATATTTAATATTACTTTACAAAAAATTTTAATAAATATTTTGCTGTTGCTTTTTTGCCTTGCATATTAATGCAGGGGTATGTGCTAGTCGAGCACGCTGAACCTGAGCTTTTATTATAATCTATAACTCACTCAGCTAAGTTGATGCTAGATACCTAAAGAAAAAAAAAAAAAGAAGAGAAACGAAAAGTGTTCTCAATTGACGTACGTATCCGGTTTGCCATTTGCTTTTGTACTTTGTGCGTTATGTGTTTATACCCTATGCAAAGTGGCTACAATTGGATAGGGTATATGCATGTTGATCTTGGGAGTTTAAATAGAGTAAATGTGCAGAAATGTGAAGAGATCTAGAGAGAGAGTTATTATAAAGTATATTACAATAAATCGATAACAATCGATAAATGATAGAGTACTTGAATGTTTGCAAAAGTCCAGCATATATATATATTGATATATATTTTGATATATATATATGTGTGTATTGATTTTTAAATATTTGCCTGGGTATCTGCTAGTCGAGCATGCCTGCTTAAGTTTGTTGCTTGTGTCTTTTTATTCGAGCGGCTTGATTTGCTTTCCGCTTCAGTTTTGGGCCTAACTCGGCGAATGTTTTGCTTGTTTATCATGTTGCAGCGTATCTATATGAGTGGGTGAGGCTATGTGTGTGTGTGTGTGTGTGTTTGTGTCTGCATTTCCGTTTCCGCTTGCGATAGTTTCCTCTGCGTTGTCGGATTGCTGATGGCTTGATTGCGACTTTATGGCACGCAATGTTTCTGATGCTTTTATTGCTAAAGACCTCTTCTTGCCAGCCATGTGTGTGAGTGCGTGTTGGTGCTCGTTTGTGTTTGTTTGTTTGTGTGTGTGTGTGTGTGTGTGTGTGTGTGTGTGTGTGCGGCACATTGTGGTGTTAAGCGTATCCAAGATGTTGCTCTGGTCATCTATAGCGCACAAATGATGTGCCAATAAACTTGGGCGCCGCTCAATTGTATCCAATAAAATTCATCTTGGCTTATATGAGCAGCTAGAGCGTGATCACGCCCACATTCCTAAAACACATTAACAAAGGGCAGCAGCAGCAGCAGGAGCAGCAGCAGCAGCAGCAGCAGGAGCAGGAATAGGAGCAGGAGGAGGAGCAGCAGCAGCAGCAGCAGGAGCAGGAGCAGGAGCAGGAGCAGCAGCATCATCTGCGTTGCCTTAAGCCCTTGTCAAATGTCATGTGGGTTTATCTCTTTGGCAACGCTTCAATTGTCATTAAATATTGCTGCTGCTGCTGCTGCTGCTGTTGTTGTTGCTTTCAATTTTGAGGCCTTGTCCAATGCTGCGTATACTTAACTTCAATTGAACTTAACTTCCATTCTCGAATGAGAATGAGTTTTTCTTTTGTTCTGCTTGTTTCTTCTCAACTTCTTTGGTGCTTCATCTGCAGCTCCATAGATTTATATATATATATATATATATATATATATATATATATATATATATATATATATAACTCGCTTCAGCAACTAGTTGGCGCCCAAAACTAACAAATGCAAAGCACGTCTCAACTCTCTCGACTCGCTGTCTATGGATATGTCAAGGCAGGCGTGTTAGAGAGAGTGAGAGAGAGAGAGAGTGAGCTCTATCTAGCGCAAAAGTTTAGCTCATGATATTAAACGTATTAAATTGAATGGTCAGAACAACAACAAAAACAACAAAAACAACGGGAACAACAACAATGAGAACAATGAGAACTAAACACTCAAATGGTATATATACGATGTACTTGTGTGTAAAGCGCATATTCTTCGTATCTTTGCTGCAGCTGTTGTGGCTATGACACTCCAGTAAAACGGATTTTCTACAAATGATGACAACGTCACACTCTCTCTCTGTGTATGTATGTGTGTGTGTGTGTTTGTCAAGTACAACAGGATGTGTTGCCAGAGCAATGTACAGCACAATTTAGTTCCTGCATTTATCATTATCAACAACTCAGGTTGTCCTTTTGCTTGCTGCTTACTGTTTACTGTTGCCTCCTTCTCTTCTCCTTCTTCTTCCCCTTCTTCTTCTACTGTTTCTATCTCTCTTCTTGTTTATCTACTTACTAAATTAATAGAGTAAGTTTAGATTTTCCCAGTCTAAGCGCTGAAATAAATAAGAAAAAAAAAAGCGAAATGAAATGCATTTTCTGTTAAATTCTTGTAAGTTGAATATAAATATAATAAAATACAATTGATGTAATATGATTAACCGGATTGTATTTGAATAGTAAATAAATCCTGGTATATTCATTTGCTTAAAAAAAATTATGTAACAAACTGAAAGGGAACGAGAACAATGATATATATGAAATTGTATATGAATATGAATATGTATATGGACAGCTATAAGGTCGAGAGACTTTATAGTAATGTGTATTATCATAAGCAAGAGATTTGCTATTAGGTTTATATCAATAGAAATTTAAATCTTAAACTTAAGTTATTTGGGAACGTTGGAACGTAGGAACTAGAAATTGATGCATAGAGTCCTTCGATGTTAGAAAGGCATCGGCTTATATACACGTCTCTCTCTTTCACATTTATAAAACTTTACCTGGCTTTCTATACAAGAAAAAAAAAAAAAAAAACTAACCGAAAATCTAAAAGGTCAATTTGATGTGTAATTTATAGAATGCCAAAAAAAAAAATTACATTTTTTTTTTTTTTTTTTACAAAAATCTTTTAAAATTTCAATTGTCATATTTATTATAAATAATAATTAAAAGAAAGTCATTTACAACAAAAATAATTATTTTTTTATTAGAGCACATGTATTTTTGTCCAAAATCACATTATTAATGTTTGGCATACAACTTTTGAAGCACCCTGTTGTTGCATCACCTTGTGTGTAGATTCATTTTAAAGCTTGAAGAATCTCTGTCGAATGCTTTTTAAATTTTTCGTACTTGGCTCAAAAGTTATGATTTTTGCAATGTAAAAGTAGCAAACCGCCCCACTGTGCGCCGTTATATTTTTGTATATATTTTTATATGAATATAATGCGAATTATATCTCTCGAAATTCTCTCAAATCCTAAACATGTTTTTGTGTTTTAGATATTAAAATTGTGTTTTGGTTCATTTACATAGAATAGAATAGAGTAGAATAGAATGAAATGGAATAGAATGGAATGGAATAGAATAGAAGAGAATGGAATGGAATAGAGTAGAATAGAATGAAATGGAATAGAATGGAATGGACTAGAGTAGAATAGAATGAAATGGAATAGAATGGAATAGAATAGAATAGTATAAAATAGAATATAAAAAAACTCTCCTAGTTGAGTAATCTTAGCTTAAATATAGTTTAACTTTATATTAATATAGAATATATAAACCATTTTCAATTAAATTTCTTTTTAGTTTATAATAAACTAATAGCTTAAACTCTATCTATATATATTTCCTTCTAGCTTAAATGCCCGATTGCCAGTGTTAAGTAAGCGTTAATGACTGTTTGACTTAGTAATATGAAACTATGCTTAACTCTTGGGGTTTGCATTCTCAACAATTGTGCAGTTTCTGTGCAACATTAAGTAGCTTGCAGCTGCTACCTTGTCATCTCTTTAGCAGTTACTGCTATCACTCTTTATACCCAGTGAAAATTTCAATAAAGGGTATATTGGATTTCTTAAAATGTATGCCACTTGCAACAGCAGCAGCAGGCTTGACTGATCCAATAAAGTATGCGAGTATATTACGACGTAGAGATGCAGAGAGTGCACAGTAGCTTCGAGTCGTGCATACCCCACCGTAGTATTAAGACTTCTTATTATATTCATGAAGCGTTTTGTACTTAACTCTGGGCACATCTTTAATACTCTTGGATATTTTCATATTCTGCGTAGAGTCCAACGATGCTGTTGTGTATTTAGTTAACAGCTTGTAAAAGATTTATTAAATAATATAGAATATATATATAAATATATAGGAGCAAGTAATTTTAGTATTTTTTTTTTTTTATAAATGCAATTGTGTTTATTTATTTTAATTTTACCAAATCACGAATCTCTTGCATTAGGGCATTTATGTTTCGTACTGCTATGTTTCTTTCTTTCTTTCCTACATTCTTCGTCATTTTTTTCTTTTGCTTTTCGCTGCATTTTTTTTTTTTCAGGTTCCTTTTTGTGTCGATGTTGTTTGTTTGGCTGTTGCATCCCAATTAAAAAGCAACAACAGTTTTCCACTCTTTTCTTTCGCACTTCCGGTTGCTGTTGCTTCTTCTTCTTCTTCAGCTTCTTTTTCAGCTTCTTCTTCTGCTCAGCTTCTTGGCATGACTGTTATTATGATTGTTGTCTGCCATTTGGCATTTGCCATTTTCCAGACTCGTCTCTGTGCTAGGCGCTAATGGCCGGCGATTTAAGTCGGGAAGTCGAAACGAGCTGTTTGGTCTTGTTACTATGGCTTAAAGCTTTAACAACTTGAGCTGCTGAACTGAATGTGATTTTCCATCTAACATAAATTCCATGTGATTAAAGCACACACACACTGGCACACACACACACACACACATGCTCAGGCAAGCGCTGGAAACAATGGAACACTCTAAGCCTAACTAAGTGCTCGTCGGCCCTAAAGCGTTTGCCATAGAATTTTAGCCTATACCCTGTAAATAATGTAAGCAATCAAGTAGCTTAGCTCAGCAGCTAATTTAATTATATGTGCTTAGAAATATATATATATATATATATTTTTATTAATTCTTCTTTATAATTATTATTTCTAATTATAAAAGTTTCTTTCTATAGAAATAAATTCTCATTTGCGAAAGCAATTCGCCTCACATAGGATATCTAGAGTGTTGAGCCATCTATATTAGCTATTTTTCTAGCCGCTTTCTTTGTTGTTTTTTGGTTCATGGTTTTTGCGTATGTATACGATATATGTAAGTCCATGTGCGTAGTAGATAATTACGCCCAAGGACGGACAGGCTTGCTGCTTGGGTTGCTGTTATCCTCGTGGCTCGGGCAAAAAGTGGAACGAATCTCATGATGTGACATCTGAAAGTTAACGTGAAACGTGAACTGAGCTGACATTAAGACAAATATTAAATGAATTTGCACAATTTTTAAGTTTTCCGTGTTTTTTTTTTTCAGAAAAAAAAAACTTTTAAGGTAAAAGTGGCACATAAAAATTATGCTGATGAGAAGCACATAGAAAGGCTTAAGTTCTAGATGAAGCAATTCATAAAGTTGTTCATAAAACTTTATTATTAACAACTTCTTCAAGTTCTTGTTGAAACTTTGGTAATTGCTTCTTATCTCTTCATGTCGTATAATTGTGCTTAAATATTTTGTTTTATTATTTCAATAAATAATTTTTTAAAATTTCGTTGACAATTGAAACCCTTTGCACTTTTACAAATTTTTCTTTTTTTATATTTTTTTTTTTTTAATATTTTTTATTATATAGATTTGCATAAAAAGTGTTAAAAGGTAAATCCTTTTAGAGAACATTGTCATAAATGCATTTTGAGGTCGTTTTATGGGCTCTTATGATTGAGAGCAGTTCGAAGTGAGAGCGAGAGAGAGAGAGAGAGAGAGAGCTCGTAAATATTTAGCGAACATTGTAACAAAATGCCATTCGGCTATCAAGTATGCAAATGAGCTGTCTACATTGTCAATTCACGTCCAATGATTTCATGGCTTTTTTTTTTTTTTTTTTGTTTTTCATTGTCGACCTGTCGACAGCCACAAATTGATGTCCGACATGTTGTGCAGATTAAGCTGGTTATGATGGAAAGAGCGAGAGCTGAACTATAACTTATCCTATATATATTTATAGCAGTCGGTAGAGTTCTATCAACTTGAGGAGAGTCTATTTATTTATTTTGTAAACATTTCCTGTGGACTTTGAGGACCGAAGTTTTGTTGTCCTTCATGGTCTGCTTTGATTGGCCATTTCTCTTCCAATGGCATGATCTCGGGTTGATCAGATGTGAGAGAGAGAGAGAGAGAGAGAGAGTATTGAGAGAGAGAGAGTGAGAGAGAGAGAAAAAGTGAGAGAGAGAGAGAGAGAGAGAGAGAGAGAGAGAGAGAGCTGCAGGCAGAGACTGAGAGAGAGGTGCAGGCAGAGACAGATAGATAGACATAGAAAGAGAGAGATAGACTGATAGATAGGTAGATTGACAGAAAGTGTCAGAGAGCGAGAGAGTCCTAGAGAGAGAGACAAAGAGTGGCAGTGAGAGAGTGAGAGAGAGAGAGAGAGAGAGAGAGAGAGTCATAGAAAGTGTGTGACAGAGATAGATAGATAGAGAGACAGAGAAATATATATTATTTATAGAGGCAGAGAAAGTTAGAGAACTGCAGACAGAGATAGATAGAGAGATAGTGATACGCAGACAAAGATAGAAAGAGATAGCCAAACAGACAGAGTGAGGGACTCATAGAAAGTGTGTGAGGGAGATAGATAGATAGAGACAGAAGGATAGATAGATAGAAATATACGGAAAGGAAGATAGTCGGACATATAGATAGACGTATAGGTGGATAGACAGAGGGACTGAAAACTAGACTGACGGATAAGCAGGCGGATAGACAGACAGCCGAACAGACAGCCGTACAGATAGCCGGACAGCCAACCGAACGGATAGTCGGAGAGGCAGCCGGGCAGACAGCCGGACACCAAGCCGGACAGACAAACAGACGAACTGTCTTATTTACAGACGGATGCACAGACAAATGGACAGATAGACTGATATACAGAGAGTCTCTCTCTGATAGTTAACCGGACGTCAGAGGGATTACAAAAGGGAATTATCTATTTGGCTAACTATGTATACCTACGAATGGGAAGATTTATAATACTTTGGCTAGGCTTATTTTTTTTGGAATAGAAACAAGTTTGAAATTCCAGTACAAACTCTTGGCTGGTAAGCTGATATATCAATTAGCGCTTAAGACTCGAAGTGCTGTTTATTGCGGCTATTTATGGGTAAACATGGCGCAATTAATTATCCGCAATAATTGCAGAAAGCCATAAATAAATGATTGTACTTCCGCTCGAACATCTGTCCGTCCGTTCGACTGTCCGTTCGCCTGTCCATTTTGTCCGTTAAGTGCCATTGGCAATAAATTAAATTTTATTGCGTATTGATTACTTGCAACGATTAAACAATCTTTTGCTGTGGCCTTCTGTCGATTTCCATATGCAGCCAGCCGATTGACAATTGACTTTGGCTGTCAATCGTTTGATTTGTTATGCAACAACAGAATTGGCCTTAATCAATGGCAACAGCAGCAGCAGCAGCAACAGCAGCAGCAGCAGCAGCAGCAGCAGCAGCAGCAGCAGCAGCAACAGCAGCAGCAGCAGCAGCAGCAGCAGCAGCAGCAGCAGCAGCAGAAGTGTCAAAAAGTCACAATTTAAACGCTTTTTGTTAGCGTAGTAGGTGAAGAGCTTAACAAATGAGCCAAGAATGTTCAGCGTACATACATGTGCTCTCTTTCTCACTCTCTCTCTCTCTCTCACTTTCTCTCTCCCTCTGCTCACTTGGCTGCAGTAGAAATGATTGATTATGCGAGATATATTGGCTGTTTGTTTTGCTGTCTCCTCTCACATCACATCACATATCTCACACGCCCTCTCTCTCTCTCACTCTCCCTCTCTCTCTCTCACACTCCCTATCTCCCATCAGTTCTCTTACACTGCAGGATCCATTTTATTTTCATTATTGAGCGTTGAAATTTTAATGAGCTTTTGATGCGAAATACACGTTAAGCTGCATGCCGCATTATTTATGTTAAATACGTTAAATATTTAAATGGCCCAGTTGTTTAAGCCAAATTGACAAAGAGCACACAGCCACGCATCGCATCGCATCGCATCGCATTGACTCTAGCACTGAGCCCCATTAACAAGCACTGCAAGCTGCAGCTAAACACTGATCAAATTTGTGAAATCTGTTGAAATCTTTTATTGAACAGTCAACATGGAATAAAAACAGGAAAAATTTAGTTTTCAAGCTGAAAAACAATCTTAAATTGTTGTAATAGACTATGTTTCAAACTGAAGTGGAAAATAAGTTATTAACTAGAGAATAAATAAATATATAATAAATCAATTAAATTGTAATGAACAGATTTTTTAACTGATGTTTAGCTGTTAGATACCCTAGAGGCATTAAAGAGAACTTGACAGATTTTATTCTTTGCAGTATGATATTAATGCGTAGATCATATATATTGTTCTATATATGATATAGCTCCTTTTCATCAAAAGATAATTCAATTCAAATTTTATTTAAATTTAAAAAGTTTAAATTAGGTCATAATTTATAATAAAAATCAAAGGTCTTATTTTTAATTTTTATAATACAAATTAGGTTAGTTTTTTTTTAGTTTTTTTTTTTTTTTATAATAAAAATCAGGTCATAAGTCTTATTTTTAATTTGTATAGTACAAATTTGGTCATCAGTCTTATTTTTATTTTTTTTTTTAGTAAAAATTGAAAATAAAAGATTTTATTTTTATATAAAAATTGATATGTAATAATTATTTTGGATGCTTAACATAAATATCAATTTTAATAATTAAAAATATTTTTTTTTTTATAACTCAAAAAAACAACTATTAATTTTTTTCTTTATAATAATTATAATCGTTACGGTCCCTAACAGTAACAAATAATGTATATCAATATTAAAATAACATATATATCCAATATATGGAGTATAAAAAATGTATGCTCGGAGTTATTAGAGCGCTGAATGGCTTCACTCAATAAATTGAGTGAGTTTCAATTTGAGTGCCAATTCCGTATCACAATTTACGGCCTGCAGTTAAAGGCGTGAGAATAAATAAAACTTAAAATGAAATGACCAAAACCAAATGGAATCGAAACACTAAAAAAAAAAACTAAATTCCCAGTACAGCAACTCATTAACTCGCAACCGAACTCATTTGATTCATTTTTTTCTCGGTTGCATTCGAGTCTTTCATTCAAAAGCTTTACGACTTTGCTCAACTCATTTTGAGCATTGTTCATTTGAACTGGTTTAATTTTTTTCTTTTTAATTTTTAATTTTTATTTATATTTTATTGTTATTATTGTATGTTATTTTTTTGCTATTCCAACAAGCGCTCCATAGATCTTTGTAGATCTCTCTCATTGCCTGCAATTTTTAGGGAACTCTGAGATCTCTTTAAGCAAAATAAATAGAAAAAAATTCGAATACCCTTAAACCTTACTTATGTGCATTCAAAGTGCTTCAAGTTCTTCTGAACTTCAATTTAAAACTCCAATTTAATTTTTGTCTTTAAGGTCAGTCTCAATTGATGTTATTCGGTCAAGTTTTGCCTTGGATCAAATGGAAATCGTTTGGAATGCGTTTGACTTGACTTTGGCATAAACTATTTAAATTACTAGCCAAGGCCAGCAGTTAGTTGGGATCCGCATGCAGCTAAACATATATGGATATATATATATATGGATATATATATATATATATATATATATATATATATATATATATATATATATATACTCTCTCTATATATATATTCCTTTTTGCCATGCTGACTCGTATCCTAGACAGTTTGGTCAAATAATTGTCCTGCGGAATTAAATTTTGGTTTCGGATTTGCATTTTGTGTGCGCTTTGCTATAATATTTAAATAAACTTTTGCATTCGCCAATCTATAATTGTATGTATGTGTGTGTGTGTGTGTGTGTGTGTGTGTGTGTAGATTTATGTGACTTTCAATTGTTCATGCATGCAAGGGAGACAGCAGCGGAACAGAGTGAGATAGAGTGTGAGTGTGGGTGAGAGAAAATGGAAATAAAAATAAAGTTAAAGAAAATGTTGTCGCTGCGCCAATTATGGGAATTTCGCTGGTTGAACTTTGATGGTTCCAACCATTTTGGTTCTTCAATTATGCAAATGCTACCAAAACAATTCCATTAAGGCATAAATTATTGCGCACATTTTAAAAGAGAGAATCGAATGCTCCCAAACATGCCATTGCAGAAGCGAAACAAATAAACAAAAAATAAAAAAGTGCTCGACTAGAAGTTGCCCTGATCCAGTTCCAGTAAAGAGCTGGTATACATACGATGGGAACTTAATTATTGAATAACTTCTCTTCTAGATCAAATTTCTTGTTTACATTTTTATATCACGATGATCATATTCAGCTGTATATATTCGCCAAAGTACAAGTCTCTAGAAGTGAAAATACACTTTAAGAAATTTGTGGGTTCCATGTATGCAAATATGAATTATAAATATTTAAATTATGCTTAAATAACTGAGAAATTTGCACAGTAAATTTGATATCAACTATATATAAAATGATGAGATGAGAGATAAATGAGATGTATTTTTGAAAAATAAAATAAAATAAAATAAAATAAAAATAAAAAAATTGGAAGTTACAGTTAAAAGTTTCTCAATTCTTGAGCTCGAGATCCTTGCGGATTGACATTCAACCGATCAAGAAATCATATACATATAACTACACCACTTTTCTCCTTCTCCTTCTGTCTGTTATATACACTCTCATCGATCCAATATACCCCAGCTCTTCCATCTCCAATGGTTTCAGTGTATACAAGAAGCCAATAGAGAAATACGGAATTCGAATAGATTTCAAAGAAGAAAATATCTATGATTCGATATTTGATTTGAGCATCTGATTTATTTATGTATATTTCGAATGGACTTTAGTTGCCAACGGATTTGGACTATAAATAATGATTACTTAATATGCATTGTGAGCTGCATATGGAATGACGAGTCCCCAGATTCTATGATGCCATCGCCAGTGCCATCAGCCATCGGCCATGGGGAATGGGGGCATAAACGTGGAGGTGAATGTGGCCAGTGCAATGCCACAGAATTAGCAACTGGGCGCCAGAGTGCTGCAGCTGTCGAATCGAAATCGAAATTGTGGCAGTGGCATTTGCATATTTTGTAGATTGGCCCAAACAATCAGCATGTTGCACAGTTGCGAGCTGTCAGGACTGGCAAGTGGCAAGTGGCAAGTGGCAAGTGTCGGGTGTCGGGATGATGGCTGGCTGGCTGGTTGGCTGGTTGGTGGCAGAGTGCAACAGTTGAGACAATTGCGACTGTTGGCTGCCGCCAAATGGAATCAAGCTGAGTGCATCGAAAGACATGGGTTTGTGTGTGAATGACTGTGTGTGTGTGGGTGTGTGTGTGGGTGTGTGTGTGTATGGCTGGGCACATGAAATGCGCCTCAGTGTTGCAGCAGCTACAACTTTTGGGCTTGTTCATATTTACTTCAATGGCAATGCAAACAACTGAAGCAAGCAGAAGTTTTCACACACACACACACATAAACTGAGAGACAAACACACACACACACACACTCTCTTACACTCACTCTCTGAAAACTGCAATGAAATTAACATAGACTCTATGAAGTGAGAGGGCAATAGACAGAGGGACACACACACTCACATGCATACACATAGAGTGAGCGAGGAAGAGAGAAAGTACCGTACTCAACTCAATTGGATTGGGTAACTGTTCGGCCTTATGGGGTCTGCCTCTGCCTGTGTGTGGCGGCGGCAGCAGTCTCTGACCGTCAGCAGGTACAGGAGCAACTGGCAGAGTGTTGTCGTCGGCAGATCATTTGCCAACAAATATGGCTACCTGCCACGTTCACGTCCCCAATCGAAGCGCTCACCTCAAGCGTGCGCGTTCCATTAAAAAAGTTTTTATTTCGGGTTTCATTTTTTTATTTATTTATTTATTTATTTTTTTTTGCATTTTTCATCAACTTCTTGCGTGTGTCGAATGTCAAACAATTTCATGAGCGACAGATTTTTGAATAACCTTTGTGGAAAAGTTTCGTTACGATATTCAGGCAGCACACACACATACATATATGTATATATACACATGTAAGGCAAGATGAATGTGTTAATATGCTCTTTACATCCCACTGGCTGGCTAAAGTAATTCAAAACATTTGATTTAATGTTGTTGGCTTATCCCATTTGACATGAGTAGATTAAATTGTTTTTGCATAATAAAAGAGAGAAAAAGTATATGAAAAAATAGAAAAAAAATTTAGATATGAAAATGGAAAAAAAACTTGATTTATTATAATTGTGAAAAATATGTATCAAATAATATATAAATATATATATAATTCTTTAAGTAAATTCTTTAAATAAAATACGACTTCAAGATAAAGTATTATTGAATTTAACTCTACAAAATTAAGTAAATTGTTCGCGAGATCAAACGGAAAAAAAATCATACTCACTCGCTGTCTCTCACTCTCTCTGTGCAAGAGGCGTCGTTTTTCTTTTCGTTTTTGTTTTCGGTTGAATGCTTTGAGTTGAACTATTCGTGTGGCGTTCGTTTAACGAACATCGTTAACGATTGACGTTCGGTTAATGAGAGTCAGTCTTAGCTCGCAAAAAACTCAAAAAGGCAATGCAATATGTCTTCACATTCACACACATGCTTGCATACACATTCATAATTCTCGCATGCATCGCAATACTTACACTCAACCTAACGGTTGTGGAACGACGAGAGCGAAACAAAACAAAAACAATTTGCTATGAGCAGATCGCAAGCGAACTCATTGAAGAACCGTTGCAATCGCTTACTCTTTTTTTTCTCTAAGAGTGAGTGAGAAAGGCACACATTTGCAGCCAACGAGCAACGGTTAAAGATATTTGCTCGCTCTGCTTCATATTCTAAATGTGAAACTTTTCAACTCAAAACTCTTCATAAAACTCAAGTTAACTTTTAAGTCATTTAAGTTAATCTAATAAAAAATACCCTTTAATAAATTTCTAACAATCCTTGGCTTTGTAATCCCCATAACAAGCCCATTTAATAATTCATTTTTTGCAAATACCGGAAAGTAAATCACACTCACACAACCGTATATGTATGTACATACATACATACATACATACATAGGTACATATATAAATTGAAAATATTTGAAAACTGTGTATTTGGCTTGCAGCTTAAGCCGAGTGGGCGGCAAGTCCAGTGCCTCGGCATGGCCAAATGAAAAAAAAAAAAACAAAATTCAAGGCTTTGCAATTGTCGGGTCAAATAATATGCAAAATTCTGGACCCCAAAGGTTGCCGGGCCCCATGCTAATGAGATGCGCAAATTAAGGCTGACCACAATGGGTAGCAGCAGTGGGCGTGGCCGCTGGGCCAGAGTTTAAATACGAATGGAAAAGGGAGCTGCAAACTCTTTTGCAGCAGCTTACAAAAAAAAAAGAAAGAAAGAAAAGAACAAAAATGGCAGCAAGAGAAATAAAAAAAAATAAAAATAAAACTGGTAAAAAGAGTAATGAAAACACAAGAAACAAAAAAATACAAAATAAAAACAATAACTGAGCGTAGGCAGTTGGCATTTCTCATTCGCGCCGCTCGCTGTAAAATTTAACCAAGCTGAAAAAAATGGCTTGCATTTGGCACTAGCTTTGAGTTGGCTATCACACAGGTGCCTCGGGCAGTTGTCTATATATCTTATAACTTAAATCCTTTATCATGTATCGTAAATCATGAGACATGTGTCATATATCGTATATTAATGCGTATATCATGCATTGTATCGTATTTTGATTTCATGCACTTGTTATCGTATATCGTAGATTATTTCATGTCTCGCATATTGTTGATTGTATCTCATATTTCATGTATTGTAAGTCGTATATCGTATACAGTTAATCAGATCGTCGTATATATCGTAATATATTTTCGAATATCGTATATAAAATACAGCATATACTGTGCATCGATTATCGTATATTATATATCGTATATCGTATATCATATATCGTACATAATTTATCGTATATGGTATATATATATATCCTATAGCGTATATCGTGGATCGTAAATCTCATATAAAATACAGCATACATTGGGCATCGTTTGTTATATATCTTTTATCGTACATCATTTATCGTATATCATATATCGCATATGGTACATATATATTATATCGTATATTGTATATTGTGTATCGTAAATCTCATATAATATACCGTATATAGACGACATCTTATCGCTTGAGTATATATGATTTACGATTTCGTGATGATTTATATGTATATACATATATGTATGTATATAATTTCTTTTTATTACCGTTATCATGATGTAGTTGCCTTCTGTGCGAATGCCACGTGCATACCCCAAGTGAGTCGCATATTTACGGCAAGTGGGCGTGGCTAAGGGCGCTGAAATGGTGGCTGGCAACTGGCGTTTACCTGTTGGCGTCTGCCACTGCTGCGATTTCAATTATTTTTCGCACATTGTTGACTTTGCTCGCAACGCACGCAAATTGAAAGCGAAGCAACTAAAACAACAGCAAAATCAATGGCAGCAAAACACAATGCCAAACTCTAAATACCCTTTACATACAGAGAGAGAGAGTGAGAGAGAGTGGGAGAGAGAGAGAGCTAATTGAATTAGCTGTTGCAGCAAATTTTGTCATTTAAAGCAAAGTGATGGAATAATTCTAGATGATGCCTTGGCTTGGCATATGTTAAAAGTTGATAGATAGATAGAGTAGCAGATATTCTATATATGTATATGTTATGCAACAAATTCAATAAGTCAGCTTTCAGCTTAGTCGTGCGCTGAAATGTCAAACTCGTCGAAGACAGCTTGACAAACAAAAGGGTTTACATAAAAAAAAAAAAAATAAGTCAGATATAAAACAGGATATAGTATAAGCTTTTTTTTCACAGAAGACAAAGATGATAATGGATTAGATTTGGTAGAGTCTAAATTTTATTCAATATGCTTTTAATACTAAAAATCTTTTAGCTATCAACTTCAATATAAACTTGAAGAGTTTCTACTCTTGATGCTGCTTAGGAATTTATAATCTCTGCTTTAGCATGCGCTATGAATATTCAGTCAGGATATGCATAAAATTAAATTCTGAATATCTCTAATCTCAGTCTTAATAAATATTGTTCTTTCTATATTCACAGACTCTACAAATTCAACATTTAATGAAAATGAAATTCTGAATATCTCTAAACTCAGTCTCCATAAATATTATTCCATTTTTAGTTAGATAATCTATTTACAGAGACTTTATACTTTCTCGATACACTTTCATTCAAACGCCTTCACAAGATCAATTCTCTATAACAACATAAAGCCCTTAGGGCATTTTTTTTTTAATATTTATTGTGCAACAAAATGTTTCAATTAACTTTGCACTTTATTAGGAGCTCATGCACTTAGTTTCAACTAGAGTGGACAAAGTTTTTGGATTTTGGGAAGCCATTTGTTATACTTAGCTGGCAACGCCTTGGGCTGGCTGATGGAAGCTGATTAACACATTTCGCGTTGAGCTTTATTGAACTATGCTGCAGTTTGTTTTAGTGCTCGAATTCGTGTAAATCTTGTTGCCACCTCAGCGAGTGCGCTCCATTTGTCAATCGGCAGCAGCAGCAGCAGCAGCAGCAGGAGCAGGAGCAGCAGGAGTAGCAGGAGCTGGTTGGGTGGAGTGCGTATGAATTGTGTTTTATCCTGAAGGACATGCCGCGCGTGAATCCATACCAACTAGAATTTGCTTTCCCTATTGCGCTTTAACTCGTATTTATTTCATTTCATTTATTTGTGCTATCACGCGTTGTGGCTGCCAAGCCGGAAATACAGCGCGTTGTTGTTGTTGTTGTTGTTGTTGTCACAACACTTGAGCACAAATGGCATTGTCTATGCCAAGTTGCCAGCTAGTCGAGCGCAGCACAGCAAAACTTGGCAGCGTTACGTTTGTCTCAATGCAACAGCAGCAGGAGTCGGAGCAGGAGCAGCAGCAGGAGCCGGAGCGGGAGCTGCAGCAACAGCAGACGATGTTGCACATGATGCACATTGCATCTCGCATCTCGCATCTCGCATCTCGCATCTCGATTGCTGCTCGGTCTCGCTGCTCTGACACTGGCACTAGCTGCCTAAGCGCATAGCCTTGGCTGGCGCCCACTTAAGTATGCTAAGATTTCCGTTGCGCTGGCGTTGCGCTACTTTATTACAACAGCAACAGCAACAGCAACAACAATAGCAACAACAACAACAATAATAACAAATAAATATAAATAATGAAATACAAAGTCATTTCTCGCTGACAATGATAACTCTGTCTCTCAGTCGCACAGTCTTCCCCCTCTCCCTCCGTCTTGTGTGTGGGCGTTGGGCATGACAGCTGTGATATGTCTGCTCATAAGCAACAGCAGCAACAGCAGCAGCAACAGCAGCAGCAACAGCAGCAGCAACAGCAGCAGCAGCAGCAGCTTTATATCAGATATTTTGTATTTGTATGAGCTTAGGGTAAAAGACAACGTAGGCGAGAAAACACTCAGCGACAATCTGTCAAAGGAAGGCGTGGCAAAGTGAAACCAAATCAGTCACAAAATAGGCAGCAGAAGAAACCATTGCGTTTTGTTGGTGTTAATGTGGTTCACAGCATTGACACATGCCAACGGGCCAACGGGCTGACTCTGTGTCAAAATGTGACCTCTGAATCTATGGGGAAATCTTGAAATGTCGAATGTTAGAAGAAGTTGTGACCCGGCCATATAATCGAGCTGAATAATCTAATTTGCATTCAAATTATGTTCATAACTGGAGAGAGAGAAAGAAAGAAAGAAAGAGAGAGAGAGAGAGAGAGAGAGAGAGAGAGACTGAGACTGAGACTGAGACTGAGACTGAGACTGAGACTGAGACTGAGACTGAGACTGAGACTGAGACTGAGACTGAGACTGAGACTGAGACTGAGACTGAGACTGAGACTGAGACTGAGACTGAGGCTGAGACTGAGACTGAGACTGAGACTGAGACTGAGACTGAGACTGAGACTGAGACTGAGACTGAGACTGAGACTGAGACTGAGACTGAGACTGAGACTGAGACTGAGACTGAGACTGAGACTGAGACTGAGACTGAGACTGAGACTGAGACTGAGACTGAGACTGAGACTGAGACTGAGACGCGTCAACAGCTTTTCAGATCTCTCATAAGCCCCCTGTAATGGACACTAGAAAAAGATTTGAGAGCGCGAGAGACAGAGAGAGAGAGAGAGAGAAAGAAAGGCAGCTAAAAGCTAGTTTCACTCAATGCGAAATATTGATGAATCAATGTTTTTTATGCGTTGTAATGCGAGAATAAGAGACGAATGAAAACATTTTAAATGATTATTTGGAATCTCTTGTTGCCTGCTCGGTGACTGTTTGCCAATTGTTGTTCATCAACAATTCCCAACCTGAGCATGTAGAGAGGGACATGTCTCACACCCACACACACACACACACACACACGCCCACGCACACACATATACATATATGCAAATGCTGAGAATAATAGACACTTGGCTTGAATGACAACGGGAATTGGGATGGAGCATTCGGGCCTGTATTGCGTTTGCGGCTTCGGCTCGATGGAAAATCAAAGGCAAAGCCGCAGACCGACGACTTTAGTTTACTAAAGTGCCACGCCCACCACATATCCATTGGGATATATTGTTAGCAGAACTTGAGGCGAAATGCAAAAAAAAATGAAACGAAGATGAAGATGAAAACGAAGAAGAAAAAAGAAAACAGAACAACAAAATAAAAAACTCGGCATGTTAAAGAGTGACAATATGCATACCCTGTAAAGTGAGTGCAAAGTGAGCGGGTCACTGGTGCTGCAACAACAACAACAACAACAACAACATTCAAATGAACTAATTACTTATGCAAACGCAGCCACACAGAGCTAACTGGCCGCAGGACACGCTCAAATATGCAATCGGTTATGGCTCTTTCACTTTTTTCCCCCTTTCTCTCTCTCTCACTCTTTCACTCTCAATCTCTCTGTTTGGCAATGTGGCAAACAATTGTCCATTGATTGATGCCGCAGAAGGAACAAAGCAGCCGGAAAGCATGTGAGTTGCATGGCCCGGCCCATCGTTACGCCCATTTAGTGCACTGAAAATATCATATTCAATTGAAAGGGACTCAAATATCATATTCAAAAACAAAAACCTCTCTGTAAATTCTTTAAATTTATGCAATTTTACACAAAAGAGACTTTTTATTACTGTGTGATATTTGGCATAGGAATGAGTTAGGTTTTATTTAGTGCAGATGTTTTCGTCATGAATAATTCTATCTATTGGATTTTATGTCAAATCAGACTTTATATACATTTTGGAATTATATTTGATACACTTAAATAGAAATTGAGAAGAGAGAGAGAGAGAGAAGGGGAAAAAACAAAAGACAATTCCATAATATAAGCAGAGTAGACTATTGTAGTCCTCTAGAGGTATAAATTCCATGAGAGAAACGAGTTTTGGCAGTGAGAGAAAAACTGAGAGAGTCCCAAAGGGTCCATCAGCAGTGAGGTCGTGCTATAAATAAGAACTTCGATCTGCATACAAAGAGAGCAGAGATAAGACGAAATTGCGAAATTCGCTGTGTTCTAAGCTTTTTTCTTTTGTATACCCTGAACCCATTGGCAATGGGAAATCAGGGTATAATGGTTTTGTTAAAAGTATGTAATAGGCAGCAGGAGACGTCGCAGAGCCCATAAAGTATATATATTCTTGAAGAGAAAAGTCGATATAGTCATGTCCGTCTGTCCGGCCGTTCGTCTGTCCGTATGCTTGAGTTAGGTTCGTAGATAGCACGCGCAGTACGAAATTCAATAGCTTGTATATTTTCAGAGTTATCGATAAAAACATTTATCGAGAATCAGTTACAATATTATAAATCGTTCATCTTTAGAGCTAGACACTCCAAATCTTCTGCATATACATAAATATTAAATTAATACAATTTCGGTTTTTCTTAGAATTTGGATACAATTTGGAAAAAAAAGTTTCATATTTACTTTTGTCTTTAATATATAATTATTTAGAATAATTATGCGTCATTTATAGTTAAAAAAAAATATATCTGCTTTAGAGATATAGAAACTGCTGTGTATATAAGATAATATTTTAAGTTTATTAAGTGATAAATCTATTGTCTTCAATCTTTATCACGAATCATTAGAAATCGAAAATTGAAATTGGAATTTGGAATTTGAAGTTGAAATTGAAATTGAAATAATATTAATTCAGTTTACTTTCACATGCCACGCGTTTTTGAGATTTAATCAAGAGCAATAGTTAGGGTATGTAATAGTCGAGCAGACTCCATGCACGGGTGCTGCAGCTCAGTCAGCCGGCTTGTCATATGCAGTTCGACAAGAAGTTGCGGCCGGCCTGATCGATGCGAGTTCTGCCGGATGTGAATTCTAGTCACTGGAGAGAGAGAGAGAGAGAGAACGAGAGAGAGAGAGAGAGAGAGAGACTAGAGAGTAGAGAGCACTCTAGAGCGCTGTGGGACTGAAGTTAAATTGAGCTGCCATCGCATTGCCAAAGGACTCCACTGGCGGCTGTCACTTGCCGCTGAAGTGGAATGACGAATGCCGCGCGGTACTTGCAATAGAATGCAATTGCCGCAGGGCAAGCCTGAATGCAGGCCAGAATGTACGTCGGTTCGTGTCTCTTCCGTCCGACTGCCCGCCTCTGCCAGTTTTGTCTGTTGGCCAAGTTCAGAGCCGCGAGCTGGGCTGAGCGTCCCAGTTGCCCAGCGCGACTTTGCTTCTGAATAAATAAAGAGGCGCAAATTAAATTTGAAATTTGTTGCCAACGCTCGTCGCAAGGGGCGTGAAATGCAAGTGAAATGTGACTGTGACTGTGAAAGTGACTGTGACTGCGACTGCGACTCCCGCGTGATGTAAACAAACGCAATCGTCTGCTGGGGCCAACTGCAGTTGCTGGCCATGATTATTGGCCAATCACAACAACTTAATGGTTGTTAATTTCACTCTCTCTCTCTCTCTCTCTCTCTCTATCTCTCTGTCATTCTAGCCCTCTCTCTGTCTCGCTGGCTGTCGCCTTGTATTGCTTCATATTATCAGCAGCGCACTTTGATAAGCAAAAGTTGCTCGCAAAGTGCCAAAGGACATTCATTAGAGCAGCACACGTACACACACACACACACACACACACACACACACACACACACACAACACACCCTCTCACTCACATATATAGAGCTACACACATACGCATACTTAATTTTTTTTTTTATATGCCCGTAAATTTCTCACATAATTTGGCGTTTTCTTTTATATTTCGTTATCTTCATAATTCGTGCTTTTTTTTTACAGGGTATCACGCCGATTGCAAAAAGTGAAAAAAAAATATATATGTACATGAATTGAAAATATATTTCATATAAATCATAATTGAAAGAAAATTAAGAATTCAGTTTAATATCAAATTCTGTTTTCTATTCAAAATTCTCAACGATTTTTAGATAACATTTTCTATGGCATTTTTATTTTATTTATTTATTTTTTTTTTTTGGCTGAATGAATTTGAATGCAATATTAATTGAGCTCGAGCTTTGACTAGATTAAATTGTGATTTATTTGAAAAAAAAAAAAATAAATAAATTCAATTTGTTTTTTTTTCTGTTATTTTTCATTATTTTTTGTCTACGTTGCCTTAAAGCTATTGCTCTCTCTCTCTCTCTCTCTCTCACTCTCAGTGTCTTTCTCTCTTAGTCCTTTACTTTATTTCTCTAACTGTGTGTCTCTCTCTCTCTCTCTCGCTCTCTCTCCTTCTCTTTTTCTCTCTCACTCTCAGTGTCTTTCTCTCTCAGACCTTTACTTTCTTTCTCTCTCAGGCCTTTACTTTCTTTCTCTCTCAGACCTTTACTTTCTTTCTCTCATTCCCTCTCTCTCTCAGTTTCCCTCTCTCTCTCTCTCTCTCTCTCTCTCTCAGGGTCCCCCTCTCTCTCTCTCTCTCTCTCTCTCTCTCAGTTTCCCTCTCTAACAATTTCAATTAATTTCTTTCATTTGAAAATTATTTTTGGCCTTTTCTTGCAGCTCTCCTCATTTTGCAGAGTATGTCAACAGTCGTGCATACTCAATTGGTGCCATTTAATTTGCCTTTTGTTGTTGTTGCTGTTGTTGCTGATGTTGCTTAAGCATCATTTACTTTGGCCAGTTAGCTTGGCCTAGCTTTGGCCTGCCCTGGCCTAGGTTCGTCTGGCCTGGCACTTTGACTTTGGAAAGCCTTGCGTTGCCAAATGCCAACTTCCATATGCGTTATACGCTGCTGTTGCTGTTGCTGTTGCTGTTGCTGTTGCTGCTACTGCTTATATTTATGACAGCATTTTGGGCTCGAGACTCGGGGCACGGCCCAGTTATCAAGGTCACGCACCATTGAGCGTTATGCTCCAATCAACGTTCAGCTGCACTTGATGTGCCGACACGACATGAGAATATTTCATGGATACTCATAAAATATATAGTTCTTTATAGCCCTATTCCCGCTTCCCGCTTCCCGCTTCCCGTTTCCCGCTTCCCTCTCCCCTCTCCACTTCCTCTTATCTACACTTGACTTAAGATCTCTTTTTCTCTTGCAGTTGGAAACGCCGCTAACACGATGCAGACGAATGTGCAAATTGATTCGAAAAATCTGCGCAGCAACGATGACAACTTTCGTTCACGCAGCCATCACATAACGATTGAGGTGAGTGCCTAGAGCCAACTATAATTAACAATCAATTTGCCACTTGTGGCAAGCAAACAATTGCTGCACCAACTCAACATTGTCTCTGCCTACCTTGACAAATTGGCCTTTCTCCATTTGGCAATTGCAGCAGCCACTGCCTGCAATATTCAATTACAATTTCTATATTAATTGCACACTCTGTTGCCATACTAGGCTAGGCCAAGCCAAGCCTGAGAGCTGATCAATGCTTGAGTTATTTTTGTAGTCAAATGTCGGAATTTGCTGCTGGGACTGGCAAATCATTTAAGGCATTATCTATTCATTAGTTTGACAAATGATTTAAATGAAATTTTAATTGAAGCACAGGCACAGAGAGACATATCTATATAGTATATACACATCTGCATATGGACAAGTAATTCATAGTAATTGAGCGATGCGAAAATCAAGGAAAATATTTTATAAAATTTGCAGCTAAAAATTGAGCTGATTTTTTGTTGATAGGTAAAAAAATTATTAAAAGCAAAGAAAATATTTTATAAAATTTGCAGCTAAAAATTGAGATGATTTTTTTCGACAGGTAAAATAATTATTAAATTTAATAATAATATTAGAAATAATAATAATTAATAATTGTTTATTTATACAATTTAATAGTATTTAGTAGCAGAGCGAAAATTCTTAATATATTCTATATTATTATTAATATTATTATTATTGCATAAAATAAAATAATAGCATTTAATGGTTAAATATCAGAGAAAAAAATCTATTTTATTTTATATTATTATATTATATTATTATATATTCGTATACCATATTAATATTCTTTAAAATGAAATAAAATTTATTATATAAATTATATACATAGCAATTTCTATTTGCAACTTATTAAGTAAACGAACTAAGGGCGGAGTTAATTGACTTAATTCTTATGCAACTGAAGTTTTTCGTATTTTAATTAAAGCTTAAATATCTTGATTAATTAATTACACAGCTGAATCTAAAAAATATCATATCATCATCTCTGTTTGCAAGATCAATCGAAAAAAATATCATGCTCATTCGCTCTCGCTCAGAGCAAGAGACTTTGGTTCTTTACGTTTCAGTTTTCCATTGAGCGCTTTGAGTTGAACTATTCGTGTGACGCTCATTTAACGAACATCGTTTAGAGAGCGACACGATTGGCGTTCGCACAATGAGACTCAGTCTCGACTCTCAAATAACTCAAAAAGGCAATGCAAAATGTCTTTACATTCTCATTCACATACATTCACATACACTTGAGCTACATACAAATATTACCTATGTATCTCTAGTGATCTCTCATGACTTGTAATTGTGATGATCATTCTGTCTCTTGGGTACGTTCGCATTATTAAATAAACTATAGAGTGCAAAATATTCGAGCAGAAACATAGACTTTTCTACGCAAGCAATTTGCACTTTAATAATCATACTAAGCTGGAAATAACTTTTGCGAGAAATATATATGCAATATGGAATCCAGAAGCTTTAGCCAAGTATACTTTAAGAAAGTCTCGAGTGTGATAAGTTTAAGGCATTTCATACTTATATTAATAGCAAAGTATGAAAAAAGATTAATGAAAATGGAACAAAGTTTTAAACTTTTCCTTTTATTTTATTTAAAAATTTTCCCATGAAAATCTCTCACTTAAAAAACTTGATGAAAAGCACATTTTAATGAATGCCAAAATAATGTTTACTGGGTTATCAGCGGAAAGCTTAGCAAGCCGCAAGAGCAATGTTGAGCTTTGTGCAGACAGCTGCCGGCAGCAAGGGACAGAGAGAGAGAGAGAGAGAGAGAGAGAGAATGAAATTTGTAGCATTAGCAATTGAAATACAGTTATTTATCAATGACACACAGTCAGTACAATATATAAATTATTTAATTAAAATAATTACATTGACAATTTGCTTTATAAATCATTATTTATTTCACATTAAATGTATAAAAACTCAGGCAAATGCAACAAGTGTTTAATGCTTTGCGGCATATGTGCTCTCTCGTTCTCTCGCTGCGCATACGCATTGCCTGCCTGTGCTTGAGCTTGAAAGCTCTCTGAAAGCTCTCACCCAACAGCCGCTGCCATGGCACGCAGCATCAGTCAGCTGCGCTGCACACTAAAACTAAACTTGAGGCGAATATCACCCAATGAGAATCATCTGATTTTTGTTGTTGCTGCCGCTGCCGCTGCCGCTGCCGCTGCTGCTGTTGCTGCTGCTGCTGCTGCTGCTGCTGCTTCGTTGCTTTTCTCAATGAATGAATGCGCCCCGTTGGCTTGTCGTATAACGGTAGGTACGTGGGTGCGCGCTGTCGGCGTCGCTGTCGTTGTCGGTGTTCATCAGTTGGCAGCGTCGTCTTTTGCCGTCAGTCGCTGGCAACATTTTGGCGCGTGTTGACATGCTAACGAATTTCGGTTAACGCGACGCGCGAAGCTTTTACCGTTAAACGCTTTCAGTTCAGTTTACCGTTATCCGCTTGTCAAACGCTTCAAATCCAAATTGTAAACGTAAAACCACAGTTGCAACTGCTTTGGCCTCTCCTCAGTTGTTGTTGCTTTCACGCAAATAAATTAAAATTTTTGTTTTTGTTTTGTTGTTGTTATTTTTTTTTCTTGTGCTGTGTTATTGTTGTTGTCATCACGATATTGTTGTTACTCTTCTGCTTGTCTTGCCACATATATTGTTTGTCGTCAGCCAGCCGAGCGGCAAAAACAAAAAAAACAAAAAAAAAGGTGCCCCAAAACCGGAGGCAAAAAAGTATTTTTAAACAGAATTGCTCTGAAGTCTATATACAGATATATAAAAAATGTAGTATATATTTTTTAATGTGGGTCTATTCATAAAAAAAAAGAATTCGTCATATCCCTTTGTTCTGTGCCAGTGTGCCAGTCTGTGTGTGTGTGTGTGTGTGCCGGCATTTTGTTTGGCGCGTAAAATGGCGTCTGTTATCACTGAGGCTGCTTATCAGGTGCACAGGCCACTAAATCATTGCCTCGACACACAATAAACATGTTTCTGTTGCTCTTGTTATTGCATTGCTCTCAACAGACACACACACACACACGCACACACACACATACGCACACACACACATGCACAGTGGAACAAGAAATAAAACACAAAGCACTTGTCTGCTGCATGTAAACGGAATACATAAATATCAAAATGTACGAACGTGTCCTCATCTCTCTCTCCCTCTCTCTCTCTCTCTCTCGCTCTCTCGCTCTCACTCTCTGTGCGTGTGTCACTCTGTGCTAGTGCGATTATCATTTTTTGTTTACATTGTCGCTGCGTCGGCCAACAACTGACAACAATGGCAATGCGATTGTGACGAACCGTTAAAAATCTGTGACCGGAAACGGAAATTCATGTAATGGCATTTTTAATGCGTACAATCGCTAGCTAAAATGCGTTTTTAATTTGGCATTTGTCAACGACTAACGGAACTACTATATGCATATACATATCTACACAAACAAGCAAAAATACGTACATAAATTCATAACAAATTGAAATTCTCAACTTTCAAATGACACTTATTCAGCTCACACACACACACACACACACACATACACACACATGTTGCTGTTGACAGCTCTCCAATTGTTGTCAACTCAAAAACTATGGCAAAATGGTTTATGACATCAAGTACTTGCAGAAGCTGAAGCAACAACAATTTTTGTTGCCTACTTTTGAGCGCTTGCAGCAAAAACTTTCGAGTTTTTTACTTCAGTTGCAAGTGAAAAAGTGTGAATTGTGTGGAATGTCAGCAAGTTAGTCCAAATATATATCTTAATTAATTGTTGCAGAAATATTTCTTAATGACTGACAGTTAAAAAAAAGAGAGCAAAGAAACAACAGTAAAAAGTTTAAAATTTCTAAGAATTGCTTGAAACGTTTAATGTAAGGAAAGAAAATATTTTATAATATAAAAATTTGCTAGAAAAACTATTTATAAAGTTTTTAAATTGATTCAAAATTGAAAATTGAATTAAAAAAGATAATTTGAAATTGAAATTATAATAAATATATTTATAAATATTAAAAATTGATAAATTATATAAAATAAATAAATATATTTATGAAAAAATTGATGATTGATAAAAAATAAATAAATATATTTGTAAATATTAAAAATTAATCGAAAAGCTTTATATCAAATATAATTATAAGAATAATAAATTAAAATTTTGTTTTATAAATTTTGTATATATTTCATTTAATGTTTAATTTATTTAGGCTTTCATTTATGTTTTGTGTTAATTTTATAAGCACAAAACACAAATTAAAGATTTAATTAAATATATTTGTTTAATATATATATATTTCATATAAGATACAAAAGTGATAAAAAAAATTAAAGTTTATACATAAAAATTTTTACAATTAATTTTAATTAAATAATAAAAAGTATAAATTTGTTTTTTATAGTTTTATTTAGTTTATTATTTTATTTTATTTAAAGTGTTTTTAGTTACATTAAAAATAATTTTCAATTAAATAATAAAAAGTATAAATTTGTTTTTTTTTATTTAATTTTTTTTTATTTTATTTCATTTAAATTTAAATATTTTAATATTTTATTTAAATAGTTTTCTATTACTTTAAAAATAAATTTCAATGAAATAATAGAAAGTATATATATATATATATATATATATATATATATATATATATATATATATATATATATATATATATATATATATATATATATATATATATATATATATATTTTTTTTTTTTTTTTTATTTTTTTTTATTATCAAGAACTTATGTCTTTTCTATTTTATTCAAAACGTATAATATTTTTTCCTTTTTATATGAAATTCAAGCATATTATCAGCTGAGCAAAATCATAAAAAGAACTATTATAATGTTTAACATTAAATGTTTAATATCCACATCTACTCCAATGACATTGACCATGAATCGTTAAGGTCAAGCATTTGCAGCTTGTTGCATGCGACAGCGATAATCGTAAATATTCATAAATATACATAATATATATATATACAAATATATGTATACATGTATTATGGAGAAGAAGGGATAGAGAGAGATAGAGAGAGAGAAAGGGAGAGAGAGAGGGAGCGCAATCAAGTCTGTGCCCTGCAGGCAGGCAGCAGAGCTGCTCAGTTGGCGTAAAGAAGGGTCTGGCAGGAGGTGTCTATGTCGCTTTATCTTTATAAAATTATGAATGCCAAACAGACCAACTGCCAATTTGCAGCATCAGCAGCAGCAGCAGCAGTTTGCTAATAAAAGGCCAGTGGGCACTTGGGGCAATGCGGCGCCAGCTCTGACAGCGATTCAAGTGCGGGCCAAGTGCAACTGGAACTAAATTCAAATGGGATTTTGGTTCATTGTGCTGAGCTGCATTTGAGTGCGTGTCGCTGGCTGCGCTCTGAATGGGCTACAAGTGCGGGTCTTGCACCTTAGAATTGCTCAAAAGTCGAGAGAATTTGTTCCCTTTATTTTTTGTCAGTCAGCCAAAATATAAGGGAAGTGGCATGGAAATCAAAGATTTTTGCCAGCTGAACTTTTTGAAGGTAAACAGAGTCAATAGAGGGTATTTCATAGTTAAGTACGAATATATATTTAGCCTAGGGTATATCATAATTGAGCAGTCCTTTAAAGTTAGCATGCATACATTGTTAGTCTAGGGTATTTCATAGTTAAATATGCATTAATGTTTAGTCTAGGGTATGTCATAGTTAGCTTTGATAGGTGGGCAAACATAAGAGATTCATCTGATTGCAAATAGAGGGTATTTCATAGTTAAGCATGAATATATATTTAGAGTAGGGTATCTCATAGTTGAGCCTAGTATATCTTATTTTAGCATGCAGTTGGCCTAGGGTATCTCATAGTTAAATATGCATACATGATTAGTCTAGGGTATCTCATAGTTAAATATGCATTGATGTTTAGTCTAGGGTATCTTATACTTGACTTGATATATATCAGTCAGGTATTTATAATTAGTCAAGCTAGGGTATCTCACAGGCAATCAGCCACACATATCTAGTTGCAGTTAGAGAGCATCTTCTAGTTAGGTATTCACACTTAGTTAGAGGCAACAAGTCAATCCAGGGTATCTTGGGGAATATCACATAGTTAAGCAATTAGCTCATCTAGTTTAGGTCAGGGAAGTTATCTGCTTGCAATTAGAGGGTATCTTATAGTTAGTCTTGATCAAGTTAATGAAGTCAACTGCATGGAACTCTAGGATATCTCATAGTCTAATACACACACACACACATAAATACTTATACCAGCTAGTCTAGCAGCAGTTCAACTGCTTGCACTTAGAGGGTATCTTATAGTCTCATACAGTTAGCTTTGGCCAAGTTAATGGAGTCATCTTGCTGCCATTCGACGACTGCTGTGATTGCGCTTTGGCCTTTTTCTATTATTATTATTATTTTTTTTCTTTTTTCTTTTTTTTTTTTCTATTGCCCACTTAGCAATTCAGGCAAGTTAAATTGAACATAAGCGTTTGAGCAAATAGCGCGAGCAGCCGCAAAATACAAAAGAAATAGAAAAATCAAAAGAAATTGTTTTAAATGGCTCAAAGCCGCCTTGGCCATTTGGCAAACACTTTGGCAACAAGCAAAAGCTGCGCATCTACTTTTGCGGGTCACTGACTGTGCTCGACCAAAACAATGATAGTGTGCGTTTGTGCGAGTGTGCGAGTGTGTGTGTGTGTGTGTGTGTGTGCGAGAGTGTGTGTGTGTGTTGGCATTGTTGCTGTTGTTGCGGCACTCAGCTAGATTATCATATTACATTTGGCTTTTTTATGAGTCTCACTTTTGCTTTTTTTTTTTGTCTGTCTATTGGAAATCCCTAAAGCAGTTTAGTTCAGTGTATTATTTAAAAAAAAAAAAAAAGAAAGCTAAAAACGTTTGCCAATTTAACAGGCTACTATGAAACTTGAGTTGATTTGTTGGCCATGCACATGGCTCAGAGCTGAAAATATGAAATGCGGCTGGGGCTGGGGCTGGTTTACCTAAGGCTTCTGCTTGGTTGCCCACAGGCGCAAATCGAGTTAAACTTGCAAATTGGGCTTGCCCAAGGCACACACGCACACATGCACACACACACACACATGCACACATACTAGTGTAATATATATAGTGTTTATCTAACTAAAAGATAGTCCACTCAAGGCCCAAGTTCTTGTTGTTGTTGTTAGCTTCACGCCTAAAAATAAACGGTCAGCGAGCATCCCACACACACACACACACACACACACACTTGCTGTCTCTCTCTCTCTCTCTCTCACACTGTGTGTGTTTATGTAATTATGTAAGCCACTTAGGGTAGCTCAGTTTTAATGCAGTTAAAAGACGTCAGTACCTTTTAGGCATAATCGTGTTGATTTAAATGTTTGTCGCTAGCCGACAGCAGCCAAAGGAGAACAATGTCACAGTTAATAACAAAACACAACTCACACACACACACATACGTATGTATATATGGCCATATGCTAGAGCAGGCCAACGCCCAACACACACATACAGCAGCAGCAGCAGCAGCTCTTGCCCAACTTTCCACAGGCAATAAAACATTTGCAGCATCATTTTGTGCTGCTCGCTTTTTGGGGCTAAGGCAGCTCTGAGTACAGTAATGCATGTTAACACTTTGCTGCTAACAACGAGCTACGTGAGTGTGTGTGTGTGTGTATACATCAAGATTCATAAAATTTCAATTAAGTGCACACACACACACACACACACACAGACACATTCACAGCTTGTTTATGCCTAAAGGGAAAGTCTATGATTGTCCGAGGAACAAAGTGATTGAGCTACAAAGCGATCGATGCTGCAATCAAAGCAAAAGAGTTTCGTAAGTTCAGAGATAGCTAAAAAGGAAGTTTACTTTAATTTTTTTTTTAGTAAATCTCTACTATTAGATTTACTAAAAAAAAAAAATTAAAGTTTAATAGAGGTTTTTTTTTTTTTTAAAAAAAAGGAGATTTACTCAGTCATAGTAGCTGACTTTAGTTTCATTATTTTGCCAATCGATTTTTATCGATAACAAGATTAAGCTTTTAAAAATGGTTCATGTTCAAATGCAGAAAACTGTTGCTCGATAATATTGTAAATGCTTCAGTTGAGTTTTCAGCTACCTTACATTTATTTATTTATTATTATTAAAATAAAGAGAGAGAGAGAGAGAGAGAGAGAGAGAGAAAGAAACAAATTAATATTGAAATGAAATGAAAGCGAGAAAAATGCATTCTGATAAATACATGGATATTGTTGAAGCCATACAGATGGAATTGAATGCTGCTTGCGTTAGCTTCTGCATGCACTGAGAAAACTAGTAAATACAAAAAATTTGAAAAAAAATATGACAAAAATTAATCTATATATATATATATATTATTATGAGGGTATATTAAAATTGAAATTTAATTAAAAAAAAAAAATAAATATGAAAGAATATTAAAATTGAATTTAAATGAAACAAATTTGGAAATATTAAAAATAAATATAAAATAAAATTCAATTGAAATAAAAAGAACTAAAGTTTATTGAAAATGAAATTGAATTAAAAAATAAAGAAAAATAAGAGAATATTTAAATTGCGCTGGGAAAGAAACAAAAATGAAAAATTATAAACCAAAATTAAATTAAAATATATATTATGAAAACAAAAACAAAAATATAAAGAAATATGAGAGAATATTAAAAATATTAAAAACATGGAAATTGAACCTAAATTGAATTAAAATGAGAGAATATTGAAATTGAACCGTGACTTGAAATTGCAACAAAATTTATATAATATTATAAAGAAAATTTAATTTAATTTAATTAATTTTAAAAATAATTTTTAAAAAATTTGCACTAAAATAAAAATAAAAATATTATTAACTAATTTAATATATTAATTGAAGATGAATTTAATTAAAAAAATATATATGAAATTACAGAGTATTAAATTTTAAATTAAATTAAAGAACAAATACAAATAAATAAATAATATAAAAAAATTGAGATTGAATGAGCCACAGCGCTTTAGGCTGAGATCTATGCTTTTATATAAAACTTATATTTAATAGGGAGAAACCACTTCTTTCTCTTTAAAAACAAATTATCTCCATCATCTTCAACAATGTATTTTAATTGGTATGGAGTGTTTTTCCTCTTAAGTTGATTGTATTGTGATCTATGATCATCTCTTTTTTATCAACATGATTTCAATTGATAATAGTTTAACTCGTACAATAGCAAATCGCATATGAATTCACCTTGCAACATTTAGTTAAGTGTAAATAAATGTGTTTATTCAGCTTCAGTGATTCAGCGCTGGCTTATTAAATATTCATAATTGCAGTTGCGCCACAGTTGAAACTTAATTTAAATAAATAATTGGAATCTGTGCAAACGGGAAAATTAAGCAGTAAATCAAATGATAAAACATTTATATATATATATATATATATATATATATATATATATATATATATATATATATATATCATGAAATGCACTTCAGCTGCCAGCTATCATTGTCACTCCATCAGCCTTTCTATGCAATTCTCATAACACTTTATTACATCAGGGCTTCATATTGTATCCATTGTATATAGCCAGTGTTCACTGTTCATTGTGCCAAAAACTATGTATATCTCAGTGGACGGATATTGTCTTCATCTTTGTTCGTCCTGCTGCGCACACACACACACACACACACACACACACACACACACACACACACATACACACAGTGCATATGAAAAGTTGTGGTCATCTATTTGTCTCCAGTGTGGCAAGCGGCAACAGCGACGTAGTCGCATTGTCCTGTCTCCTGTCTGCTCACATTCATTGTTGTCTCGCCTCCTCTGTGCTCTGTCGTCTGGCCATCTACCATCTACCTACCTACGTACCTACCTTGCGTTCCTTTCGATTGTGCCATCAGGCAGCTGCTCGCCTTTGCCAATGTAAACAATTTAATTTGCTTAGTTGGCGTAATATTCGCCATCAATAAAAATACAAAAAAAAAAAAAAAAAAAAAAAATGTACGAAAGTTTCTTATGCAGGGGGAATCCAAAGTTAAGAAGAAGCTGGCATATATATGTATAAAAAGATATGTATGTGTGTGTGTGTGTGTGTGTGTGAATTTCTCAAACAATGACTATCGATAACAGTTGGGCTCATCTTGGCCTTGTATTGCACAATTCATTGCTGCTGGCTGGCTGGCTCTGCAATTGAGTGGCAAAATCCACTTGAAATAAATCTAAGCAACACCAGACATTCACACACACACACACACACACACACACACACACACTCGCACACATTGTTTCGGCCTAACATTAAATCGTTATGAACAAACGTCTTTTGTAGCGCATTCTCTCACTCTCTCTCTCTCTCTCTCTCTGTGTCATTCTTCCGCCTCCTCCGCCCCTCTCTCGTTGCCCCCACTTGTTGACCGAATTGTAATTGTTAATCTCCTGCATTGATTTTCCACTTGACGCCTTTGTGTGTATGTGTGTGTGTGTGTGTGAGTGTATGTGATATTTAGGCCAGGTTCTTGTTGGCAAAGTAATTGAATTAACGCTCAGCCACTGACTGATGAAGTGGCTTCCATGCTGGGCCTGTGCCTGAGCCACGTCTCCCATTGAGGTTTCTTCAAAGCAAAGCAAAGCAAAGCAAAGCTGGACGATGTCTCTGGTTACGCTTACTCAATTAATTGCATTTGCGTTGTCAGATTCTGCGCAACGTAGCGTATGATTAACGCATCAACAATACGTAAAACAGGCAAAAGATGCACATTGATCGAAGCTGAAATACCCTAGAAAATAAATAAGAGTCTAGAAAATATTAAAAACTATTTAAATAAAAAAAATAAAAATATTAAATAAGGAAATAAAAATATATTAATATGCTAAAAATCTAAAGCACTAAAGCATATTCTAATGAGAATCTAATTGGGTTTTCAATTGGAACTCTTATAATATTCATTTCGGGGCAAAGTTATATTGCTGCTATAGATCACATGATTTAACAAGAAGAAGTAGTAAGAGAAGAGCTATAAATTCTTGATTTATTTTTCGCATAAGATAATGAGAGACAATTGTCAGTTGATCAACCACACACACACATACACACACACACATACACACATATATATATATACCTCTTGAAATTGGATAACAAGCTGATGATACCCTCAATGAGGAGGGCATTAAGCGCCAGCAATTATTGCTGCTTCACAGCGCCATTTATTCTGGTGTGCACAGCTCAACAGCTGGAGACGCATCAGCTTGATGGGCCTGATGTGTCTGATGGGCTTGATGGGCCTGCTGGTCGATGGCTTTTTAAGAACGCGTTCGTCATCAGACTTCTGACATCAGAGGCAACGGCTTCATGAATTACTTATTATGAAAGCGAGACGTGGGCATATCTGAACGCAGTTTCCTTTATGAACAATATGCATCTAATTGAATACGTTTCTCTTTTAAGCCAATAGCCGACCCGTTCGTCTGCCTGCGGCTATGCTGGCCAACCCTACCTGGCCGGGCCACGCTCCAATTGCTTGTTCGCTTTCAGAGCTTACAACATCAAGTGGATAAAAAAAAAAATGGCAAGCGAAGTTTTAAAAGTGCAGCAAACGAAGCGAGACATGAAACATTAGCTAATTGAACAGAGTGAAAGGGAGAGAGAGGGATAGGGAGAGAGAGACGGAGAGAGAGAGAGAGAGAGAGAGACAGAGAGAGAGACAGAGAGAGAGAGAGAGAGACAGAGAGAGAGAGAGAGAGAGAGAGTGTAAGAGAAAAGGGCTAAAAATAGTGCTTTTAATAACGCCTTTCTATGCAATTCTCATAAGTTAAAGTTTAACTTTACTGAAAGACTTTAAATGAGTTTTATGTTGTTTTAATAATCTATAGGGTATACACTTAGCAAATTAACCCCAATGCTCATTGTTCATATTGCCTTTCTATGCAATTCTCAGTGAAAACTTTCAGTTAGAGTTTGACTTTGGCTGAAAAGCTTTAAAAGAGTTTTATTTATAACTTAATTATCGGTAGGGTATACACTAGTTCAGCTAATCTACTGCACATTGTTAATCATGCCTCTCTATGCACTTCTCAGCTAAGTCTAAGTCTTGAACATTGACTGCATTTCTGTTTATAATAGGAAAACTTTAAAATAGTTTTATTTAACATTTAATTAGCTATAGGGTATACACTAGTTCTGTTAATCCCACATTTTGTTATTCCCACATTTTGTTGTTCATAAAATCTAAAGAGATTAACTCTGACAACTTTGCTAGCCATAGATAGTAGTTGTGTGTGTCTAACTTGATGAAGCTGAATAGATTGTATATACAATATGCTGGGCATAGAACCCTAGAGGGGGAGGGGCAGAGTATGCAGCAGCGACATTTTGACAAGCTTATCATGAATCATTTGGCCAATTCATGAATAACAAGCAATTATGCGGGTCGATACGATACCAAAAACAGCTAAGGAGTCAACGAATGCAAATCGCTAAAGTCTCTAGGTGTTTGCCTTGTTGATGTGTGTATGTGTGTGCGGGTGTGTGTGTGTGTGTGTGTGTGTGGGTGTGTGTGTGTGAGGCAGACAGCTGTCAGTTGAGCAGCTGAAACTGATTTATGCATTGCATATGGCATTCAGGTCTAGGGCCCAATGCCTAAGCTCAATTTCACCTGGTCATCAAAAGGCAACACACACACACACACACACACACACACACACACACATATATAAGAAAAAAAAAGCAGAAGAAGAAGAGGCAAAGCCCTTCTTCATCTATTTCTATGAATGCAGGCAAGCCTACTTCAAAGTCTTGAGGCAAAGCTGCTTTTTGATGTGTGTTTTTTTTTGTCATAAGTTACTTAATTATGTGTGCAGAGCTTTTTTCTCATGCAGCTGACGGGATCTCTCTCGCGCTCTCTCTCGCTCACACTCGCGCTCTCTCTCTCTCTTTGGAAGGGGTGCAGGACCTGGGCGTGTCATCCAATAATTTATGCTAAACGCACGCCCCGCTTTTCAAGCAATTTCATTTAATTTTCATTAGCAAAAGCCGCAAATTGGTAGCAACAGCCAAAGAAACTTTGGCCCAAAAACATTTTTCATTAATATTAAAATATTCAAATTAAGAACGAGCCAAGGGCAACATGGGGCGTGGCCGTGGGCGGGCAACAACATCAACATTTTTGGCGACTATATTTTTGCATTTAGCCAAGCTGAAATCTAGTGCAAAACATCGTCTAACAACTTGTAGCCCCTTTTTGACAGCCCCCCTCCCTCCCTCTCAGGGTAAACATCAAATTGGAAATATTTAAAATTCATAGATTGTTTTACTGCGAAAATAATTGTAATTATGAGTATTTTCATTCATATTTGAATATTTCAATTAGGCAAATAATAACAATAAAAAAAACACACACAAATTTACAAAAATAAATAAAGTCGAGTTAAAGCCCTTTTGAGCCGGCCAAAAGACAGTTTCTTATTTTTTTTTTTTTATTGTCAGCAAATTGGTCCGGCTTAAGCTAAGGCCTTTGCGTTGATTTTAATTAAGCAACCTCGTCAGTATACTACAACGAAACCCCCTCCCCCCCATCACATCACCCACGAGCTAAGGCTGCTGCTGCTGCGGCTGCTGCTCCGATTGGTAATGCCGAATCGGACCTTGTGCTGAAATCTTAGCGACCCTGGTCATAAATCAAATAAACGCCAACTAAGCCGAATAAGTAAAAAGAGCGAAAAAAAAATCGAATATAAATAACTAGAAATACACAACGAATTCTAAATACTCTGCATGCTGAGCGAGATATATATATTTTAAATTAAATATAAAAATAAAACCTTTATAAAATATTATATAAAAATTATATATGATATATTATAAAAATAATTTTAAAAATATATATATTTTATGCATATATATTATGTTAAATTAAATATAAAAATAAAATTTTTTATAGAAATATTTTATAAAAATTATATAATAATATATTATAAAAATCAAATTTTTATATAAATAATTTTTAAAATATTTTTTATATTTACTATAAATTTATTATGATTTGTATATATTTGTAATACCCTGTAAAAGTAGTTTAAATAATCTGTATTGTTGTAGGCTATGTTTTTGTTATGTTCAGAGAACTATGTCAAGTTTATATTTTAATTACTTTTATATTTATTAATATTATTTTTAATATTATTAATTTCTAATTATTTTAATTATAATTAATAATATTATTATTATTAATTTTTAGTATTATTACAATTATAATTAAAAAAATTTTTTAAATTTAAAATTTTAAAAATCTTATTTGTAGATTTTTAGGTTTTACAAAATTATATGTTGCTCTTTTTATTTAAATATATATTTTAAGAAGCTATTTTAATTATTTTTTGTTTGTTCTTTCCGCTGCAGAGCCCAAATTGAACTGATTTAATTCGATGAAATCACATATATTTTTGTTTTTCAACTAAAAATTTAGTTGAATATGTATTTTAAAATATAATTTTATTTAAAAATTTCTCTTAATTTCATATTAAAATTTATTGTATATTTTAAAATATTTTCATATATGTTTATATTTGACTTTGTGAATATATATATATATTTTAATCTTATGTTTCTAAAATGGAAAATGTGTTATTATTTCTTTTGTTATTAAGTGTTTTATTTATGTTTTTGTTTATTTTTATAAATACAAAATTATTTTGTATTTTATAGAAAGAGTTTCATCTATTTAATTTTTTCATACTTGTTAAATAAAAAGAATAAGAATAAAATACAATTTGTTTAATTAAAAGTAAACTTGCATTATTTATTGAATTCTTTTTGTAGCTTGTATTATTTTAATTAAAAAAATTTTTTTTATGAAATTATTATTAATTTTTTATTTAATTTAAAATTTAAAATTTAAAATTGAAATCAATGAAGTGAACAAGTTTTATCAGCGCATCGATATGCCCGCTGTGCATTGTCAACTGATACACGCTCTGGATTGAGTGGGCAAGTGGGCGGGGCTGTATATAATTTTTTTTTTTATTATTTTTTTTTTTTTTTGGCGGCATTTCTAGGTTCACGGTCAGAGCGCATGATAAAAATTGACACCATTTGCCGGACTGGTCGACTACTTGGCCATACAAATATGTATATGTATAAGAAGAAGCAGTAGAGAGAGAGAAAGAGAGAGGGAGAGAGGGAGAGAGGGAGAGGGAGTGTAGAGTGCGAGTGAGATTGAGAGAAAAGGCAAAAGTGGGCAGTAAAAGGCATCGCCTGCGTTTTGGTCAGTAATAAAAATGTCATTGCATTAGTGTGAATGTGTGTGTGTGTGTGTGTGTGTGTGTGTGTGTGTGTGTGTGTGTACGGGTGTGTGTGCGAAAGTAATAAAAGTTTAGTATGTGACACATTGTGTGTTATATCCTGATGTTGATGCTTGTTGTTTATGCTGTTGTTGCTGTTGTTGCTGTTGCTCTTGCTCTTGCTCTAGCTCTAGCTCTTGTTCTTGCTCTAGCTGTTGTTATTATTGTTGTAGCTGTCGTTGACCCCCCACATGCATTAGCTTAGAGTCAGGAAGTTGGCACTTTAGAGCATTGCGCCCTTGGCCATACGAAAGGCTTTGGCTTTGGCTTTGGCGGCAATATTTTGCCATTTGCCATGCAGATTATGTTTAGCTGTGTATTTGCCAATTGCCAATGGCCATGTTGATCAAGACGAGGCTTTACTGTACCATGGGATGGGCCACTCCCAAGGCAGTTCGGTGACGACCATGATGATTACGCGTATTTGCTTTATGTTGCTTGCTTTGGCTGTCAGACAGTCAGTCAGCGACATTTGACTTGATTGATTCGATTTGACTTAATTCACGCATATTAATCATACGCCCCGTGGCAACTGAGATGAAAACCAAATCAAAGCCGAGGCCACGCAACTGAAACTGAATCAGCAGCAAACAGCAGCTTTTTCCCAGTAAGCAAACAGTCCTCGAGGCTGCTGAAAAAGTAATTATGCATAAAATATCCAAAAGCTGAGACTGAGAACGACACTGAGAGAGAGAGAGAGAGAGAGAGAGAGAGAGAGAGAGAGAGAGAGAGAGAGAGAGGCGTTGGCGCTTGGTCCTTGGAGTTGAAACTGGAACTCAAATTGGGACACGTAGGCAGGCCTAATGAGTACTAAGTACTGGCTGCCTGACACTTGCCCGCTGGCCCACCCCCCTTCCCCCCTCCTCTCCCCCCTCTCACAGTTGGCACAGAGTTTGTCGAGTTGCCGCGTTGCCGCTTGGGCGTTATTTATTGATTACGTGTCATATCACTCATACGCGGCGTTATGCGACGCGCTCGGCTACGTTTCGATTGAAATGTAACGGAAAAATGAGACGTGCTGAGAGAGCGTGCTAAGGACATGGCAGGCAGAAAGCAGGCCGTAACGTTAGCGAAACTTGTGCAAATAATTAAGTGCGCTTAAGTGATTTGCCCGATGGAGACACAATAAAACTGAGCAGCAGCAGAGGAAGAGGTAGAGGCAGAGGCAAAAGTAGTGGGAGCAGCTGTATGAAAGGGGCAATGAGATAGCTCTACCGGCAGATAGATGATGACGATGACGATGACGATGACGATGACGCTGCCAGCGGCACAAGTCACTCATCAATTTTGTTTCACAGAAAAAAAAAAAAGAGAGAGAAAGAAACAGATATATATATAAACATATATATATGTATGTATGTATGTATGTATTGCTGTTTGTGTTTGCTTATCTCTCTTTCAACTCAGTCCGATGACCCCCTGCAGGCAAAGCCGTTTGAAGTTTCAGCTGACTTTCAGCTCTGCTGCTCTGCTGCTCGGCTGCTCTGGCTGCATTTCCTAATAACAGCTCGTCATATTTATTTATTCAAATTGAGTTCGCCTTAATGAAACAAAAATATTGCCATGGAAGGGTCTCGGCTCTCCAGTGAGTGAGTGCATTCGAGACGAGTCAACAGATTTGAAACTTTGTTGAAATTTTATTTACAATATATTATTTATTTTATTTATTTATTTTTTTTTTTTTTGTAAAAAATGTAGCAAATTTGTTTGTTTCTATATTATGCACATTGAAACGCATATTGATAGATATTTATTATTATAATAAATAATATATATATATATTTATAACAAATAATGTAGCAAATAAATAGTAAATATATAAATATTTATATATGAAAAAAAAAAAAAAATGTGTAGACTAAATAATATATATATTTATGTCTATAAAAATAAAAAATAAATAAATATATATATTTTTTTTATACATAATAAAAATGTACTGAATAAATAATGAATATATAAATATTTATATATGTAAAAAGAAAAATGTGTAGACTAAATAATATATATATATATTTATGTCTAAAAAAATAAAAAATAAATATATATATATTTAATATATAATAAAAATGTATTGAATAAATAATGAATATATAAATATTTATATACGCATATAACAAAAATGTATCGATTAAATAATAAATATTTATAAATATATAATAAATATTTATATTTATATATTATATCATTTATAATAAATATATATATATATTTAAAAAATATTTCCATTAAATAATATCTATATATGTATATTTATATATGAATCATTCGTGTTCTTTGCCTTGCTCTCTACTCAATTACAAAACTCAGCAATCGAACAACAATTTTGAAGTGCATTAAATTAAATTTGGCTTCAATCGGAGGTTGACCTATAATAAATTCCAATAGTTCAGCCCAACTTACATTTGTGGTTAGCTTGAGGCTGTGTGTTGCTGGCTCAGCTGCTGCCTGCCTTTGATCAAAATGTGAAAATTTTTCGAGGTTTTGTTGGCTCAACAAATTTGCACGAGTTGTTCAAACAATTGCCGAATTGCCGAGCTGTGTCCAAGACACGAATCTGATTGGCAACGAGCGATGGAAGAGTGACTGAATGAGTGAGTTCTAAGTTTTGCCTTGAGCTTCAGCGAATTGGCAGGTGAGCTGAAGTGGGCGTGGCAGGCGTTGCACCCAGATAAAATGGGTGAAGATGGGCTCTTGTTGCTAGTTTGATGGCTTTGTTTGACTGCCCTGAGGCTCATCAACAAATTGCAGCACTTTTGTTGTAGTAGCGCATAAATCCCAATGGCCTGCAGCTGCAGCAGGTAACCAGAGCCAGTCAGGCGCTCAAGCAAGGGCAATGGCAATGGCAAGGGCAACTTCACAGCTGTCCAGCTGTAGCAGGAGAAGCAGCAGCAGCAGCAGCAGCAGCAGGAGGAGGAGGAGCAGGAGGAGGAGGAGTAGCAGCAAGGACTTTGCTTTGTTGCCAGATTCTTTGGAGGAAGGTCGCTTGTGAGTAAGTTTACTATTGCTGGGCGGGATGAGGTATTGCCTGGCTGGCAATGAAGGTCAGCGCGGCAATTAATGTTGCAGTTACATACGCACACACACACACACACACACACACATACACGTACAACTGTCTGCCGACACGTGCCCATAGCTGAGGGTATTAAGAATGCATATCTCATATGCCAGCCGGGCGCAAATAAATATGAATAAGTCAGAAGTGCATTTTAATTAACTGTCCGCAATTGTTGTTTGCCCTTGTTGTAGCACAGACCAACCACTCCCCCCCACAGCACTTCCCCCTGACTTTGGCTGTCTGTTCAATCGCGCTCGCTGTTTACCCAGCTGCCCAGCTGCCCATCTATCCGTTCGGTTGCAGTCCCAGGTGCATTGAGTTGAATCCCAAATTGCATCAGAGAGAAACATCAAAATCTGCAGCTAATGGAATGAAACACGGTTCAGCAGCAACAGCAAATTTTGTAAACTAAATTAAACAACAGTGGCTGCTAACAGTATGCACATCTATTACTTAGTCAGATGCAAAGTGTTTTGAATATTTCATTCTCGATTTATTTGGCTGCAATATTGAAGTGAAATGGCAAAAAATGATGCGTTGACAGTTACCCTGTAGTCAGTGAGAGATGATCCAAAATAGTATATATTTATTATATAGATATACTCTACATTATATATACTCTATATTGAAGGCTAGTTAGTAAACTTTATATTTGAATTAAATTAATCTGATATTTATAACCAAGACATACTTTATATAGACTTGCTATCTGAAAAGAGCTTGTAGCTAAACATATGTTTTATTCGATAACAATCACTTTAGTCAAGCATCTATGAGATCCTATAAGGTCTGAATTCAGATTTATCGATTGTTCTTATCTATTGTATTAAACATGCCTTTCATATGTTCTCTCTCAACATAACAAGCTACAGCTGCCTCTAGCAGCAAATCAAAGCTAGCTCTAAACATAGTTGTCAAATAATCGATAATTATCGATAGTCTGTAAATTATGCTAAAAACTAAAATCTTGTATTCCCTCTCAACATAAGAAGTTTCATCTGCCTTTGGCATCAAATCAAAGCTAGTTGATAAATAATCGATAAATATCGATAGTCTGTAAATTACGAAAAAGTAAAAAATCTTTTAGTCTCTACTAACATAATAAGCTTAAGCTGCCTCTAGCAGCAAGTCAAAACTAGTTCTAAACATAGTTCATAAATTATCGATAAATATCGATAGTCTGACAATTATGCTAAAATCAAACATAATTTATTCTATACTAACATAATAAGCTTCCGTCTCTAGCAGCAAATCAAAGCTAGCTCTAAACAGAGTTTCTAAATAATCGATAAATATCGATAGTCTATAAGGCTAATATATATAGAAAATCTTTTATAGCTGTCAATTGCAGCTATCTATCGTATTGATTGATTAACTGATTTAGCTCAATATCAAATTTCTGCCATAACCCAACTCACTGCTTACAGGGTATATCGCACTTCTGCACTTTACATTGACCAAAAAAAAAAAAAAAAGAAAAAGTTTTTTTTTTTTTTTTGACTAGCAAAACTGTGTCGCTCCATCCAATTAGGCAGCGTAATTACTTTTCACATTTCAAATACAGCTCGACTAATTACCATCAAATCGCGACGATTTGATTACAGTGCGTTGCTTTATGGAAGGCACTTTAGCATTCGCTCCAAATACTTTAGCAAATTTGTTCAATAAAAAAAAAAAAAAGAAAGTTGTTAAATCACAAAGCGTGCAGAGTTCACAGCACGAAAAAAAAAGAAAAACAACAACAACAAAAGTTACAACAATATCAAATTTCAATTATTGCATAGCCACGCCCATGCCACAGCGCCCTTCGTGTGCGCACATGAATATGGCCAAAAATTGGAAAAGTGCTCGTAATTATGAACTGCGGCATAAAGGCGCGACGGGGCCACAAAAAATTTCTTTATTTTCTTTCTGACAACTTTGGCAGTTAAAGTGCTTCTCTAGCGAGAACACACTCTCCCTCTCTCTCTCTCTGTCTCTCATTCTCTCTGATTTGTTGCTGTTGGTTATTGCAATTTAATTAGAAAAAAACAAAGTGGAAAATTTTGCTTTAGCCAAGCTTCTTAATGTGGGCGTGTCCATTTGGCCTTGCGGTGAGCTTGGCTTTGCCCAGCTGAAAGGGCGCTTAGGCATGGCTCGGAGGGGGCTCGGTGACTGGTGACTGGTGACTGGTGACTGGCGACTGGGGCAGGTGTATTTAGTAACTAACGAAGCATGGCACGCCCTTTTGCCTTTGGCTGCTCGTTGCGCTGCTTTCGCTTACGCTTCACAAATATGCTGCAAGAGGAAAATCGCGCGTAGCGCAAATGATGTGCGCCCATTTTGGAGACAAAGCCGCCGGGCAACAAAGGCCAAGCAACAAAAACGGCTACAACTAACTGTATATATGTTACCAGCTGCGGCTGCTCTGATACCTAATGGTCTCTGTTTTGTTTTTCTTGCTATTCTTTTTTGTTCTGGCTCTTTTGAGCCAGGAACCTCAAGTCCATGTCAATTATTTGCATTTCGGTTTCGTTTTGATGTGGCAACTGCCAGATGGACGCGGCGCATGTCAAGGAAAGGTGCTTCGATGGCATGGCAGCATGGGCGTGGGCCAGTTGTTTAAGCTCAGTTGATTTTTGTGGACGGTCGGTCAGGTGGTGTGGGGGTAGGGGAGTGTGTCGCAGCATTTGGCTGGGAATTGAGGCGCTCATGCATAATTTCTGTGCCGCTCTCAAACTGAGTCTGGCCACAGCCATTTGGCTGCCATTTTAGCATGCCACAAAACTTTTTGCCCGTCAGCTTGGCATAAAAAAAAAAAGAAAGAAAAACGAAGAAAAATACAAAAAATAGTCGAGAAAACCAGTTAAGTGTTGAGTGGTCAGTAAACAATAGTAGCGACTACTAAATACCCTATGATAAGAGTTTTTCGAAATTACAATAGAATTAAGAGATATTCATTTGTGCAATGTTAATTTATTCTTTAATTTAGATCATTTATAATTTTGTAAAGTGAACCACTTTGAAATACTCTGACTTTGAAAAGCAACCAAAGACTTGCATTTTTGAATAAAAATATATTTTTTAAATAATATATTATATAACCTATAATGCGTTTGCAATCGCTGTTTAGTACGAAAATTATATAAAATATAAATATTGAAAAAACAATTATTTTAAATATATATTTTTTATAATATATAAAATTAATTAAAAAATGTAAAAAACTAATAATTATTTTTTAAATATTTTTAAAAAATGTTTCTTATATTTGTAATATATAAATTAGCAGTCATATCTAAAAGAAATGCAAAAATATTAAATAGAATTAATATAAAATTAAATAAAAAATTAAAAAAAAAATATAAATAAATAAATAAAATATAAAAAATATAAATATAAATATATTTATTTATATAAATTAACAATCATATCAAATGCTAAGATATTAAATAGAAAAAAAATATATTTATTGAGAATATTTCTCAATAATTATTTGAATATTATTCAATCTGCAGGTAATACGAATTGAATATATTTCTAAAGTATTTTATTTCGATTCGTAATTATGAAAAATTTGCGTAACAATATGCCCGCCGCCCATTATGAGCTATAGGGTATCAAATGAAAATGCTGTAAATGGCAGGCAAGCGAGAATCTGGAGTTGCAATGGAAATGAAAGTGGAAATGGGAATGGAGAAAAAGGTCGCAACATGTGTAAAACAACGAAGGCCAAGCTACACACACACACACACACAGACACACACACACACACATACACACACACGAGTGTGCATAATTATGGAATGCACTGTTGGCGCTTGAGCGTTTTGTGATTTGCATATTTTTATGCTGCAACGAATATTATGCACAATATACACACACATATACACCTACACACACACACACACACACACAGACACACACACACACACACACACACACACACACACACACACACAGACACAGCTGAGCCCGTTATACGTTATGAATATTGCGTATTAAAATGCAAATTAAACACAAATTAGCACGCCTTTAAAGTGGGCGTCGAGTGTTGGCACATGCTGCTAACCCAGATATGCCCTATACATATATACATATATATACATGTATATATATATATATCTATATCTATATATCTATCCTATGTATATATGCAGACAACTGACATGTGTCGCCTTGCATTAGACGCCGTTGCCTCAGCTTTGTCTCCCTCAAGTGCCAAAGGCTTTTACGCCAGCGGCACAGTGGGGCCACGCTAAGTGCGCTGCTATCGCGCACTTGACCGCCATCATTCAATTTCAATTTCAATTTCAATTTCAATTTCAATTTACTGGACAATTCGCTGGCAATTATGTCAATCATCTGACAGCAGCAGCCACAGCATCTCACCTCATTCATATTATAGAAACTTTTTACGAACACGGCGGGCGTATCTGGTGTCAAGAACAATTGAGTTAGTGTACCCCGACAAGAGGCAGTTACAATTTGATTACCAATTGTGTGGGTCATTAAAGAGACAGAGATGGAGAGTGAGAGAGAGAGAGAGAGAGATCACGCTTTTCCCCTAGGCATAAATATTCATAATGCGCATCAAGAGCTTTTCCCTATGAAGCATAATATGCATTAGACTTATAGATGTTGTGTTTGAACTTATTTCTTGTTTCATTCGACTTTAACTTGAACTTGAACTTTGACAGCGAAGCCAACTGCGAATTAATATATTTGACTGCTGATTGACCCGTTGCTGTCCTAAACTTTATTCACCAAGCTATCGTATATGATGTTCTTGAACTCTGTTTTATTATAATAATAAATCTAATCATTTAGAGCTGTTCAGTTCTCTTGCCAGGAAAGACAAACAGACTTGGTATTTAGAGGGGAACTTAAATGGTTTTATTATATTCCATATGGTAATCAAATTTAAGTGTTAAAAATATAATATTATAAAAATGCATTGCCTGAACTGAATCTGAACTCTGTCTGAATTGCTTTGGTTATGTGGAGCATTTGGCATCTTTTATATAAGATTTTCTATAAAATTGAATATATATATATATATATATATATATTATATTTCAATATTGAAAAAGTTATTTATATATATATATTTAATAACCATATGCCTATATAATATTTTTAATATTCAATATATTAAATATTGTAAAAGATATTTGCATTGCAAGGCAAATAGGGTTAGGTACGGGTATTATCAAGTCAGGGTATTATTATCGCTCTCTATAAATTTCTTTTTTGTCCTCGCTGATTGCAGTTAATCAAAAATACATATGCATACATATTGTATATATAGTAAATGACATTGAAAAAATTACATGCGAAAGCTAAAGAACTTCGCCCCACCAAAATTCTTTATAATAAAATAAACAAATTTGTTCTACAAAAAAAAAAAAAAAAAACTTTAATTAAAATATTATAATTTCCATAATCGAATCAATTTAATAACATCCAATTATGCATTGCATTCAAGTGGAATGTTTTTTTTTTCTTTTTATATATTTGCAATTAAAGCTGAAAGGTTTTATACGCTCTATGCAGCGGCAATGGCTCTAGACAGGGTATATTGGTTATGTTGCAGTTGTTATGTTAAAAATATTTATTTGACAACTGAGATAACATTAAAATAAGCGAGAGAGAACTTAGAAATCGATTAAAGTCTTTATTCAATTAAGTTGAGCCTAACAGAATTGAAGATACTTGCAAGAATTATAAATAGGAAAAAAAAAAAATATTTATACTAAAATAAATTATAAATTGCAAAAATAAAGTTTCGATTCAGAAAGTTTTACTTGGACAGGAATATGATAGAGTATGTGAGATTGGTAAGAATGTTAGCAACTGTAGCATAGCATAATATGCAGGGTATATGCTAGTCAGGCATTTTCGATTAAAAGCTTTTCCTAGTCGGGCACTGTGAATTCAGGGCATCTTCTATTCAGTCACTTTCCATTCAGAGTATCTCTTAGTCAGTCACTTCCGATTAAAAGCAATTTCTAGTCAGTCACTTTCGATTCAGGGTATCTCTTAGTCAGTCACTTTCTATTCAGAGTATCTCTTAGTCAGTTACTATCCATTCATTTGCAATGAGTTTTCCTTTACATTAGTCAATCACTTTCGATTCAGGGTATCTCCAAGTCAGTCACTTTCGATTCAGGGTATCTCTTAGTCAGGCATTTGCAATGAGTTTACCTTTAGAGCATATTTTGTTTTCAAATCATTGAGAGATAATCAAAAGTTTGCACACTTTATAAACTAACTTTGACGAATTAAAGTAAATTGAAATTGCTTTTCCATTTATTTGAAAAGTAATTTTCTGCGTTTATTTGTGCACATATTGAGGCTGCAGTAATTTAAATAAGAAAACCCATAAATGCATATAATAATAATAACATTTTATACGTTTTATAACGCTGACAACTTGGCGGGCAAACCTCATGTATATATATATATATATATATATAGAGTATATATATGTATAGAGAGTATTCTCTATATATTCTCTCGCATTCTCACCTGGCCAGAAGCAGTGGCAGTGTCCCATGCTGCTGACTGCTCGTAAAGCGCGTGTAATTCCGTTAATACCAATTTCAACGCTTACAAATTGCGCATACGACGCGTGTGGCATGGCAAGCTATGGCGCAGTGTGTCCTACGTTACACATTTTCTTGTTGCTGTTGTTTTTTTTTTTTTTTCTTAACACAGCAAATGGAAATTTCAATACGTCAGCAACGGTAACCGCGTGGCCACACCTCTCGACACGAATGGCAACGGCAACGGCAACGGCAACGGCAACGGCAACGGCAACGGCAACGGCAAGGGCAAGATGATGTACTCAACCCTCCTCGTTGTTGCGTTGACTGTTGTCATATGTCTTCCGGTGTTTATTGACAGACGTGGGTGCCAAATGCTCTCCGAGGGCAATATGGATGTGTCACATAACTTTTCCCAATGCCAAAACTTTAATTAGCGTCTGCCCTATGCGAATTGACAACGACATTTGACGCTCATTCACAGTTGTTCGTTCGAGCACATACAAATTAAATTGGATGTGCGCCATTAAAGGCCTTAAATATTGGCTTGCCACAACATGAACGTACTGAATATATACTATTTATGCAGTGTGCTATGTATTTGTGTATTTGAAGCATATACATCTATATCTACATCTACAGTTAGTGCTGTTCTTAAGCTTGGCATATGCAAACACACAAATATACTTCGTATTTCTGCTTTTATATATATATATGTATATATATATGTGTTTTTAAAATTTTTTCAATACATAATTTATATTTTAACCGCTTTATTCTCTTTTATTTTATTTTTATTTTTTTAAATACATTTACATTTTTAGAAATACATTTAAAATAGTTTTTTATTATTTTCTTTTAGTTCTTCTATACATTTGTTTTTTTTTTTTTATATATAAATACGTTAAAACTAGTTTTTTTATAAGCATATTATTTTTAATATTTTTAGGAATACTTGTAAAAACAGTTTTTAATTTATATATTTTTTTAATATAAGTGTTTATTATATTTTATATATTATTTTTATGTTATATATTTTTAATATTACTTCGTGTTTATGCTTTTATATATATTCAGTTTTATATTAATTTTTTTATAAACATTTTATTTTTATTTATTTAGAAATACTTATAAAATATAGATTTTAGTTTTTATATTTTTCCTATTTTTTTATAAGTATTTTTTATATTTTATATATTTTTAATATTTTAAAAATTTATCATTAATAAGAATTAATTAATTAATTAATTAGTTACATTTTATTTAAATATTAATTTGTTTTATTTTTTATTTTTATTTTTAAGCATTTATTTAATTTTCTTTGATATTTTAATATTTAATTTAATGAATTTTGATATGAATTTTAATATATATAATCTTAATATAAAAATAATTAAATATATTAAAGTATGTGACAACTTTCAATTATAAATGCTTTAAAAACTTATGTTCATATTTTAATTATAAAAAATTTGGTATTCAATTATTTCAAGTGTCTCCTTTGGTATGCACAAATGTAATAAAATATTATAATTTAAAATTAGCATATTTATCAATTATTTGTTGATAATGGAAACTTGTTTGTATCAAAGAAGTAAATATTGGAGAAATTTCCATTTCACCATTCTACAAATTCGAATTTCAGAAAAATAATTTATCAATACTTGAAAGTAAGCTAAAGCTAAGAGGGTATTGTCTAGTCGAGTTCGATGACATTTTCTAGAGCATGTTACATGATTTCAAACAGTTTTTGCATGTGGCAACGAGTGGAAGGGTTGAAAGGGGTGAAAGGGCTGAAAAGGGTGTTAGCCGGTCGACTCGATCGATACAACAACTAGAAACTATTTATAGAGTAAGTCAATTAAAGGCGATTGCGTTTCGAATGTGGTTTTACAGTTATTGCACTTTTTCAAATACTGCGACTGAGCACCAAAGTGAAATGCAACAATAATAATAATAATAATAATCAAATAATAATAATAATAATAACGAGTACAATAAAGAGAAAAGAACAGAAAAACAACAAACGTGTTTCACAACAACAATAACAGCAACAAGTTATCAAAGAAGCATAATCAATTTATATATGCATACATCCTATATATAACCAAAGATATATATATATATATCTATCAAACAAAATGTCGGTCGACTTGAGTGTGCAACAGGAGCCGACCATATCCGTGATAACCACAGTGCCGGTGGCACAAAATGGCGGCGAAATGGATGCCCTGCTGCTGGGCCGCATTGGGGTGAGTACAACGATAAACAACAACAACAACAACAACAACAACAATAACAAATTGCAATTTGAAGAAGAGCAAGAACTAAACAACAAACAACAAACAAACACAAACAAACAGCTTACTGAAAGCAATACAAATACTTGAATATTTCACAACTAAACTTAACTAAGTAGCAAAATGCGTGACATCTAGATTACAATATATATAGAATATATATATATATATATAGAATATATATATATATATATATACTATATATATCTATATGTATTTATTTGTTGCGCTTACAACTTTCTCTTTTAGCTAACAAAATATTTGACTTGGCTTTCGCATTCTCACTTGTTCAACTTCTTGAGTTATGTTTCGTGTCATATATATTTAGTCATAACACTTTTAGCTCTGGTATTTTTCTATGGCAAATACTAGCTGCAGCATTTTCCATTTTCGATTTTCCATCTATATTTCCATTACACAGTTCTCTTAGCTTTCTATCAAATTTAACTCTTAGCTTTAACTTCTAGTTCCTAACTGACTAAGTATTTAGTTGCAACAGCTCGCTGCTAGCATACGTAGGCTATGATTCAACTACTATCTTTACTTTATATATATATATATATATATAAATCTATATTTATATATATATATGTATATATTTCTATATATATTTATTCAATTGCCGATTTGCTTAGTTTTCTTCGCACAAGCGTAAGTATCGTAGTCATTAATGAATTGTAAACGATTTCAATATCAGCACAGCCAGCCACGCCCACCACTGCATCTAAGGTATATCTATATACACATTTATATATAAATATATATATTCAAATATATATATATATATATATATATAGGTGTTTGTATATTCATGGTATAAATTGTAATCAATCATTGTATTTCAATTTAGTTGCCTGCGAACTTCGCTTGCGTTTCGTTCGCAACAATTAAGAAATTTGAATTTCTTTTCATTTTCCTTTTTCGTTTTCGTTTTCGCCTTTTGAGAGTGCCAAGTTTTTCTATGAAAATTCAATTCTTGCTAATTGCGCTTTGCAACACAAAACATGGTCTTAAGCCTTCACAACTACATCAATGACGTCAATGGGCAAAACGTAACGAGAATTTTCACTAAATCTTTAACTCTAATAAGTAAAGTGCGCTTGGAGCCTTGATGAAGCTCATTAAATTGTATGAAAAGTGTATTTCAGCTTTGTCAGCAAATATATGTATATAAAATATAGAATTACAATAAATAAAAGTGTGTGTATTTAGGCTTGTTTATGCTAAATATTTATACTTTATGGAAAGAAAAGATTCGCAATATGCTAAAAAGTGTAGCACAATGAATGAATTTATTGTTTGGCATAGATTTAGTTGGGGTTCATATGGTTTCATATCATATTATAAGCTAGTATTCAAGTTTATGAAAAAATAAATGCACTAAATTGTTATATTGCTATGATATGAGCAAGGCATTCAAAGAATAACGCAGTGAAAGTAAAATTCCTATTTATTTACTTGAATATACGATTATTGGAATTTTTATTTTATTTTTTTTTTATTATTATTATGGATAGGAAAAAAATGTATAACTATTAAAAAAAAAGGTATGAAAAAAAAATTAATGAACGATTTTTTTTTTGTATATGCTATATAAATCTAGCCAAAAGAAATGCCTTAAATATATACAATATTTTAAGCAGTATAATTAATAAAATAATTATATACACATATTAAGAACTAAAGAAATGTCTATAGAAAGAAAGAAGAAAAGTCTATATATCTTTTAATAACTATTTAATAAGAATTTGTTTAAAAGAACTGTAGGTAAAAATAATTTTATATATTAAGAAATAAATAAATTTCTTAAATGTATTTAAAAAGGGTTAAAAAATGGATATATTAGCAACTAAATAAATGTCTTAAATACATCTTTAAAATAGTATTTAATGAAAAAAATAGTTATACAAAATTGTAGGTAAAATATTCATCGGCTGAGAAATAATGAATATATTAATTATATTAAATTAAATTTAAAAAAATATATATATATAAAATATTCCATTATTTTGTTTAAAGGAAAGTCAAGATTTTCTTGATATTTATAAGAAAAAAAAATATTAAAAATAATTTAATAATTTATTTTACAATTTTAATATAATAAAATCACAGCAAGACTTACAGCAATTGCTTACAGGATATCTGCTAGTCTAACACATTTCCTTTGAGCAACCCGTTCTGGTAACTTTTGTGTTTATAGATTAAATGCTGACGGATATATACATATATATAAATAGTATGTATATATATATATATATAGAAAATCCCGTTTGTTTTTAAGCTTCGCCCACGAATTCGTGTTAATTGGAAGCTTAGCTTTCGAGCGAGCGGAAACTTTTGCTGTCACTGTGCTGCATAGTTGAGCTTATCGTAGCTGCCTCCAGCTGCTGGCAGCTGCGATAAATTGCCGTACACTAAATTGCAGCAGCCGTACGTACGTGTGCAGGTAAGTGCCGTCCAATAATGAGCTGCCTCAATTCAATTTAACTCGCACAAAAGGGAACAGGTGAACGAACCAATTAAGATAAGAACTGAAACAAAACCCAGCAAACAAAAAAAAAACAAAAAAAAAAAAAAGGAAAGTATTTTAGGGTCATTCAAATTATGTTTTTTTATTAATTTTAATTTTAAATATAATTTCTTTCCTTTTCCTTTTCTTTTTACTTTTTTAATATTTTATTTTTACGGCCGCTTTCAAGGACAATTTCAATGAGAGCATGTGAAACAAGCTCATTAAAGTGCCAAGTGCCAAGTGCCAAGTGGCAAGTGCAGCCATCTGATTATGTAAACCATAAAAATGAAAATAGAATTTTTTTTTTTGGCAAAGCAGCTGCCGTTGCAGCCTTTCAGCGCTGTTGGCTCAGCAAATGGCGGGGAAAGCGATGGAAAGCAAAGGAAAGCGAAGGAAAGCAGCTGCATTCCCATGCAAAGTCGGCACCATGTTCACAATCTTCTGTTTTCTTCTTTCCCTCTCCCCTTTTATTTTTCTCTTTTGCTTCTTTTGTATAAATTCACATGGAAATCTGCACATACACACACACACACACACAGAGAGAGACTTATATGTATGTAAGTATATATTGAAATGCTTTCCACTCGGCTTTGCTTTCGACTCGCATTGCATGAATGCCTTTAGCTAGTCTCTGCATTACCTTTGACTGTCACATCAATTTTGTAGCTTAAAAATTTATAGAAAATATTAAATATTAATTGCCATTCTGTATATAAATTTTATATATTTTTCGTATTTCTTCAATATTTTCTTTTTATTTTCCACACAGTTGTCAAGGAACTTGAGCGCAGCTCTTAGCTTAGCTGAGCTCTTTATACATTTTATATTGTGCATGCGAGTTGTGTGCATCAGTCAGTCAATCAGCGAGTCAGTCAGTCAATCATGAATGGGAAATGCACAATTCTGTTTAGTTTCAGTCCGAAAAGAGTTGCACTTGTGCCACAACAAAGCAAATCACAGCCTGGAATGTAATATGCTATTTATTTCTAGCTTTTTTTTTTTTCTCGAATCCACATACATATGTATATGTGTGTGGGTGCCCTCTCTGTCTCTCTCTCTCTCTCTCTCTCTCTCTCTTTCTTTCTGTCTGTCTCTCGCTGACAAATAACTAAATGCAGCAGCAACAGCATCCACATGACCTGCTGAAATATGGGCAACCGAAGGAAGCCTTAAAAGAATGCGTGTATTTGTTTGTCTACTCTCTCAACATCCAGTCCAAAGTTGAAAAGCATTTTTTACATCGAAATGCCACAAAATAAAAAATAAAATGAAATCCAGGGCGAAAAGGGTTTATGCTAAAAGCTAAACTTTTTCTTGTGCAAATTGTCGTAAAATATTTAGTTAAATATTTATTAAACACAATTTTATAAAGTGTATTTATTTATGATTATTAAAATATTTATTAAACACAATTTAATAAAGTGTATTTATTTATTATTTTTTATGATTATTTAAAAAAATGTATTAAACACATTTTTATGAAGTATATTTATGCATTATTATTTATATTATTTATTATATTTATTAAATTAAAATGTTTTAACTTTTTTCTTAAATTTTCAATACTTAAAATTATTTTTGTTTCAATTTTGTTTTAAAATTAAATTAAAAGTTATAATTTAATAAAAATATATTTAGTTAAATATGCTTACAAAAGTATTTTATTTTATTATATTATTTAAGAAAAAATTTTTTCCCATAATTTGTTTGTATACATAAAAATACGTTTGATTGAAATTTATTTTAATAGTAAATTAAAAGTAATAATTTAATTAAAAACAATTTAGTTAAATAGGTCTAAAATTTATTTAATTTGATTACATCAATTTGGTTGGTTTTATTTTACAGTTTTTTGTTCTAATATGTACATATAAATATTTGTTGTTAAATATTAGAAAATTTTAAACAATTAAGTTTATTAAATTGTTAAACTTTATTAAAAATATTTTAATGCAACAATATTGAACTCTAATGTTGATATTCAATATTATTATTACTTTTAATTATTATTTGTTATTTTATATAAATATTTAAGATTATATTTTGAATACTTTTTTTATCTATATTATTATATTTATTTATATTATATTTTTAGATAATAATATTAAAAAAAAGTCTTTTAAATTAAATGTGTTAAGAAAAATTTAATTAGATAAAAATTTGTAAACGTTTTTAACTAATATCATATTATTGTAATTTTATGATTTTGTATATATAATTTAATAAAAAATAAATATATTAACAAAGAATAAATTTATTGTTTTTTTTTTTTTTATTATTAAATATTGATTTTTATCTTATAAATTATCTTTAGACTTGTTAAAATCAGATTTGATTTGATTTGCTTGGATTTTATAAACATACATATATATATATATATATATATATATATGTGTATGTATGTAAATGTAGATAAATGTTATGCTTTTAGCTCAAGTTCAATTATGCATGAGAGCGAGAGGCAGAGATTGTTGGGTAGATAAGCATTGGAATAGAGAGCATATGTAGATCGCTTGAGAAATGTTGAAAATGTTTGCTTAGCTTGCCTGCCTTTGCGACAGTTTTATGAAATATCAACACACACACACATCTATATATATATGTGTATATGTATATATGTATGTGTGTGCCTCTGCGACTGCCATAAAGGTAATCGAAATTTTATAATCTTACGCATCGACAGCTGCGCCATGCCCAAAGCCTTCATCTTGGGGAGCTAAAACTGTTTCGGCATTTGTTAGCCAAGTGCCTCTGATTGCATCTTGCATACGCTAAAATGGGCGTGGCTCATGGGCGTTATGCAATTTAGGCAAGCCAAGAGCTGTTTACTCTGTTATCTAAGCAGCATGCAACAAATGCAACAACTGTCGCATAATTGATGAATCGAACTGGCAAACAGACTTTAGCTGGGGAAACAGAGAGTTCACTGAGTGAGTGAGTGAGTGAGTGAGTGAGTGAGTGAATGAGTGAGTGAGTGAGTGAGTGAGTGAGTGACTGTCGCATTGAGTGTTTTGTGCACGTTAATCGAATTAAATGTTGTTGTTGCTGCTGCTGTTGCCATGGTCACACACACTCACACACACACACACGCACACACATATATGGAAGCTGTACAATATGGCGTAACCGTTTGCCTAGAGCGTCAAGCTTGATTGAGTTCAAAATCAGATTTGTTCAACGCTCTCACATTGCAAATTGAAATAAAAACGAAACGTGACATTTGGTTGTGGCAACAGGCACCCGCAGGCCTCGCAGGCCACACACACATACACACACACACACCGACATACATTAAGATGAGGGAGAGTGTGTGCATCGTTGGCATGTAAAATATATCTAACAATATGGCAGAGCAGTTAAAGCTGATTGTGGCAATGGCAGGCAGCTCAGTTCCCAATGACCCTAGAGCCAAATACATATATACAGATATACATATGTGTATATGTATATATGTGCATATATATTTATGTGTATATATATATAGTCGTATATCTTTGCACGGGTTGCGGGTGCCAAACAATCAAATAAAGTTTTTGTGTTTTACCCCTTTTTTTATTTTTTTTATTTTTTTTGTTACTTACTTTATTGTCAAAATCAATAGATGTCAGCGTTTAACAGTTGGCAATGCCAATGCCAATGCCAATGCCTGCTGGCGTTTTGGCCATGGCTTGGCCATTTCTAGCTGTCAGTTGCTTTGGGCTTTATTAGATTTTGTTTTGGCGCAGGTAAGTGGAAAATGTTGCTAGCTCTCTATAGATATATAGCTGTATATATATATATATATATATATGTATATGTATATGTAAATGTATATGTAGTTGCCTTAATCCCTAGTATATTTGCTTTTATCTACTGCGCTATCATCTTGCTTGCTTAACTCACACACACCTACACACACACACACAAACACAGACAGAGACATACAGTTGATAACATGATAACCATACATATGTTTATATATATATATATATATATATACAAAAGTTTTAATATGCAATCATTTTAAAATATAAATTATTCTTTTTCTCTTCTATTCCCCCCACACGCACACACACACACACACACACAACGATAACAACTCATATATATATGTATATATATATATATATATATATATATATACCCAATATATACATACAATCAATTCAATATATACTTTATGTACTTGTGTGTGTATCTGTGTCTATTAAACAAAAATACCAAAAAAACAACAATAATAATAATAAAAAATACTAAATGTACACAAAAAATAATAATAATATACTAAACATTGATGATGCAGCATTCGGTAAGTGTAAATTAATAAGCTAATTATATAATTATCAATATCAATTTATATATAGGCCATATATTAATAATTTATTGACTTTTAGTTTCAGTTTTGTTTCTCATTTTTTTCCCCCTTTTTTCCCCACTTTTTTTTTTTACTCTCTTTTGCGCGGTGTGCCACATGGCGTATGATTAATATTTGAGCAGCATTTACAAGCTATTAGCTTTGTTAGGGGCCAGGCTGATTGAAGTTTTCGTTTTCTCTCTCTCACTCTCTCCTTCTCTCTCTCACTCTCTCTCTCTCTCTCTCTATTTTGATATATATTATACAATGTAATTTTCTCTCATTGCTGCTTGACTTCAATTTGAATTGTGTTCAACTGATTGATCAACAAGAGCTAAAAATTAAATTATTTTATAAATCTAAAGAGCAAAAAAATAAAAAAAAAATGAATTTTTTGTATGCTCTGAGAAGCGACAGCTGCACTCTTATATATGTATTTTTAATTTTTTTTTTTTTTTTTTTTTTTTTTTCTGGCATATTTAATGCGCTTAGTGTATGGCAGAAACTACTCAGCCACGATTTGGGTATTACAATAGCTAAGCCGCTTAGCTGGGCTCACTCATATCAGCTGGCTATCAAAGCAAATTCATGAGAGATGAGGAACAGCAGTCTTAGAATTAGTCAACTGTGCCATGGGAACAACATCTACATATGTATGATGCCAACAACGGGCAGAGGATGGAGAAGCCTAAATTGGAATGTGTAAAGATCTATTACAGAGATGTGTCTATTCCCATATTAACATGTATAGTAAAATATGTAGATGAGCAATCAGAATATGATTAAAAGGGGAAAAGGCTCAGCTGTGGCAACTCGAATGCTGAGCAGACTAAAGAGAATTTCCAAAGCTTTGCAACAGCTCAAAATTCAGTATGATAGAGTATTAGAGTAGCATGAGAACTGATTCGTTAGTGAAATGCGAAGGGTATATGGCTTTTGTGGTCTGGATGTTGAATGGATTTGGATTAGATATAATCGTCTATGAACTGCAAGGCAGTATCAAGATTTTTTACATATTCTCATTCTCTCTATCTCTCTATATCTTTTCCTTTCTCTCTATCTTTTATTCTCTTCCATTCTGTTTTTCTACATCTCTCGCTCTCTTTCTCTCTCTCTCTCTTTATCTTTATGTTTCTCTCTATCTTTCACTCTCTTCCATTTTGTTTCTCTACATCTTTCTCTCTCTCTCTCTCTCTCTCTCTCTCTCTCTTTCTCTCTGTCTTTCTTTATATATCCATATCGTTATTTTCTTCCTTCCTTTCTCTATCCCTTTCGTTTGATCTTCTTTTCCTCCTTCCTCTCCCTCTCTCTCTCTCTCTATCTCTCTCTCTCTTTGCTTCTATTTTTCTCCCGCTCTCTCTCTCTCTCCCTCTCGGTGAAGATCTTTTCCTATTACTCTCTCTTTAAATGAAAATTTATTTCACATATTCTCTCTATCTCTCTCTCTCTCTCTCTACTGTTTCTAACAATTAACTCTTGATTGCTGTCTTGCGTTATTTCTCTCTATCTTTCTTCTACTTCCTTAGTCTCTCAAACGCTTACGCTATTTCTCTTCTTCGTTCTTTCTCTCTATCCTTAATTCTTTTCTTTTCCTTTTCCCTTTTCTCTTTCTTTTTTCTTTTGTTTTTCTCTCTCTCTCTCTCTCTCTCTCTCTCTATCTGTCTCTCTCAAACTGAAGATTTCCATCTTTTACTCTCTTTAAATGAAAATCTTCACATACCCTCTCTTGTTTCTATGACTCTCCCTCTCTCTCTCTCTCACTCTCTCTCTTTCTCTCTCATTTTACTATCTTTTTCTCCCTCTATATGCACTCATCTGTTCAATCTGTTGTTGTTCATCTGTAAAATATATACAAAATTTCAGTCTAAATCTAATCTTTTGGCTTTGAACTCACAATGCCTCTGTTCTACAAGGGCTAGTGGCAAGCGTCGGCAATCTTCTTTCAGTTATGATGATTAATGCGGTTTAATGTGAAGCAGCAGCAACAGCAGCAACAGCAGCAACAGCAACAGCAGCAGCTCAGATAAGTTCAAGCAGCAAGTAGGTAGTCGTAGTCATAAGACAAAAGTCTCTTTTGTGCTGTTCGTGGCTAATGGACAGCCGGCGGCAAAGTGACATCTCGCTGGGTTGGTTACCTGGCCCGGCGCCTGGAACCATTGCCTGGCATTGGCAGGGCCAGAGCTATCTAACGATGCCATTATATTGTCATGAATATGATTATGCCGTTGCGGCATTTGGTGCTGTGAGTCGTTGGAGCTGTCATGTCGTTCCGTTGCCGACCCGCCGCATAATTCATGGCAAAGTTTTACGCCTCTTAAGTAAATAGCGCAAAATGGAATAGAATTATGCGTGCCAGCCGCCTCAAAGTATGCACAAATTTCTCTGCATGACAATTTATGCGACGAGCGTGTAAAGAATTTCTGCCAGTTCACCATCTTCTCCCCTCTCCATCACACACACACACGCTCACACTCCAATCTCGCTTTGTGTCTAATTGCGCGTGGGTGCAGCAGCTCTTGGGCCAAAAAGGTTAGCGTCAGGTGCTGTCTGCCGTAATTAAAGCCACAGCAGCAGCAGCAGCAGCAGCAGCTGCTTTAGTCTTGGCCTGACAAAAGTTCAAGTTCACCAGTTTTACCCACAGCTCGACCTTGCTACAAAACTGACAAAAATACCAACACACACACACACACACACACACACGCACACACATACACACACACACACACTGGGCTCAAGTGCAAGCTGCAACGCGCTTGGCAAGGTTAGTTAAGCTCCATAATATTTTCTGCTTATAATTCACGTGGCGAGCTTTAAAGATATATATTTATGATGTAGCCATGTACCCAAGCAGAGGCAGAGGCAGCGTCCGGCATTCGCGCAGTCAGCCAGGCAACTAACAACAACAACAACAACAACAACAACAATAAAACATCTAAGCAACACATCAAGTATACGTCATGTTGTGCCGCAGCTATGCTAGATATTTTTTTTATTAAACAGCCGCACATAGCGCACATTTTCAATTTTAATAAAGCCATCCATGGCTGGCTGCCATCAAATAATTGTGGCCAAAATGTCCGAGTGACAGCGTGTGGCGCTGACTGCCCAATGAATGAATGAATGAATGAATGAATGTGTGAGTGAATGAATGCAAGTCAAAGTTAATTGCGATTGATTGAGTAAATAGATGAGCTTAGTAATTGATTCACAATCAAGCTAATTGCTAGCGCTGCAATAAGTCTATATATACTAGTTGCAGTAGCTAATTGATATTAGGTTTGATGGCTTTGATTACTCTGTAAATCGCTTTTTATTTAACAAAAGTTAAAATATTCATATGCTTTTAATATTTTTCATTTTTATATACATATATATTTTTTTTTTACCCATCGAAAATGGGAAATTACGATATAATATTTTTTTTATATTGTATATTATTTTCTCCGTTAAATAATATTCAACCTTTAAAAAAAATAGAATAATAATAATATTTTAATAATTAAAGCAAATATATAATAATTTGCATTTTAATTATTAAAGCAAATATATTGTATAATAATTTGTATTTTATTTGTATATGAAAATAGTCAATATATTTTTATTTGTGTCAATATTCACTCTTAAAATCTTTTTAAAAAATTATAAAATATATTTAAATATTTGAGGAATATAAAACACTTTGCTCAATTAAACATGTAATAAAAAATCATATACAAATCTAATTTTTATATTTGTAAATTTTTCTTTATTTTTTACTGTTTTTTTTTTTTTTAAATTTTTAATCTTGTATAAAGAACTTTAACTCATTCTTAATTTAATTTTTTTTATTACATTACTATTTAAATTTATGACATTAGTTCTTTTTATTTATGATGACTGATTGATTACTCATCTGTAATACTCTCTTCATATTTTTATACCCTGAACCCATTGAAAATGGGAATTCAGGGTATAATGTTTTTGTGAAAATGTATGTAACAGGCAGAAGGAGACGTCGCAGACCCCATAAAGTATATATATTCTTGATCAGCACAAAAAAGTAAGTTGATATAGCCCTGTCCGTCTGTCCGTCCGTCCGTCCGTATGAACGTCGAGATTTCGGAAACTACAAAAGCTAGAGAGCTGAAATTTTACACGAACACTCGTATCTTAGTTACGCAGTACAAGTTTATGTTGTTTTTTCGATAACTCATCCCATTCCTTAATTATCGATAAAAAATCGAAAATTCGTTTACGTTTTTTAAGTTTTTCGAGCATAACTTCTACACCGTTTTAGCTAGAGACTTCAAATTTGTATATTTAGATAGATATTATGGATACGCAGATTATGTAATTTTCAGATTTTGGATGCCACGCCCCCTTCGCCCCCAATTTGAAAAAAAACGTATTTCAACTACTAGAGACTTGAGATTTGGCAAACGGACAAATTTGAATGCGATTAATATATTCTGAAAGTTTCATGAAGATAGTCCATCTAGAAATAGAGTTATAAGCGTTCAAAGTACAGCCCATCCCACCCCCAACCGTCGGCAGCAACTGCGCGGTTAGCAGAGGGCGCGTAATATTTACGTGCGGTAAGAAGAAGAATATTTTTTTTGGCAGGGTTCAGGGTATCTCGTAGTCGAGCCGTCTCGACTAGAGCCTTCTTACTTGTTAATATTTATTTCTACGTATTATATTTTCATTTGTATAAAAGTAAATCTCTTAACCCTGAAAAAATGTAAAGTTTGATGACTGTTTGATTGCTCTGTGAGTTTTTCTTTTTTTTAAGCAATTAAAAATATATATATTTTTTTGCACTTACACTCGCTCTTCAAAGTAAAAAAAATAGACAATTTAAATAATATTTAAAAATAAACCTGCTCAACTCTCTGTCAATGTCTTTGCCTTTGCATATTTGATATCAATATATGACAAAACGTTCGCGTATTATATTTTTGTCAGGCTAGGAATTTCGCTGAAACACAAAAAAAAAAAAATCCAGCAATAAACAATTTTCGCTTATAAACTCAAATCCAGCCATATAAAAACAATAAGCGTCTGAAGCCGATGCGGATGTTGGTTGCTGGGCCAGAAGGCGCCCGATTGCAAGTGAAACATTTGCGTTTACAAATCGATTGCGAAATTGCGCTTATCAGCAAATATAAATCACAATATCCAGGCGTAAGCTAGATAATATTGTCGAGACATGTTCCAGCAGTCTTCAAGTTGTTTTTGGCTATGAAACTCGAGCTGTAATTGTCGGCGAAGATGTGAGGCGAGGCGGGGCGAGGCGAGGCGAGGCGAACTCGTCAAATGCAGGCAGAGCAAGGCGCGGCCAGGCTAAGAACCAATGAGTAGACAAAAGAGCGATAAGAACACTTTATGTCATACAGACATGTGTGTGTGTGTGTGTGTGTGTGAAGTGGGCGTGGCCATGCCTCTGTGTGTGTGTGTGTATGTAACTGTGTTGTAAAGCTTAAGTTAATAGCGAATATTTACAAATCGATTTTGTTGTGATTGCGAAAACAATTTGAAAATGGCTTTGAGCGATTTCCAAAGAACTCAAGCGGCAAGCTAGCAAACATGGCCGCCCACACACAAAGAGCGAAAGAGTGAGGGAGAGAGAGAGAGGGATATACCCACACATATACGTAAACCACATGCTCGTAGGCGAACAGCAGAGCACACACACACACACACATACACACACACTCTGGGGACAATAGCAAGGCTGTGCAATTCGCTGCAAATCCTTTTCTATTGTTCTCTCTCACACACATACACACACACACAGACGCAATCACAATGCAGTTGGCAGCTGGCTGGAAGACAATCCCATTTGTCAGCAACGCCTGACAACATTCACGTTTGCCAATTTGTCGCGGCTGTCGGTTAAACAGCGTCCAACTGATTTCACTGGACATTCAAGTTCATTCGATGGCCGGAAGAATCCTTTCGAGCGGAGCAACGTCGACGCATTTGTCCATTGTGTGTGAGTGACGAGCTCTGATAAGCGCGTGATCTGTTTTAAGTTCCAGCACTACAAATTCGTGTCTCGTGCGTGCCTATCGTGTTTATGAAGCCATTAACCGAATCTCGGCAAATAGTCGATATGCGTGTACTGCATTGGTTGTTTATCGTACGTGCTTGACATGTTGCTTCTGTTTTGGTTGACACGTTCATTCAGCTGAAAAGCGCAGAGGCTGACTAGCTAGAAAGGATAAAGCGGGAAAAGCGAGAGCTATTTGTATGTAGAGTATACTATATAAAGTGTACTGTAATATGTACATATGTTTGACTGTAGATGGGATAATCAAGAGTGTGTTGCTATGCCCATTGGGCAGACAGGCAGCAGTAGCAGGCGGTAAGCAACAGTACTCTGAGCAGCTGATATTCCAATCATGCTAAACTTCTTCTATACATGCATATAAAGTAACACATTCATATATATGTGCGTATGTATATACATACATAAGCACGAGCTCTGCTTGCTATGCTGTGACTGCGTTTGAGCTGCGCTTGAGCATATAATTAATATATGTATGTATGTATTTACATGTGCTCTCATTTACTAAAGCTCACGTTTCTAGTCTTTACATCTCTGCTAATAATAGTTTCTATCCTGCTCACACTTAAAGTAACCAATCGTATGCGGTTCTTCAACGAGTGCGTTTACGATCGGCCCGCTCTCATCGTTCGCCGACCGTTCGGCTGAGTGACCCGAAGCAATTCCGTTGTATATGTATTGGTATGCATGAGAGAAGTGTGTTCACTAAACATTTGATTGCTGCATGTATATTTATATGTGTATGTGAAGGTGAATGTGAAGACATTTTGCATTACATTTTTGCATTACCGAGTCTCATTGGGCGACTGTCTGTTGTCTCTCTCTAAACGAGCGCCAAACGAAAACAAAAACGAAAAGAACCGAAGTCTCTTGTTCAGAGCGAAAGCGAATGAGTAAAATTTTTTTATGTTGATCGCCAAATTTGTGAACTCTGACTAAAAAATTGTAATATTTAAAGTCTAAGTATTCAACAAAGGGACCAACATTTGTAATCTATTTTATATTTTAAGCTTAAACATAATTAAAAACAAAAAATTAATATAAATAATAAAAGATTAAGTTTCTACTAAAGATAGCAGAACACTTGTTTAATAAATTATGCACATTTCTACATAAAAATAAAAAATTAAAAATATAGTTAACGATATTGGCTCTCGATTAAGAATATGTAGACGTTATAATATCTATCACTCCTTCCAACAATTTCATATGAACATCTTCACAAATCAATCATACTCTTTAAATGAATGCACTTGACTGCTCTGGTGTTCAGTATAAGTTTTATTCTTCTAAGTCCGGGTTTTTATACCTAGACTAATTGTTGACTGCGTAGGAGATATGTATATATATATATATATATATGTATGTTCAAGTCTGAACACTCTGAATATCTATTTTCATACATGTATAACGGCATCAATAGCTATGCCAACGTAATCTAGACTTTATCAGAGCTTAGCTATTGGCTAGGCATAGCATATAAATATATGTATGTTGCTATACACACGATTCGCATACATACATATATAGTCATATAAAAGCGTTTACATATTCATGTCTATAGCTAGGATTAGGATTTTCTACCAAGTCAACTGACAGACATGAAAATTTCACAATTCACACGAATTCTTAGCTATTACTGCTATTTATTTATTGACTAGAAATTATTCGTTAACATAAAATATAAGGGTTCATCTTCAATCATGGACCGTACTGGGGCTGATCCTCATATTCGTCATGCGGCTCATAGTTATAATCGATGTCCTTCAGCTTGTTCTTTCCCTTGTTGCGCACCCAATGTCCTTTGGGTAGAGTGTGCCCCTTGACTAATTCGCGCAGCTTCAATTCGTTGTTCATTGAGCTGAGTGAATGCTCAACGGGCGGATAGTCAACGCTGTCGATGTCGACATCATTGCCATCGACCTTAGCAGCATCGTCTTCCATATAGTTATCATCATCATTCCCCTCCAGTTTTGCTAGTTGTGTTAGTTCGCTCTGCTTTTCCGCAGCATCCAAAAATTTATCAGCAGAGGCAAATTCCAAGCAACGATTTTTCTCCTCCTCCTCCTCTCGCAGAGTGCGCCTGCCATGGTCATACTGTTTGGCATGCCGCGGTTTTACCACTGTGCGTTCGCCATCATCTTCATCATAGTTGAAGTAGCCACGTCTTTCCGCTTCCGGTACAGCAAAGCTCTTGGCCAGGGAGACAGCAAATAGAGTAAAGAAAATAAATGCCACAAAATTATATTTATTTTTCATGTTGTGTTGTGACTCAGAGCGGCTCATTCTCCAGCCTGAACTGGAATCTGAATGAAGTCAACTGTCTAAGCATTTGCCTGGCCTGTCCAGCCTACTGCGAGCAAGAATTTCCCATTTGCCACAAACAAATAAATACGAATGAAACTGTATACAAAAGAGATATTCATGCACAGCGCCAACTTATTCAACAGATTAAAAGTTATTTATCTATTTACCCTGAGCCCATCAAGAGTGCGAATTTGGGGTATATTGATTTTGTTGAAGGACATGCAACAGGTGTGACAGATCTAATAGGGCGTATATATATTTATCATCAAGTTTCAGCACCTTGGCTGTATCGATCTGTCCATCTGTTCACTTTATTATTATTATTAAATTGTTTCACAAAGTGTACTGAACGTCGGCTTTATTTCTCCAACTGCAAGCTTCGGCTCAGCTAGATCATGTTCAATCGCTGCAACGCATAACAAAGTAATGGATTATATGACAGACAGCTCTTTGATATCTCTTACAAGCTAATCTATTTCGCAAATGGCAGCTCATAAATGTTGGACGAAGCGCTGATTGGTGAGCCTAAAATAGGCATACGACCAATCAATCGTGTTTGCTGGGACTGCAGCTGCATTTGCATATATCTATGTATGTATGTAACTCGTAGCTTGCAAATTATAGTTGACCGTTTGTCGCTATTTGCTCACATTTGGAGAAAAAACTCAGAGAGCAAACGGTTCTTCAGCGAGTTCGTTTGCGATCGGCTCGTTAATCGTGTTTTGTTTCGCTCTGGTCGTTCGGCAACCGTTCGGTTCGGTATACAGTCTGTTAACAGTCTGTTATGTATGTATTGGTATACATGCGTGGGCTACCTTCGCTAAACACTTGAGTGTGTATGAATGTGAAGACATTTTGCAGTGACTATTTGGCTGAGTCTCATTGGGCGAGCGCCAATCGTAAACGAAGTTCATTAAACGAGCGGCACACGAATAGTTCTGCTGATGGCTCAGAGCGAGGCAGAGTAAGATTATTTATTTTATTGATTTCGCGCATAGAGTATTTATAAAATGATTAACTTTTTTTTGCAAGCTTCTTTGAGCACACAATTACTTTATATTTTCACATATCTCCTTCAATAAGTAATGGAACATTTAGCTGTTATTTTACCGAGCTATGCTTGGTAAACATTTAAATAATATTAATCTCATCACAGACTAAGCAGGAACACGGCACTTTATTGGCTAATAATCATCATTAACGAACATTTCAATCGAGTTCAATTCATTTCAGTGTATATTCCCGGTATAGAGCAAAGCCGACAAGCGCTGCTCGATGGCAGCCTTGTTTGAGAGCAGACGTCGTAGATTCTCCTTGAATGGCCGAACAGTTTCCTTCAGATGAAGTCTATTTAGTTGCCTTTGTCGGCGAGCTGTCGAGGCCGCGCATGCTGCCTGTACCGCTCTGGCCAGACGCAGCTCGTTGAGTGCCGCCAAATACCGCTTGCTCTCCAATGGAGTGAGCTTATCATTGGTGCCCGACAACTCTGATTTCCGTGCCAGCATATGCACCAGCGGCGGCACAATCAGACGCGCTGATGGCACTATGAATGGCATTCGTAAATATCTATAGAGTGCTTCAATATCTTCGTGCTTTCGATCTGGTTGCTTATTAAAAACGTTTGTATTCCCTGTGCCATCGACTGTTCCAGGTGCACTTTTTGCTGCTGCTGCTGCTGCGGTAGTTGCGACAGCTGCGGCAGCTGCTTTTGCCTCATCTGCTGCCTTTAGCTCTTTAGAGTTCTCCATTGATTGCTTCTCATTGCTTCTCATTCCCAAGTCATCCATGTCCGAGTAGTCATCCTGATGCACCATATGGTTTTGCTGCTGCGTGAATTGCTTTACTTCGCTCCCTTTCGCCAGCTTCGATGCGAACGTTGCTTGATCTTCTGGCTCCTGTGTGGCTTCCACCAGCCCTTTGTCCAGCGCCTTGCAATCCTCAGTTAGCTGTTTAGAGTTTTTGTAGATTGTGCGAAGTAGGCAGGAAACACGCTCTATAAAGTCCTCCTCTTTACTCTCCTTCTCATATCTGTCACCATCAGCGGCTTGATCATCATCATCAATATCATCAATATCATCAATATCATCATCATATTCTTCCACATTGCTCTGCGCTGGCATTTTCTTTGATTTGTCATAGCTCATATCTTTGGCATCTTCGGCTGGGCAAATTGCAGAGTTGCCCTTATAGCCAAACAACTGCTCGGCATCGCTAAGGCTGCTGGCACGCATCAGATGCGACCGTAGCGGCTTAAATTCCAATTTCAATTCCAGCTGCTTCTGCCAGCCGGGAGAACCACCACCACGTGCTCCTCTAGCTGCAGCTCGTCTAGCCATCAAGCCGCCACAAGAATTGCGCATACGACTCGAGACACGGAAACGTTTCTCATCCTCGTACAGCTCCCGTCCAAGTGCCAGTGTGCCAATAGAGCAAATGCTCAACAAAGCCGTCACCAAGTGCATTTCCATGAAAACACAATTAAACGTGCTTGTTATTGAAGTCTATGCGCTTGATTACTATTTCAACAACACAAATACAAAGTAAATCGTAAACAATTAAAACGAGAAATATTTTGCCAAAGGGCAACAAGATTTTATCTGATTTTCTGATTGGAAATTCCCAGCATCTGGCTTTGACTACAATATAGACCAGAGACTATAGTATGATAGCTAAATAAAGTATATTAGTTACTTCTTTCCATGCTATGCATATAAATTCTATTCTGCCAATGGCAGAAGCTATTTGACCTTAGCTATATTATACAATATATATGCATATATATATATATATATATATGTATATTTATATATCTGTGAATATATTTACAAGTTAACAAGTTTTTGAATTGCTAATCGAAGAGTTGGCCTGTCAAGTTGACTGCGCTGCTTGCTTGGAATTTCCAATAACATGAAATACCGCACAAGGCTCAGGCATGCAGAACATCGCAATACAAATCGTTTAGGCCAAGTCTAGCTATGAAATTCCTCTTGCTAATACTTTTGAAACTTGCAAAGCTTGAGCACTTCAGCTGCTCATATATTGCAATTGAATATATTCAAGTCTTTTTGCCTTGATCCACAGCCAACACTTGACTTGTCGAACCATCCGACTTTTGATGACCAATCTCTCTGAGCTCTGCTGTGCTCGGCGAGAACTTTTCTCACATTGACATATTTTTGCCTCACTTCTTTTCTAGTTTTTCTTCTTCTTATTTTTAACTAAAAGTTTTATTTGAGTTTTGTTTTGTATTCATTGAAAAAACTTAAAATCCATTTGTGTTTACTGTAGCCGCTCAGTTGCATATTAGTATAGTGAATGAGTATTTATTTTATATTCAATAGAATGATATGATATAATCACGCCATCACTATCGCATATAGTACAAGTTTTTTATTTGAATTATTAAGTAATTTTAATAGTTTCTTTTCTTTTTAATTTAGTATTATTTAAGATTGTATCGAACTGCAATAAGTTTATCAGCTCAGTTGAGTTTTTTTTTTTTCATATGTCTATAAATTTTAATGCATTAATCTCGGGAATTCTAGAAGCTACAGACATGCAGTGGCTCAATTGAATTATATATGTTAAGATAAATAATATTATACAATATTAATAGATAAACAATGATCATAAAACCAATAAGAATCCATTTGCAATAGCTTTAGATATAATAATATCGCTGGGCTGTGAACAGTGTAATAGGATTATAATAATATCAGAACTTATTCTGATTAATCCTTGAGTCTTACTTAACTTAATAAGTAATAGGAAATCGTGACTCATTTTTTGAGTTATTTATAATCAGCAAGACGAACTAAGAATTACTTCTATTGTAAACAGAGTATGCCACAGTTAATAATGTTCAGATTTAGCTTCAATCTATAACTAATCAATAAGTTCTGGGTAAAGTTAATAAGAAACCATATGAAATCAAGGAGACATCTTAGGAGTCAGCAAGAAGTAGTTTATTTCTGAGAAGAATTTCATTTCTGAGAAGAATTTTATTTCTGAGAAGAATTTTATTTCTGAGAAGAAAAAGTTCATCTCTAAACTCCAGAGTATGTCTCAGTTAATATACCTTACATATCTACTACACAAACATATTATTTGTTTCTTAAATCCAACATATATCTACTATATATATATGTAGCACAATCACATTGTTGTAGCCCTTTATGGCATGACCATGGAATTTGTTAGCTGAAATGCAAGCAAGCAGACATCAACTGTCATCATTAGCAACTCCCAGCTGGATTCAAATTGTAAATTGCAATGGAACTGCTTGGGCAAGCAATTACCAAATGGTATTATATCAAATTATCCCAGTAGAGGAGAACGACAGTGTAAAGCGTCGAGTGCTGAGAGCCAGCTATAATATGATGGCCGAAGCTGCTGCTGCTGCTGCATGGAAAGGATATTCGGATGGACGTTGCGCAAATGCCAGCTTGTTGCACAACATGGCAAATGCATTTGCCACAAGTCCGAGCGAAACGTTAACGCCGTGTGACTGTCAACATATCCGGACCCATCCACAGCAACCCCATCCGCATCCGCATCCGCATCCGCATTCGCATCCGTTTGTGGGCGTCCACAATGAGCAACTTCCTGGTAGTACGTGCTCTGCATCTGTGTAGGTGTAAGTCGGCCATCTTGGCCTTAGTTTGCCATTTTTCTTCATCTTTTGTGCCGTTGATGAATTCGTTAGACGCGGCAAAGGAACTGCTGCCATCAATTCTTTGGCCCAGATAACCACCGAGCCGAGCCACCAAAGCCACAATAAACCGCACAGCCCTCCAAGCGCAGTGACGTTGCTGTCGTTGCTGTCGCGGCTTACGCTTGAATTCATTTTCCCGTTGCACCTTCAGGGAATTGTGCACAGCTCTGCTCTGCTCTGCTGTGAAAAGTAGCGAAAAATATCATAATAACTAAAATTTTCAACATCTTTCTGCTTGACGTCAACTGAAGCATCGAACAGCTAGGGACAGCCAAATGAAGCCAAAGCCAAAGAGCCGTCGCAACAAATGCAAGCCCTTGACAGGACTCAACACTTACAGCGACAGCGACAGCGACAGATTCGTATAATCCAACTCTATGACAAGAGTTCCCTGTAGCCGCAATACAACTAATAATAATAATAATCAATCAATCAATAGTGAAGCAGATGGAAGCCAATCTGACAGAGTTTTAATGTATGCAAATGTTTGTGGCTTGATTCATAATATGCAAAACGTGACTCAGTGCATATGAAACTAATCACAGTGACAGTTAGTTAGGCTCAGTGTTGAATGAGTGGCTGAGTGACTGACTGATTGATTGATTGATTAAATATGTGAATTGTGGTGACTAATTGGTGTGTGGCTGACTGTTGGATTGATTGGCTGCTGACTGATTGAATGAGTGAACGTCAATGATTCATTAAGTGACAGTTAGCTAGGCTGACTGTTCAATGAGTGGCTGAGTGATTGATTGATTGATTAAATATGTGGATTGTGGTGACTAATTGGTGTGTAGCTGACTGTTGGATTGATTGGCTGCTGACTGATTGAATGACTGAATGTCAATTCATTTACCAATTAATCATTGATATATTGATAAATGACTGATTGACTAATGAATCATTGGCTAAGTGATGACTGCTTGATGGACTGAGTGAATCATGAATGAAACATTGGTAGATCAAAGGGCTCTAACAAAGTAGCTAATTGACTGAGTGATTCATGAATGAATCATTGGTGGATCATGTGTGATAGATTGATGACTGATGATTAATGATTGGCAACTGATGACTAATGATTGAGTAACTTATCCATGGATACATGGATACATCATATACTGATACCTGATGATTAGTGAGGGACGACTGAAGAGTAATGATTGATTGAATGACTCATGAGTGATAGATTAATAGCTGATGATTATTGAAGGACGATTGATGACTAATGAGAGACTAACTCATTTATGTGTTATATATTGATAACTGATAATCAATGATTGTCAACTGATGGCTAATAATGCGTAATGAATGATGACTGATGACTGATGATTATTGGTGACTTTTTCTAATGATTGATAAGTGATTACTTCACAAAATAATGAAGAATTGATTGATGTCTGATGACAAATGAGAGACGCCTGATGAGTGATTGATTCACTGACTGATGAATGATTGACTGTTGATTGAAGCCATATGAGGAATAAATGATAAGTGATTGATTCACTGACTGATTGACCGATTGATGACTATTGACTGATGAGTGATTGGCAGATGACAGATGATTGAAGGCCGATGGCTGACGATTTTCTGGCTGTTTTATTATCTGACTAACATACATTCTGATTATCTGAATGATTGATTGACTGACGATTTTCTGACTTAGTAACTGACCTACTGATTGGCTAACTGAATTATTCGAAACTGCTTAGCAGCTGGCAGAAAACTTAAATAAGCTTTCATGCGTGTTCAATTTTCCTTTCTTTTGTTAACGGCATACAAACAATATTTTCAAAAGGACAATAAAAGCTTTTCCACGTCGTACAGAGCTTTAAAGCTCGCGATATTCTAAGTGCTGCACCAAAAGTTTTGCCAAAGCTTTGCAAAGCACTGCAATTGCAATCCACAAAAAGCTCTTGGCGGGTTTTGTCGCAATCAAATGGAATACAACGGACTAAAGGACAACAAATACCGTTATGGGTGTGAGTGTCATTGACTTTGCATCCTTTGGAGCACATAAATCATAAGTTTTGCTAAGTGCGCCGCATTCAACATACGCCATGTTGCACTGTGGCACGCGACCCCCTAACCCTCTCACTGCTCCACCGAATCGAGGGAAACAAAACATCGAGTTTGCTGTTAATCTGAGGAAGAAAAAGAAGAAGAAGCAAAAAAGTAAAACGTGCCACAAACAAATTTTCTTGAGGGCAGTTTAAAGTTTGTTTTTTTTTTTTTTTTTTTTTGACTGCTTCGGCAAAAGTTTTGGCAACACATTTTGATAAAGGACAAGGAACGAAACTGTTTTCAATTGACTTGGAAAAAGTGTTGACACAGCGACAAGCAGAAACGTAAAAAGTGCTTATCGAGCATGACAGGAGTGAAATGAAAAGAAATGAAAAGAAAACTGAAACTTAGAAACAACGAGGATGCTGAGAGTGCTGAGGATGCTGAGGATGGTGAGGCTTAAGAAACAAACAGGGGTCACATGACGTATGCGCAATGCGAACGCTCGATCAGTCAAGGTCAAAGCACTCGAAGTTGATGTGTGGAGGTAAGGATCTTAACGGACAGTCTGACAGTTGCCACATGTCACCGAGTTCAGAGTCAAAGCTCAACATTTTTGGCCTTTTTCTTTATTATTTTTTGCTTTTTGTTTTGCTCGCCGTATTTAGCAAAGCTCGGCACGTGATGTGGCCAAAGGCAAAGCTTGCGTGCCACAACGCCGCAAAAGGACTGAAGGGAAAGCTCCCATGCAGATGTTGCGAAAGCTGGCACAAGAGCCTGCCGCTGCCGCTGCCGCATGCTGTGATAAACAGACGCTAACCGCGCCAGCCGACAGCCGACAGCCGACAGCCGACAGCCGACAGCCGCCAGCCATGGCCATGCCACATGCGTGTGCGTTCGCCTCAACGGCCTCTCAGTTCTGCTGACAACGTCAACTGCTGCAGTCGCAGTGCCACACAGACGCACAGCCAAAACGCGCGCAACTCGATTCGACGCGACTCGACGCGGAATTCGTATCTGCAGCAGATCGTTGGCCATTTGAATTTTTGCGCGCTTTGCCAATTGCAATAAATTCAATTCGTCCTCTAATTGAGTCTGTGTCTATATCTCTCTCCCTCTCTCACTCTTACTCTGTCTATCTATCTCTGTTTTAAACTCTCTGTGCGGGAAGTGTGTGTGTTTACTTAACACGCTCATCTGAGCTGTGCGTTAAGTCTAGCATTTTTTTTTTACATGTTTTTTTTTTTTTTTTTTTAATTAGAAGTGACAGTTGACATATTTAAACAAGAATTATTTGCTCAGCCACGTAGAGCATTGAGAAATTCATTAAAAATTTCGAAATTTTGTGTGTGTGCGCAAAACGTTTTCAATCAAAACAAACAGAAAACACAATTAAGTGCATATTAATTAAAATGAGACAAACAAAACAAGGCAAATAGCCAAAATCTAACTCAAATACGAAATAATAAATAAAAAAAAAATAGAGTTAAATGAATTTTTAATTTATTCAATTAAAGTTCTTAATTAAGTTGATTTCCATTGAAGAGTTTGTTCAATTTATTCATTTCTGTTTTTGACCGCTCAAATTAGTTTACTAATTTATGAATTTTAGATTTCAGTCTATAGAAGTGTATAAATCTTATAGAAAGCTGATTCTTTTTAACAACAGTTATATTATATATTATATATATTTCCACGCAACTTTGATGCTAAATCAAAGGTAGAGAAACTTTTTTTTTTGAGCTGATCACTAAATATTTAAAGGGTAAATCTTAGCACATTACTTAAGCAGCAGTTGAATAAATATTAATGAAAATTAAATGGAATTCTTAAAATTTTAATTTGAATCATATGCTAATGTGGGTATGTGCTCTAAGCCTAAGCCTTGGTGGGCAATGACATTCAATAATAATATAAAGATTCAGAAATGTCTTTAGTATAAATTAAAGTTTTGTTTACAAAAAAAAAAAAAAAAACAAAAAAAAAAACAAAAAAAACAAATGATTGATTCATATATAGAAACGATTCTCCAATTATAAAGTTTGCAACTCAAAATAGTTTTCAGACTCATGCCTTATTAATAGATAATTTTAATAATTCATTTTATTGCTTTATTTAAATATTAAATTTAATTTTTATTCATTAAAATTAAAACGAAAACAAATAAATAAAAATTGAAATTCAACAAGAAACATCAAATGCAATTCAATTTCAAACTATATATTATAAAAAAAAAATAAATAAAAAATAAAAATAAACAAAATAAATTATGAATTTAGCAAATTCTTAAATTTGTTATATTTTAAATCAAAAATATTGAAAAATTTGACATTATAAAATAATAAGTGTCCATAAATGTATATATCTATAATGAAATGTAAATATAACAAAAATAAAAAAAAAAAAAACAAAAATAAAAGAATAATTAATAATAAAAACTCAGTTTATCTAAAAATCAATAACATAAATGAATTAATAAAAATTGAAAACAAATTTAATTTAATTTAAAAATAGGCCTAAATGGAAATAAAATGCAATTTATGATCAATCAAATTAAACTCAATATATGTATATACCATGATTTTTTTTTTTCATTCTCCTATTGGCTGGCGGCTTTCAGCTGGCAAAAGTGTATTAAGTATACGACCAGTCGCTGCCTAGACCAATAAACTAAGCCATTTGGCTCAGGCTGGCACAGCAACCTGCCCAATCAAACTAAGCTAAGATAAAGAACGATTCGCATCTGTTGTGGCTGCTGTTGCTGTGGTGGCGTTTGCTCCTCCTCCTCCTGCTGCTGCTGCTGCTGCTCCTGCTGCTCCTGCTCCTGCTGTTGCTGTTGGTGCTCCTGCTGCTGTGCAATCAAAGTCAAATCGCAATCTGATCCATTTGCCCTAAGAAGAATGCCTCAATCAAAATTGGTTTCCTTTGTTGCCCGTTGCCGTCAGATTGTTTAAATAAATGTTGCAAATTGCTCTGGCTAGTGGCTTTTCGTTTTTTGATTTTCGCTTTTTTTCGGCTTTTTTTCTCCTGTTTCCTGCAACAAATCCAAGCAAATCTTTGCTGTTGGTTTTCTTTCTTTTTTTTTTTTTTTTTTTTTTTTAGCTTGGTCTGCTGATTGCTAGCGCCAACAAATCCGCCCCTGGGCGCATCTAGATACCCGAATTCTCCCAGCTGCTGCTGCTGCTGCTGTTGGTGGTTCCCCCAATAAGCTGTGCTGCATGCTATGCCACGCTTCTTCTTCTTATTTTTTTTTTATTTGCTGCCAGGCACTAAAACGTAACCCACCTCCCAGCCAGCCACCTGCCACCCTACTCCATAACCAACAGTAAAATATATGAAGAAGAAGAAGAAGAAGACGGAGAAGTAGCAGCAGAGTTCGCTGTCTGCATGCTGATTTCTTACCTTATTTATTTGGGATTGTCTTACCAGAGTTGGAAATCTGTGTGACTTTTTTTTTTCTCTTCTGCTTCGGCCAAAAATTCTCTTTGTCTTGCGTGCTGCGGCATTTCATATATGCCCAGCAGCAGCGCCGTAAGCGGGTATTTGCATTTCATATGTTTTATTGATGACATTCATGATACAGCTTATTCCAGTCTAGTTATGTGTCTCTCCATATTTATCGATTATCGAGTTGAAATAAATAATAATCATAAAGAATGTTGTTGTTGGCTTATAAAGTGAGTTGTCAGAGTTATCTATTGCAATATTTATGGCTTTGCTTTTCGATAGGCACTGTGATATTCAAAGTTATCGATTATTGCATATATCGATTAGTTATTTAAGTTGAAGTAGCATTATCGATTGTTATATTTCTATTTAACTGCTAACCTATTGAATAGAATTAGAGATATCCAATGCGATATGTATCAATGCACAGCTATCGATTATCGATTCTATCGATTTTAGCTTAGAATGTGATTAGGGATATTTCTTAGTTAATATATAAAAACTATATCTTAAAAACAATATTAAATATATCGATTCTAATATTTATTGACTTACTGATTATGACATTTATCGATTAAAATGTTCAATAATTATATTTATCGATTTGCACTTTGAATGTATTTAGATAAATTGTAAGCTTCTAGCTCATTCAATAACATTGCAGTTATCGATTAAAATGTTCAATAATTGTATTTATCGATTGGCGCTTCGAGTGTAATTAAAGAAGGCTTCTAGCTTATACAGTAACACACAAGCTATCGATACTTATCGATTGCAAATTATTGATTATTGCAATTACCGATACGTTTATAGAATGCAATTCAAAAATTCGATAACAATATTTATAAAGCAACATTTAAAATATTGCTTACGATATTTACCGCTTCACAACGTTCGATAATTAGTACAATTTGGATTATTTAGATCATAAAGTAGTTCCATTAAATCGTTGAATACTTTATGAATTTAACAAGAGATATTTTCTAGTCGATTTCATGCACTTGACTCTAGGACACTCACATTGTCCTCAGCCTTTGTGCTGCTTATTATCAATGTAACTAACAGACAGCGTTGATGTTGGCGCTTATCGCTTCAGTCGCTGCTCACATTTTGTTTATTTTTTGGGTTTGCTCTTTGGGGGATTGTACGTGGGGGAGGCGTGTGAGGGGTGTGAGGCGAGTGCCAAGAGGCAACAATATGTTAATAATGTCTGGTAATTAGCCATAGACAAATGCCTTTGGCCGTCGCCTCTAATTGCCGAACGAGGCAAACTAATTAAATCACGTAGCAAACGCATAAAAACAAAACGTTCACAGTTCTATTTGATTCGCAGCTAACCTAGCGCCTCAATTTGCTTAGCCCCAAATGCATTTGCTTATGCCCCCCCCCCCCTCTCTCTCTCTCTCTCTTGCCTCGAGAGCGTGCTAAATCTCTGTGCAAACTTTTAGTCAAATTTGCCAGCTATCAAAAGCAACTTTAACAACAATAACAACAACAACGAAAAGAAGAAGAAGAAGAAGAAGTCAAGTTGGCCCAGTCGCTGACCCTGACCAGCAACCGGACTCACATCCGAAACATTTCCGACATTTTCACATATGCCAGTTACAATCGTTGTTGTTATTTGCCTACCCATATACATACCCCTCTCGTATTTTGCTGTCATTGTGTTTATCAAAGGCTTGGATCAGCCCCAATAAATTGCCTTCATCATATTTCGCTTTGGTTTGGCTTTTATGTGCCCGAAATGTCCCCAATGCATTCATTTCACTTTATGACACTCTCACCAATTCCATCTCTCTCTCTCTATCTATCTTTGTATTCCTATTGCTTTCTCATTCCAATTGAGTTGCTTAAACTTATTAAGAGCAAAAATACGCAATATCAAATGAACTTGTAGTGTTACGTGCAAATGCGTTTATCCTTATAATTTCTTATTGTGGCCTGGCAAAATGCTAGCACATATATATGTACGCATATATATGTATATATATATGTCTGTATATATGTATGTGTGTATATGTGTGTGCTTTTACATTTCTGGCAGTTGTTAGCCGATTTGATGGCATCTCCTTGACATTAGCACAAAAGGCGTCAACAGTGCCAAAGCCAAAGCTAAATCCAAAGCCAAATGTCAAATGCAAAATAAACTCCGCATTTTTGGAATTTTTAAATTTTTTCATATTATTTTTTTTTTTTTTAGTAAAATTTATATATCAAAATAACGAACTTTATTTTTGATTAAAAAATTAAAAATTTATTGCGCGTAAATTATTAAAATATATTTTTTCTATTTATTAAAATTTATAAAAAATGATTGAGCATAAATATTTATATTAATAAAAAAAAATCATAAAAAAAACTTATAGAGAGCAGTTATGTCTATATATCTCATATATACTCCATATAAAGCAGACTGAGAAATTTAATTTAAATTCAATTTTGGAATTTTTAAATTCACTATAGATTTTTGCTAGAATTAAACTTAAATTCAAATAAATTCAATTCAATTTGTATATTTTTAAATTTAATTTAAATTTGTATGCTCAAGTTAAATCACTTTCTATTTATTAAGTTCAAAATTTCATTGCCCAATTAAATTTATATATTATGAAATTCGATTAAATTTAAATATTTTTGCTAAGATTGAAGTTTTGTATTTTTTAAAATATAATTTAAATTTGTATGCTAAAGTTAAATTTGTGTACTATTAAAATATTAATTTTTTTTTTTTTTTTTTTTTTTTTATATTTCTGCTCAAATTCAATTTAATTTCGAGTAGTGTATTCTTTATTATTTATTATTTAATTTACATTTTTATGCTCAACTTAAATTTTTGTAATATTAAAATATTTTTATTTATTTTTCAATATTTATGCTCAAATTAAATTTAAATTCAATTTGCGAATTTTTAAATTTAATTCAAATTTTTGTGCTCAAATTAATTTTTTTTTTATTATTAAAATATTTATTTAACTTTTTTAAATATATATACTTATGTTTACTTATGTTTCAATTTAAGTTCAATTTATGTATATTTAAATTAAATTTAAATATTTATAATCTATTAAAAAAAGAGTTCCATTCACCTCTTCATTTATTGCAAATTAAAATTTACCTATTAGCAAATTTAGTTTTATTTTTATTGTATTCCTTGCTTGATTCATTGAAATTTTCTATATTTATTTTTAATTCGAAATACATTTGGCATGCTTTAGTTGATTGAGTTCAGTTCTAATAACTTGTGCAAAACATAGAAAGGACTTGCAACAATATCCCGTCTGGGATATCAATTAAGCCACTAAGCTGCCACGTTGAGCAATTGCAGTAGAGACAAGAGACAGCATTCGCTGAGCTCAGCCAATAGAAAGCGATACGCGAGAGAATTGAAAGATGCGAAAAATGGGAAAATGGGAAATGGGAAATGGGAGCTGGCAGCTCTGGCAGTTCAAGCAACTGAGACTTTGGCAGTTCAAGCTGGAACTGGAGCAGGAGATGGAGCTGGAGTGATTCAAGTGTTTCGTATATGGTTACATTATGTGAAACATAGAAAGTTATTGTACTTCTTGCTCTGCTTGCTTCTCGTGCCCTTCTTCTTCGTCTTCTTCTTCTTCTTATTATTATTATTATTGCTGTTGTTGTTGTTTGATTTAAGTTTTTGACTTCAGTTGCTGTCGCTGTCAGTGTCAGTTCCTCAGCTTTGTCCTCTCAGTCGCGCTGTCATCTGTCATTGAAGCTGTTTACCCATTGTTCCAACAGATCATGCTCAAGTGTTGGTGTCAATGCTACGCACAGCTCAACACACACAACAGCACACACATATATATATATATATATATATATAAATATATATATATATATATATATATATATATATATATATATATATATATATTTAGTTCGAGTAAAAGTTCTATCAATGCGAAATGAGTTCGTGGCGCGTGTCAAAGTGCCGACGAGACGAAGCATGTGGTATATACATATTAGTTTGGAGTATATAACAACAACAACTCTCTTCTAATATTTAATCTACTGTTAAAGCTAGTGCTCTATATATGTATATTAAAGCATAAAGTTCATAATTTAAGCAAATACATACATACATGGACTCTGGTTACCATAAATTTGAATAGAAAGGCGCAGCTTGCGCCAGCAGCTGCCATTGGGAGACTGTCACGATTTATTGGCCGATACGCGTGTTTACCACAATTTGTGACTCACCAACAACAACAATAGTAACAACAACAACAATTGCCAATAGTCAGCTCTATCTAGAGCTGTTAATAAGGCCAGACGCCCACGTCCACGCCCACGCCTCAGCTGCAGCAACAGATTCAGCTTGAAATTGAACGATGAACGCCGCACAAAGCGGCGGCCACACGGGTGGCGGCTCCATGGGCAAGAAGGGCTCCCAAATGGAGGTAATTATATTAAATTTTAAGTGCACCGAAAAGAAAGAAATTTTTTGAAATATACAATTTGCTTATCTTTATTTTGTGCCTTGACCAATTTAGGTAGAAAGAAGTCCATTTAGTTAGCAATTGCACAAAATTTGCTCTCAAATTTTTTATGGGCCTTTTATTGTGGGAAACTTTTACCAAAACTTGACAGAGAGAGAGAGAGAGAGACGAGGAGGGGAAGCTGCGCAGTTAGAGCTTAGACACTTTGGGCCAGTGTCGCGCATTTGTAATTGAATTTGTTTGGCTGGTGGCACGTGCTGAGGCTACTAAATGACGGACACGAAATTAAAATGAAGCAATTTGATTAGCGCCCGAGTAGCAAAAAGAAAATAAATAAAAATAAATAAGCAAAGATCTAAGTAGACCTCAAATAAACAACATCTAAGAGAAATCCAAGGAAGAGCTTAGAGCTCTCAGCTTAGAGAGCGGCGAACGACAGTTGCTCAAAGCGAAAAGCAAGTGAAGAGAGAAGCAAAGTAAAGCATTTCAATATTTAGAATGCAAAGAGACGCTATGAGGCAGCTTGGCAATTCACTAAAGTTAAGTAGAAGCAATAAGTTAGCATTCATGTGCAAAGCAAGAAGCTAAAGCGATCGTCCAAGTGAGAAGCATTCCGATAAGCAAAGTGAAAGAAGAGTTTGAGCAGCTCAGGTAAAACTTGAAGTCAAATAAGAAATGTAGCCAAAATTTCAATAAAAAGCACAAAAAAATAGAGAAGAAGCGAGAAGAAACATTAAAGTAAGCAGTAAATAGATCAGGTAAGAAACTTTATGAGAAGGAAAAAAAAAAAAAAGAAAATAGAGAAGATAAGAAAGAGCAGCAATTCAAGCAGGAAAACGTAGTAAGTAAAGCAGAAAGCGAAATGAAAGAGCTAAAGAATAAAGAATCACAAAATAAAGCGAGAATCAAACTAAGAAGTGAGGAGATAAGAAGAAGTAAAGAAATAATACAATAATATAATATGAAAGAGCTAGAAAATAAGGAAATACAAAATAAAGTGAGAAGCAAACTAAGAAATGAGGCAAAAGAAATAATATAATAAAATATAATATAATATTATATAATATAATATATAATATTATATATTATATTATATAATATAAAATTATATAATATAATATAATATAATATAATATAATATTCATAGAACATAATGATTCAGAAATCAATAGATTGATTTAAATTGATGCAGCTGACGTCAAGTTCGAAGCTCAAATTCAAATTTCATTTCATATACTTATCGAAAATGAGAGAGAAACTAGCTGGGGCGCTCCCTATATATATATATATATATATATATATATATATATATATATATATATATATATATATATATATATATATATATATATATATATATATATATATATATTATATTTTTTTTTTTTTTTTAATTTGCTGACTATGCAACACACACTTGCAGCCTTAACGCAAAGGACTCTTCATATAGGTATCTTAGCTTCAATGACATTAGCATACTTAACTTATCTAAATCGCTTAGGAAAATTGAGCCAACTTCTGTGAGTTTGCGTTTCATCTTGAGCTAATGTCAAAATAGACAGAGAGAGAGAGAGACAGAGAAAAAAAAGAATATAAAATGGATTAAGTAAGTCGAGCATATTAAGAATTCACTTGACAATAAAGAACAAAATGCTTCTGCTGCTGCTGCTGCTGCTGCTGTGTTCTTTTAGGCAAATTGTGTTCTTAAGCACTTTCCAAACAATTCAGCAGACAACAACAATAACAACAAGAACAGCAGCTAAAAATTCATGGCTCAGGGCAATGGGTCTAATGAGAATTCTGTGCCCACCAACAACAAATTCGTATATTAATTACATTTTGAGCAGCAACAAAAAAAAAAAAAAAAGCGAAGAAAAAACAACTGAAAGTAAACAAATGCAAGAAATTGTTACTGAAAAAAACACACACATACACACGTACACAATTGCTGAAAATTGTTGCTGTAAAAAAATTGTGAAAGCGCGCATTAAATTGCCAAGAGTGGCAATCAGGGCCTAAATGGAGCCCGGAGTCAACTGGCAACAGCCAACAGGCAAGTGGCGACAAGCTCAGCCTCCACGGCTGCTCAGCAAACAGACAATTAACAAGAAACAATGTTAATATCTGTCACACCGAACTGCAAATACACTATGCCAATTGAGTCGAACAATAAAGACTTGTCCTATATAAAGTAATGCATATTAGTTGATGGATTTTGGCAAATATTTTTGAAAATAAGCAAGAGAGAAACAGATTTATAGAGGATTGGTTTTTCATGATATTTAGTTGTACTACATAATACCAAGTTATAGACACGTTAGTTATAGGCTTATAGCCATAGCCATATATCATCAAGACTTGAGTCTATAGCTATAGATTTTTCGCTCTCGAGTTTGAAGTTTGTTATGGATGTAGATCTTTTTAGCTCTCGACTCTATAGTTTGGTATGGCTTTAGATCTATAGCTACGGATCTATGCAGCACTCAAATAAAGATACAATGAAGCCTTGGTTAACGACACAATTTGTTCCAACATCTTGTTCGTTAAGCAAAACTTATTAAAAAAAAAAAAAAAAAAAAAAAAAATGTGTTCATTATGCGAAATGTTCGTTATCCGAGGCGTTCGTTAAACGAGGCTCCACTGTATATATTTATTAACATATATAATTATATGTATTGGTATTATTTGTCAAGTATTTTATAGTATACTGAACAGTTCGACATATAAAGGGTAGAAGAAATACTGTAAAACAAAACTATAAAATAATATATATTATATATAATATAATATATTATATAATATGCTGCTAGAAAAAGAATATAGAATATAGAATATAGAATATAGAATATAGAATATAGAATATAGAATATAGAATATAGAATATAGAATATAGAATATAGAATATAGAATATAGAATATAGAATATAGAATATAGAATATAGAATATAGAATATAGAATATAGAATATAGAATATAGAATATAGAATATAGAATATAGAATATAGAATATAGAATATAGAATATAGAATATAGAATATAGAATATAGAATATAGAATATAGAATATAGAATATAGAATATAGAATATAGAATATAGAATATAGAATATAGAATATAGAATATAGAATATAGAATATAGAATATAGAATATAGAATATAGAATATAGAATATAGAATATAGAATATAGAATATAGAATATAGAATATAGAATATAGAATATAGAATATAGAATATAGAATATAGAATATAGAATATAGAATATAGAATATAGAATATAGAATATAGAATATAGAATATAGAATATAGAATATAGAATATAGAATATAGAATATAGAATATAGAATAGCATAAGCTCAAGCAAGTTTCAATCTCATTTCATCACAAAGCTAATATACCTTCGACAAGGACATAAGAATAGCAACAAGCCCACACACACACACACACACACACACACACACACACACACACACAAATATATAGCACAAGAGCATAATGAGCAAGGTCGCGGCCGTCTCACCTGCCATTCAAATGCTTGGCCATAAATGTTTTAAATGGCTATAAAAAAAAGAAGCACGAACCGGGCCCTAATGAGCAGACGCCGGGCCAGAAGGGGACACAGGGTGCACAGGGGAAGGGGGGGGGTTGTTGGCGGCATAGAGTGAAGGGACAGTGAAACAGATGGCAAGCAAGCTAAAGTTGCTGAGCGTGTCAACAAAACGCCTCAATGCCAACGCTGCTGCTCTGCCCGCCCTTTCGCCCTTTCGTCCTTTCGTCCTAGCCCCAGCTGCCCAGACCGTCATCCTTTCTACGACTTCCAATTATGTTGTGTCCTTTGTGTGCAATTTGTTTAATTTTGCAATGCAGCCGAGTTGCTTGAATGCAGACTCACGTGGCGAGCGCGAAATTCAGGCATGATGACGTGTGGGGGGGGGGGGGAGGGGTGTGTGTGTGTGGCTGCAGGTGGCCGCAGCATTTTTGATATTGGCGACGAAAGGCGACGCCGGCAGCGACGTTGACGGCTGACGCGGCATTGCCGTCGACTTCATCATCCATTAATGTCACTCAATCTGTGCGCATAAATTTGCATAAAGCGAAATCCAATTTCCAAGTTACGCACACACACACACACACACACTCTACCTCTCTTTCTCTCTCTCTCTCTCTCACACGCACAGTCGTCCAATTCGGGTCGCTTCACAATTTCCGTGTGTTATGAGAAGTGGCATTGACTTAATCGCTGCCACACCCCCTATCACCCCGCCCCCGCCCCCACCCCCAACATCACTCTTCTCAGTTGGACTTTGGCACAGTTTAACAAATTTTTGCGTGCCAAAATTTAATTTATTTTACGCACAACAAAACCAAAGCACAAACATTTCATTTCATACGACTTGACCATATATGGTCAACAGCATATATGCCAAAAAGTGACCCAGTCCAAATGGTCAGGGAGTGTTTAGTTTCCGGTTCTGACTTTGGCTTTGGCTTTGGCTTTGGCTTTGGCTTTTGGCGTCCACTCAAAGTGACCAGGCACAAAATTAAGGGCGTGCATTGCATGTGCCCAAAAATAGGCCAAGTGTAACCAAAGAAAAGGAAGAAGAAGAGGACTATTTCTGGTCCTAAAGTCCTGAAGTGCTTCAAAGGGCAAGTGAAATTAAGATTAAGTTTAAATATAGTTGAAACAGTTCAGAGTGAGAGAGAGTGAGAGAGAGAGAGAGAGTGGGAGAGGGGGGGAAGGAAGGGAGAGAGGTAGAAATAGAGAAAAATGTATTATATGTGGACTATGCCTAATAGATAGAGAGAGAGAGAGACAGAGAGAGAGAGAGAGAGAGAGAGAGAGAGAGAGAGAGATAGATAGAGAGATATAGAGATAGATAGAATAAGAGATAGAGAGAGAGAGCGAGAGAGAGAGAGAGATGTATTACATATGGAATTTGCCAAATAGATAGAGAGAGAAAGAGAGATAGAGATAGATATATATATAGATAGATAGAGATAGAGAGAAAGAGAGATGAATAAATGAAACGTAGATTAATAAAAAAGCATGAGAAACTAATTTGATAAATTATTACTACATAAGATAAATCAACTCGATTCTAAAACATAAATTAAAACATGTTGATGCAACTAAAGAGCAAAGGTCAAATATCACAAAAATTCGTCATTTCCTAGAAATAATAATATTGGCCCTAAAAAAAATAAATAATAATAAAAGTTTTTAATTATAAATAATCACTAAATAGTTGGTCCTATAATAATAAATAATAAGTAAATAAGTTGGTCATAATATATATATACCTTCTATATATACCTTATATATATACCTTCTGCTAGAGATTCACATTAGACGAATTCAAAATCTTAACTGTTTATATGTATTTCTTAATATACTATTTATTATATCCCTAGTTAGTTAGTGAGTTATTTATTAAGTTAGTTAGTTAGTTTGTTTGTTAGTTAGTTTATATTGTTGAGGCATTGTCTAGGCTCACGTTAATTTTTTAATAGCCGCTGCAGCTAAGGGATAACTTGAGTATGTTAAAAGAAATACATATATATATATATCTAGCTTGCTCAAGCTTTAACACTTTGTTATAATAAATTTTGTCTCAAAGAATATCAAATTGGTGACATAACAAAAAAATTCACTAAATTAGGCAAGTCTAGTAGCCAAGTCGTGTGAGCTATTCAAAATTTATACAGATAAAGCATTTTTAGGCATCGTTTTTTGTTAGCTTTTTTTTCAAAATTAAAAAAAAAAAATACTTGTAAAAATAGTACAGAGTTAAGTTTAAGTTTCTATTAAGCAGAAGAAAACAGAGTTTAATAGAAAAAAACAAAAACATTTAAAACTCTAGCTCAAATAATATAGAAAATATTCAACATAAACTTTACCATCAATCCCTGTTAATATGCTCTACTCTCAATAAATCCCTTTCTTCAATCCCTGCTAAAAAATATGCCAACACTTGAAATAAAATGAAATTGAAATAGGCAAATGTATATTTAAATGTTATTCAAGTCAAATCCTTTTTGGCTTAGTTAACATTTCGTGAACCAATGTCGACTTTGTCGACTTTTTGCTGGCAATTCCATTGGCCTGCTCGACAGGTCATCATCATCATCATCAGTTGATGGCACCAGGAACTGGCTCTTCAGCACGCCCACCAGGCAGCGCTAATCGGTCATTAGCATGACACCGATTTGTTAAGGTTGATCATACGCCACGTGCTGCATAGCCGAAACTGTGAGAGTGCTTGCTCTCCCTCTTCTACTCTCTCTCTCTCTCTCCCTCTCTCACTCATTTACTGTTGTTGTGCGTGTCTTGGAAATTTGCGTGTTGCGGCTCTGAACGTCATCGTTGACCCTTTTAAAGAACGCAAAATTTTTGTATGAATTTCGCTTTGGCATTTAAGAGCCAAGCAAACAGTTGAACCCCAAAAGATATTTTGGCCTGGCCAACAAGAGACTGTAACTCTCGACACATTTCAGCGGATATCCAGGCCCAACTTTGACAGCAGCTAATTAAAACACATAAACTCTGGCCCCAAGGCCAAAGGCATCGATTGCCAATCAACTGATTGTATACAGGCAGCTAGCTAGCTATATCTGAACAAACATAGCAAACGCAAGGTGAAATTGTGAAAAGTTGGCCGAGAAGACGAGAAGAGCTGGCCATTGGTGTGCAATCAGAGTGTCACCCGGCTAGAAGCTAATTTCCGCTTGCAAAGTGGCCAAAAGTGTCGTTTTAAATGCCATCACTCTCTCTCTCTCTCTCTCTCTCTCTCTCTCTCTCTCTCTCTCTCTCTCTGAGCTGAGCTGAGCCGAGTTCTAGTCTCCTGCAATCTCTCTTGAATGGCAAACGCTGCTTTAATTAGCACTCCACTTGGAGGTAATCGCTGTATTGCTTATGCAGAGCTTTGAGCACTCGCAAATTAAAGTAATCCAATCGATACTTATCGATTTCAGTTGACAATTCGATAACTCAAGCATATCCGGCTCAAGGTTGTTCTTTAACAAATATCTTTGTATAAGCATTGTAACACTTCACAATGTTTGCTCGTTAATGTGTTTCTGCTTGACTTCTCTCCCTCTCCCTATCCCCCTCTCTCTCTCACTCTGTGTGCGCTACAATCGATAAATCTTTGGCAATATTTAAGTTATATATGGCCTAGGTGCACAGCGGCAATGACTGCCATTTATCACATTCACATTCATAGAGATTGACAGATTTACCTAGCCCGTTACCTGTCATCCAACACCACCCCCCCCCCCCCACCCCCTCCTCCTCCTACCGTACAGTGCTCTTTCGTGCACGTATCCATAAAAGATGGCAGCTTTCTTTCACTCGACCAAATCCGTCTATTATTTATGGTACTTGTGTCTGTTCCAACTGCTAGTTGCTTGGATGGCTCTTGATGGCTTCAAATGGCGCGTGGCGCGTGGCGTGTGCGTCGCGTAATCCTTTTTGCTTTGCCCAAATCTGAGCATCTATGAATTCTTATATTTGTGGTGCGCTTTAGCTGTCGGTCTGCCCTTTAGCCATGTCACGAGTCCGCGACATTGAGTCATGCCAGCGAGCGTGCCATCAATTTTGTTAAATCACCGAAAATGTACAACGACCAAAATGTACATAAAGATGAATAAGAGAGAAGCAAAAAACCGCACAGAGAAAAAAAAAAAAACAAAAAAAGAAGAAGATGATTCTCAGTGGGGCAGGAGTCGAGTCTGTGCGGGGCGGGGCGGGCACTTAGATCAGGTCCAACAGGCTGGGCGAGCACTTAAAAGGCATAAGATGAGCTCGTCAAGATATGTCCAAACGTTCTACTTTCCATTCACTCACGCCCCCTACACCACTCGCTCGCCAAACACATGTTCAATTCGACTTTACGTGCTCCCGCCTTCTGCTACCGCTTCCTGCTCCCGTCTTCCTGCTCCCGCCAGCTGCTCCCGCCTCCTGCTCCCGCCTTTATCTCTTTTTTTTTTGCAAGTCCAAGCTAACATCTTCTTTTGCTTGCTCTGTTTTTTTTTTTCTTTCCTTTCTGTTTTCTTTTTTGCGGCCAGGCCACAAAACGGCCTTTTGGCCAGATACTTACAATGTACCACTAAATATTTGCCAAGCCAGCCATAAATGGAGCATGGGGCGAAGCAGACTAATTGAATTAAATTTGAAACTTTGTTGCCTGAAAGACGCACAAGACTGTCATAAGTGCTTCACGATGGCCAAATGGCCAAATGGACGAGCATGCGAAACTATTTGGCTATTTGTATGGAAATTTGTCAATGGCCAGGCCACGGGCCATAGGGAATGACTTAACTTTTCTGACCCAAGCCCAACAGAAACTTTGCACAATGAAACCGAAAATGAAAGCTAAACTCAACTTAAAAGCCACTTGACTATGGGCCAAAAGCAAATATGCATTTAAATACGTTCGCTTTCATGTGAGTGCTTATCTAATCTTACTTAATTGTCTCACGTCATCTTTATGAAATGTGGAAGAGCCTGCTATAATGGCTATATGTTGAAATGTATGTCATGAGCAGAAGAAGGCGTGCCAGTGAAGTATAGAAGTTTTGTAGATCTTGAGTGGATCTCTAAATATAGAAATTTAATATATTTTTCTATATCTAATATATAAACTGAGTCAGCAACAGAACTTGAGATTTACATACATAGTTTCTTATGCCCAAAATCTATTTAGTCGCACTCTCGAAATGTGTTACAAACAGAGCTAGCCAATCATGCTTGACTGTTTGTCTTCCTCACTCACACTTAAAGAAGAAACTCAGAGAGCAAGCAATTGCAACGGTTCTTCAGCGAGTTCGTTTGCGATCGGCACGCAATCGTTTGCTTTGCTCTCTCACCGTTCCATGACCGTTCGGTTGAGTGAAATGAGGCAAAGCAGTCTCTTGTGTGTATGTATTGGTATGCTAGCGTGTGTATGTATATATGCCTTTGCCAGTTGAGACAGAATTTCATTGGGCGAAAGCCAATCGTATTGCTCTCTAAACGAAGTTCGTTAAACGAGCGTCACACGATTAGTTCAACTCAAAGTGCTCAACCGAACACAAAAACGAAGGATCATGCTCACAGTGAGAGCGAGTGAGTAAGAGAATACTTTCTAAAATGAAGCCAGACATAAGTAATTGGCTCACATGTCAAGACGAATAAGACAAACAAAATCAGGGTATATGAAAAATTTCTACTCTGTTTACTTTGTCAACGATTCTAAAAAAAATCAAGATATACACACATATATATATTTTTTAGACTCACTGATCATGTGAATAGAGTATATATGTTTTTTTTATTTATCTAAAATTTTCTTCATATTTATTTACTTAATTTTTATTTATTTACTTGTTTTATTATTATTGAATTCATTTTTTTAATATTTATTTAGTTAGAGCATATATGTTTTTTTTATCCAATTCATAAACGACTATATAAAATTTAACTCACATTTATGAACTAAATTTCGTATTTGTTTATTTTATTATTATTAATAATTTAGTTTTCCTATTTTCTTTTATTTATTTGTTTTGCACACATGCATCACATTTAAAGCCTTAATTAATTGAGAGTGAAAAAAAATCTAAAATAGATTTTCTCTCACAATTTGTCTTACTCGATTTCTCGTTCGCTATTTGAGCACTATGTATACATAGAGTTAAGTTCTATTTGCTGTGCCAATATTTGCCGTCGCATTTTCAGCTCTTGTTTTTTTTTTTTTTCTTTTTTTATGTTTGGGTTTCACTATTCGATTCCGCTTGGTTAGATGTGGCTTGACACAGAGACAGAGAGAGAGAGAGAGAGAGAGAGGAGTGTGAGAGTGGGAGAGAGCGAGTTAGAGCAAAAAAGCAAACAAACAAATCCAATTCAATTTGAGGCCAATTTCAATTATTAATACTTCAATGTTAACCAAGCAACATTTCCAATTTGCTGCATTCCAAAACTTCTGAATGCCACGCCCCCACGCAAAACCGTCCTCCTCTGCCGCCCATAGTCCAGTTTCTATTATACCAATCGTATTACATTAACATTCAATTCAAGTAGCGAGCCTTTGATTGTATACAATTTATATATATAGAGGAGTAGGAGCAGGAGGAGGCGGAGCAGGAGGAAGCGTCGCAGCAGGAGCAGAAAAGCGCCAAGAACAACAGTGACAGATATACATACATAAGTATAGAGCAGTCGGGTATAACAGACGACGCAATGCTCTGTGTGTAGAATTTACTGTCGTAGCAACTCCCTCTGCTGCCCTATATACCCCTTTCTCTCTATCTCTGTGTGTATATAGGGCATAATAATTACAATAGATATTCTAGGGAAGCTAGCATATCTCGCCTCCATTGCTCAAGTATTCAAATGTGACCAAAGGAAACGAGGCATAACAAATGTCAGGCCCGATATCATTTGTCGCATCGCCTGGCCCGGCTCGGCCCGGTCCGGAGTTGGCTCTGCATCCACAGATCCCAATGGTATCGAGGCAGCTGAGGCAGCATCCAGTTGACAGTCTGTCTGTTTGCCATTCGCTCAGTTGCTCCATCTGTCATCAAATCGTATCTCTCTCACTCGCACTCTCTCTCTCTCTCACTCTCTCTTTGCTTTCTGCTTGATTTGACTGTCGCAGTTGCGCTTATCTGTGTGGCAGAGACAAAAGGCAACCGAAATGTAAAATAAATGTAAAATGCTGTTGGCGGCCCGTTGAATTTATTGTGGAAGAAAAAAATACGCGAAACCGCAGTCAAGACATAGACAAACAGCTCCAAGACGCACTGTGGCAATTCTCTGTTGGGTGGTGTGGGTGTGTGGCACGCTGTGGTTGCTGCCACTGTGGTTGCGCAAACATTGTTTTGTCGCTGGACTCGCCTACGATTTATGTTTCAAACAAAAGATGCTCAAAATGCCAACGCGCTCTGCCGTCGACAGCGGCGATTGTTGTACGTGACTAACGTTGCCTTTTGACACGCCTCCACCGCCAACCGCCAAAACCCACCTCTCCCCCACAGGCACGCCACCCGTGCGTATGCAAAGCGCATTTTTGTAATTTATTTCATTTTAATTTGAATTTATTCGCCTGAAGCAAAGCGACATTTTTTCTCAACAAAACTAAGCGAATGCCCCAGTTAAATAAACTTGTCTACAATTGACCTTGCCGTTATATAGGTGTGCGTGTGTGCGTGTGTGTGTGTGTGTGTGTGGCTAGGCACTTCAAGGCATTGAAATTTATGCTGCATACATTTGGGCGCCCACGAGCTTTGCCTGCCCGCAGCAATGCCAGAATATGGCAGACGAATGTAATCGACTGCATGATACACGTTCAGCACTGACAACAGAGACCCCGAACAAAGAGACCTACAAATAATAATATTTTTAAAGAAATCTTTCAGTATGAAAAGCATATTCAAGGTCTCTCGGCCGGCCCGTCAGTCACAACAGTTTATTTACTCATACAGCAGCTGAGAGAATGAAAAGTCAGCTTTAAATGAAGATGGATTACACATGGCCAGCAACGAGCCAAATGTCACATATTTATGGTGCACGTGTTAAGCAAATGCGATTCTTGTGTTTGCCCAGAGCTGAGCCTCACTAAGATGATATCCATTAGAGTTCCTAGGCTTAATTGTGTTTACTATAAACAGAATTTGAAAGAGGAAAGGGGAATGGGGGGGGGGGAGTGGGAAAGGGGAAATGCTGTGTATGCCAAATGAGCAGCTGCAACGAAACTCTCTTAGAAGTCTCCATCGTAATCCAAAATGGAATGGAATTTTGCTAATTGAGAAGAGTTTTCCAAGGTTTTTTTTCCATGTGTCGAGTTTTGCGTAACTGCAACTAGAAGACCCATTTCTATCTCTCTCTCTCTCTCTCTTCCTTTGAATATATTTGAATATACTCACAAGTTGATTCACACCAAATGTGCCCTATATTTCGTATTTCTCTCTCTCTCTCTCTTTCTCTCTCTCTCTCCCTCCTCTCCACTCTATTTGTCGTTGTTGTCACTCTCTCTTTCCACTTTCGTCTAGCTCTTTCATCCTTCATTCTCTATCTTCTGGTTTGTCTCTTAATTAGTCTCTGTCTCATTTTTTCTCTGCTCTCTTTTTCGCTCTTCGTCACTCTCTATCTTTCTGTTCCCGAATTTTTCAATTTCAATTACTGTTTCTCTATATCTTCTACGCTATCTTTCTATCTCCCTCTCTCTCTCACACTCCCTCTCTGTCTCATTCTCTCTCTTTCTATATCTCTTTCTTATAGTTTCTCTATATCTCTATCTCTCTCTGTCTCTCTTTCTCTATCTCTGTCTTGCTGTTTCTCTATATCTTCCACGCACCCTCTCTATCTCTATCTCTCTCTCTCTTACTGTCTCTATCTCACTCTCACTCTGCCTGTCCCTTTTACGCTCTCTATTTCTCTTTTTTTTCTCTCGCAATCACTTTATCTTTCTGTCTCGCTGTCTTTCTCTGACTCTCACTCTATCTCTCTCTAGCTTTCTTTCCCTCTCTCACCTTTATTACCTTTCTGTCTCGCTGTCTCTGTCATATCCATCTCTCTCTCTCTCTTTCTCTCTCTCTCTTCCACTCTCTCTCTCTTTCTCTTTCTCTCTCTCTTCCTCTTTCTCTCTCTCTCTCTCTCTCTCTCTCTCTTCCCCTCTATCTCTCTCTCTCTCTCTCTCTCTCTCTCTTCCACTCTCTCTCTCTCTCTATCTCTTTCTCTCTCTCGCTCTCTTCCACCTATGTCTATTATAGTTCGCATCATTTCATCCAACGAATCATCTAAACCATTTTATGCACCCTGCATCAGGGAGAAAAAAAAAAAAGACTCTTTATCTCACATACTTTGACCACAATGCCATTATCGACATCTCTAATGCATTTCCAATGCATCGAGTGCGTGTGCAACGAACTATTTTTATTTCGCAACAGAAAATGTCTGTTGTTCAAGTTGCCCAAGCCCAACAATTGCTGTCCGAACTGCTGACAGCAATAACTTATGCCAACCCGTTCACAACAATAGAATTTTTCAACAACAAAGTAATTCAAGTGCCGTGCCATGAATATAGAAAACACACACAGAGAGAGAGAGAGAGAGAGAGAGAGAGAGAGAGAGCAAAAGTGTTAAGCATTGTCATATATTTTGAATTTCAAATTAGAAAATATTTCGAGTTCACTTCAGTTGTTAAATTGTCTTTAATTCGACGCTAGCTAAAGCAAACACTTTTGACCGCGCAACGCCGCTTAATTCCCCAGTTCTGGCACGTACATAGAAATCTAAAGAAAAAGAAGAAGAAGAAGAAGAAGAAGAAGAAAAATGCGAAACAAGCCGCAGCTGTTGGGAGCGCGAAGCTGTACAAACTGCGCTGATAATAAAAACAATTTCAAAGTTTTTCAACCAACTTAGGCCAGAGCCAGCCGAGGCTGGCCACGCCCACGTGTACAGATAAAGCTGACTAGCCCCAGAGCTATAGCTCCCAATTGCACTTGCAGTTGCAGCTGTAGCCATAGCTTGTTGGCTGATTGGCTCTGGTTAAGAGCTGCAGCAGATCGAAAATGTTTGATGAGCTCCAATGCAAGTGCAGCTCAATCAGCCACAAAATTCTGGCCAAGGATTTTGGCTGGCATTTAATTGTGAACAGAGCGAGACTTAATACACGAGTGAAACACTAAAGCGTCCAACAATTGGGCAGCTCCCAAAAGCGCGATAAAAGCGGCAAAGCGCGTAAATTTCGCGCAAAACAGAAAAAAAAGAAGAGAAAGAGAGAGAAAAGAGAAGAGCAACAAAAGTGGATGAAGGCTGGGAAGCTGGGACTAAAACTGAGACTGAGACGGAGACTGAGATAGAGACTGAGGGCAGCAACAAAGCGAAATTTATTTTAACGAGCCAAAAACTTTTGTTGCTGCTGTTGTTGTTGGCCAACAACAGTGTTGGTCATAAAAGTCCCTAAATGCCACTTTGGATGCCACAGTCGCTGGCAGCTTTATTAACGAGTCTAATTCCATGTACAGCAGCAGCAGCAGCCAGCAAAGCGATCTTTACACATTTGTTCCTCTGTCAATTCAACACACACACACACACACATACGCACACACACACACACTCGCACACACTTGAAGACTTGGCCGTCAATTCTGTTTAGCTAATCTCTGGCCGCGCACACGTAACCAAGAGCCAACTCGAATGCCCCTTAGCTTCAGCCTGCTGGCTTACATAAAAGCCAGCACCAAATATAAAATGAAGCAAATCCGCTTTAGCTGCGGCTGCTGCTGCTGCGGCTGCTGCTGCTGCCCAGTCAAATGGCAAAGATCTAGCTCTGGCAGCTACAGGCAACAACAAAATGGAAAAAGGCAAACTTTGCTTCGCTAACCATAAAAAAAAAAAGAGGCAACAGCAGCTGCTGTGTGGTACGTCACAACTGGCGCTCACTGTAGTCGCAGCTAGTCGAGTTTGCTTATGGCTTAAAGCATATTTATTGTAATTTTTACAGCACTAACGCGACGGGCATTTACAATTTTTGCACACTCAGCTGACCTCGCACACATTTGCCTTGGCCATTAATTAAAATGTCAAAGCAAACCGCGTGCAACGCGTCGTATGCGCAACGTGCATTGCTCATAAGAGCGAAATAGAAAAGAAAAGAAATGAAAGGAGATGAAAAAAATAAAATAAACTAATCTGCATTTCCTGCCACACGCACACACACACACACACACACACACACATTGAGCGCTTTACTGACTTTTTCTTTTTCATTTTCCTTTTCGCTCCACAAATCTGTTTAAGCCATTTAAAACAGTGCACAAAACCCAACTAGATTCCGAAGCGTCGAATTCCGACAAATTCACATTCACATGCAAATATTCCAAGTGATAATTTATCGCTCAACTCTCAATGGCCATAATCACATTCACGTTTATTTTATTGCCAACTATTGGCTGAAGACGAGAGCAGAGCAGAGCAGAGAACACAAGAGCAGAGCAGAGTGCAACTATTTAAATTGAAGTAAGAAATTGAGTTGAAATAAAGTCAAATGAGATTGCCAGCAGCAGACTCTATTGGAAAACGCATAATCAAATGATTAGGATTAATGCAATTTAAGAGAAGCACATAGTAGAGCTAAAATGCAGAGAGAGAGAGAGAGAGACAGAGAGAGAGAAAGAGAAAGTGACAGACAGAGTTTCATGCTTGCATTTGATATATGAATAAACAATAGAAATTTAAAATTCTTTACTGCGAATTCATGAGAATTGCATAGAAGGGCAATAAAACAAAATGAATTATATATAAAAGAAATCCTATTTGAATTCACATGAATCGCATAGAAGGGCATAAAAAAAAATATTTTTATTAACAAAACCTATTTGAATTCACGAGAATTGCATAGAAGGGCAGTATAAAAAAAAAAAATAAATTTAAAAAAATAAATAATTCGCAATAAACTAAAAAATAAATTATTAAAATTTTTAATTTTTAATTTAATTTATCTAGCCTTACTTATTATGAATATAAAATTTTACTTGTCTATTTAGACATAAGAAATACTTACTCATTTATCATATCTATGCATTTGATTTTATCCTGAATACTAAGCAAAATACTTTATATAAAGTACATAAAGTCAGAAATTTGTGTTTTGATTTTTTAGTTAGTTAGTTATGAGCTAAAAAATCGAATCACAAATTAAATATTCAATACAAAAATACATTTATATATTTTAATGCACAAATCTTACATAAACTGCTTTAGAGAATCGCATAGAAAGGCTGCATTTATCTTCCATAATTAAATAATGAACTACATAAGGTATTAAAAAAAATATTATTATATGTACATATATAATAAATATCTATATATATAAACTACAATTTGTCTAGAATAATTTCAATTAGTCTTGCTATGAAGTTCATCAAAATGAAGCAATTTCTTTAAAATGCATTAGGGCTTATAGAGCATACTCCGCCTTCACTCTACTCCGCCTCCACTCTACTCCCATTCACTCCACTCCTTTCCTCGCTTGTTTACTCGTAATTGTCAGAGTCAAACTGTGTAACCGAAACTAATTCAGTTGCTCTCTGTGTACGTCAATTGTCACATAATCAAGCGACACTTTGACTCCACTCGAAACTCAATTGTTGGTTGACAGCGATGCACTTGCTGTGGACAAGCGGAAACTAAACCTCTAAGCTGTATTGTGATATGCGAAACCCTTCAGTGATAGCATTAAACAATTCTCAGCTGCAAACGAGAAGAGGCGACGAGGGGCGCAGAGAGGCGAGAAGAGGCGAGAAGAAGCGAGAAGAGGATGTCCCAGCCCAACTAAACCCAAACCAGCCCAGCGGCCAACTGCCTGTCTATCTAATATGTGTGTGTGTGTGTGTGTGTGTGTGTGTGTGTTTGGCACTCGTGAATGTCCCGCACACACACACACACACACACACACACATATGGAGACAACAATGTGATTAAAATGCAATTTGCTGCCATTTACTTGGGGCATGCGTAAGAATTGTTGAAAGCCAGCGACAGCAACTGAACTTAAACTCATATGGCTGTATGTATGTGTGTGTGTGTGTGTTTGTGATATGCTATATCAGAGATGTGCGTTAAATCGTGATACGAAAAGAAATGATGCCATTGTAATAACACATAATGTCATGTGGCAACGACAATGGCATTGAGCTAATGGAACCTTGACTTGGTTTCCATATACATATAAAACTGGGTTGAATAGCATCACATAAGCTAACTTCAGCATCAATAACCTATAAACGAACCTGATCGATTATTAAATAAATTGATTAAAATCCAATTAGATATGCTAAATGATAGCATAAATGGCATATGCAAATTGTGGCATTAGATGAATCTTTTTTTTATTTGAAATATCAATAAAAAAAAGAGGAGGATATATAATATGGGAATATATAGAAAAGTTGGGAAAATTGGGAAATTATAGATATATTGTTGTAATAGACTAACAACAGCAATCGAATAATATTATATATATATATATATATATATATATATATATATAAATTGACTAAAATAGAATTTTCTGAAAGAACTTTTGACAAATGAAACTATATTATGTAATATAGAAAAATTGACCAAGAGTTTTCTGAAAGAACATTAGCCATTTAAGATAAGCTAATATTTATAGAAATAAATAATATCTATATAGATAGATCGAACACGAAAGTCCGTTCACTATCCTATCTATATATAGAAAAATTGACTGAAAAAAATTGTTATGAATCTATATGTAATATTATAAAATTTTTTAATTTTCCCAAGTGAACTAAGTTAAGTAAGTGATCAGAAATATCTAGTTAATAATATTATTTTTAATATTATTATTATATTATATTATTTAATATTATTAACTAGACATTTCTGATCACTTACTTAACTTAGTTCAATTGGATAAAATTATGAAATTATAATATAATATCATCAGAAATCAGATTATACTATGTATGTGTATTTATAGAATAATTTACTTAAATAGAGTTTATTTGGAAAAAAAAAAAACAACTTTTACCATTTGACAAACCAGATTATATCATGTTCTAAGAGTTCTTTCAAGGCACTCTAACTTAAAATATATATATATATATTTTTTTTTTTTCATATACTTTCATTATAACAAATACAATCAAAATTTCCATCTAATATTTTTCCGTCGTCAACACATTCATAACACTCTTTTTTCACCCAATTGCCAAAAAGAGGGTTTTAAGTTCTTTGTGAAATGAAAGCCAAGTTAATAAAGTTATTGCCATAAAAAAAAAGGAAAAAAACAAAGAAAACTCTATTTTTAGCTCATGTTACATTTGCCATCTCTAGAATGGGCAAATCTTTAGCTGGCGCACAAATTTGCCACTGCAACGAAGTGTAAAGCTCCAGCTGTGCGCCCAAGTGTGTGTGTGTGTGTGTGTGTGTGAGTGTGTGTGTGTGATGCACATTCATTTCCGCTTTAAGATGAAAAATAATAATAAAATTTTATTATGCACTTAGCAGTTGCTCGACGCACTTCACTTTTTTTTTTTTTTTTTTTTTTTTGGAGCATGCTTCATGCTCGGCTGGCAGGACGCTCGGCTGGCAGAGCTCTATGAGCACATATTGCGAATATGCTAAAAACTCACGCCTCAAAACGTGGCATGATGTCAGCGGCATGTCTGGCGTAATTTATGACAGCGTCGAGCACATCATGAACTGAATCTGCAACACTTTTTCGCCTTGGCGCATGACTCGACTAAACACACACACACACACACACATGTTTCTAATCTAGCTAGCTATAAGATTAAGATCTGCCCTCGGGCTCAGTGACATGGCATTCAAATTACTCGTAAATATCCAGTAACGAGCTTTGCAACTGGCGACACAGTTGAGCTGAGCTCGAATAACGCTCGTACTATTGCCTTCTGCCGTCTGCCGTCTGCTGTCCCATGATTGATGATGAATGATTGATGTTGAGCATCAAACTGCCATACGTTAGCTCCCATGTCGTGGCTCGCTCACCTCATTCTATGCAACAACAGCAACCGAATGCATGCACGATAGAGCCAAATGCGTTAAACTGCCAACAGATTTTCACAGATTTTTCAGAGTTCTCAAATTGCTCAACCTGCATCTTACACACATCTCTCTCACTCTGTAGGTCTCTCTCTCCTCTCTCTCTCTCTCTCTCTCTCTCTCTCTCTCTCTGTGTGTGTGTGTGTGTTTCTGCTACATGTTCTGTCATGTGATGCTTCGTTAGGCTGACAGCTTTTCGTTTCACACTGTAATCTTTAGCCAGCTAGCAGCTTGCAACTCATCATAGATACATATACATATATGTACAATCTGGTGTATATATAGTTATATACATATATATATGTATATGTATATGTATATATATGTACATTCTTGATAGCAAACATTTTGTTTGTCGCATGCAAGCCAAGCTGTCTTTATTTGCCTTCTAATTACTATTGACATGATTTTCAATTTAACATGCATGTTAAAGTTAAAAGTCATTTTGTTCGACTTGACATGCTGCTCGCTCTCCATTGAAATTAATTTAATAGCAATAATATTTGCTAAACACTTCAAGACGAGTCACTGAAGATATTTTAGTTCTCATAAATTCTTTAGCAAGCAATAATAATTATTTTCATAGACAACATCATTTGGTAGTTTTAGTAGCTTAATAATAAAACTTGTATTTAATGATTCTTCTCAGTATGAAAAGCTATTGCTTGAAATTGAAGTTTTCGTAATTTCCTAGATATAGTTTTCCTATATATATCAGCTTTCATTGCGATTGTTGGTTCAAGCAATCGATAATCAATATAAACTTCTGTCCATGATATTTTAAATTATTTTATTTTATTTCTTTTTATTTTTTATTTATTTTATTTTTTTTTTTCAAATATAAAATTTAATATATTCATATATTCATTTATGTATACAGAGCTATTTTTTTTTTTTTAGAAAATCTATTTTATTTTATTTAATATATTTTATCGACGATGCGAAGTGCATATGAATTATTGAATGGACCTTAGATCGGATATCTGAGCTTAAGATCTGGTATCATATTCATACATTATTTATATTATATATTTATCGAGCTTTTCAATGGTTAGTTAACATAAAGATAAATATAGATTAAAATCGATAAGATAAATATAATTAAAATAGATTAAAATCGATTTTGTAATCTGTTCTCAAATGAAATGAAGACAGAATTTCTTTTCCTTACCTAATCAAATCATATTTTTTCAGTTTCTCGGTCGATTTAAAAATCGATTTTTATCGATATTGAGAATATGTGCTAATTCATGCACTGTTATATGCTTCTTCTCTTCAGTTCTGAATGACATTCAGCGCCATCATATATCTTTTCATTTTCCTCAAGTTCAACGCAATCTAATTAGAGTCCCGTTCTTTAATGGCTATTCACTTCCCTTGGAGACCTCACCCCCCTCACCATCACACATCCATGGCAGCTTGGCAACTCCATTGGCACGTTAGCGTAGATTTTATCCCTGAGCTCTCTCAATGTTATTCCTAATTTATTACAAAAATCCTTTAAGTTCTCTTGATTATAATTTATATGTGACAGTTTATTCGATGTGACGACAAAAACTTTTACCACAATTTTCATGCTGTTCGCAAAGTTTGCGCTGAAACAGTTGCTAAATGACAATCTACATAGAATATATAGACATCTATGCATATAAAGTATATCGTGTATTTATATATATATATATATAGTCATGTATTCAAGTGCTGTACGAAACTATTTGCGTTCCACTTCGTAAGAAGTTGAACTTGCTCGCTTGATAATCCACTTAATTTCTGTTGAGTTTAACTAAACTTTACTTTTCATTTAATGCTAAGCAGGTGCAACTAGAAATTTTACACCTATGTGGGCGTGTGTGTGGGTGGGTGAATGCCATTTCTGTGCATGTGTGTGTGCGCTGGAATGGAAACCGTTATTGCAACTGACGCAGGGAATATCTTAAATTGAGGCGCTTAGCTGCGGCTTTATGCCGCACAGTGGGACAAAAATGATAGTGATGAGTGATCATATCATATATCATATATCATATATCATATATCATATATCATATATCATATATCATATATCATATATCATATATCATATATCATATATCATATATCATATATCATATATCATATATCATATATCATATATCATATATCATATATCATATATCATATATCATATATCATATATCATATATCATATATCATATATCATATATCATATATCATATATCATATATCATATATCATATATCATATATCATATATCATATATCATATATCATCTTGATTCATTTCATGATTCATTTGATTTTCGCAAATATATTTTGAAAACCAAATTAATGATCCTTAATTCTGATATACAAAAATAAACATAATAATTACAATTTCTTGAATTTCGTATGGATTAGACTTTCAATTACTTAATTGAAAAGTTGAGTGATGGCAATTTGTAGGCACTTAAGGCAGCATTCGAAATGAATCTCAAAGCCAACTCTGAAGAGCTATCGAATAACATTTGACGCATTCAAAGGGCACACATACAAACACACACGCACACACACATATGTGCTGCCGCAATTGAACTAATTGAAGTGTGGAGCTATGTGGCAAGTCCTAATTGAAAGCGATGCCAGGAGATGTCACTCAAGTACTTTTTTTTGTGGTTTGCGTTTTGCATGCATATTTAATGCAGTGAAATGATATGAGAAATTGTCTTTAATGTCAAAGACAGTCAATTCAAGCAGTCAGTGAGTCAATAAAAGAGCGAAAGAGAGATAGACAGATAGAGAAAGAAAGAGTGAGTCAATTGCAGCACAAGTCAATATTTGAGCTAAGCCGTGTGCTGAGCTGGTGTTGGGGCAAGCGTCTTCATTGCATTTCGTAGACGTGCCTTTGGCAAACACTTCAACGGCTCTTGTCACGAAAGCAAACGCAATGAAGTGCGCTCTCCCAGAGCTTGAATGCAAACAGAGACGTTCGACTCTTTCACACACAGTCAACCAGAGAATTGATGTCGCTAGAAACTCAGCCACCTGCTAGACCCACCGACCCCCACTCGGACGGGCGCCAATGGCAAGCGTCAGGCGCCAACGAGGCGTCAGCCACGGAGGCGTTTTAAATCGAATCAAATTCTATGCAGAGCTCAGATTTCATCCAGGTCAGCTACGACTCTACCTACTACACTCCAATATATATATATATATATACATATGTATTTATATATATATGTATAAATTTTACATATACATATACAATGTTGATTCAATTATTGGCATACACACGCACTCCTCTGGCATTAGAAACACAATTGATATGACATATGATATGCAGAGCTAATTGAGCACTTGATAAGCAACTAAAGCTATTTATATGCAACTTGTTGAGAAATCATCAGCATCGTCTGCTCAATTGAACGGAAAAGCTTCAATTCGATGCGAGTCCTTTAGACAGAGAGTTCTCTGTGCTAAAAGTAAATTTGGTCATCGAGCAAGGTCGGGCAATGTTCCCTCTACTTGGCATTTTATATTTATACAATATCTTGGTTTTGCATTAATTTTTTTTTACACTTTTTATAAACATTCACGAAGGCGTATAATATATCAGTTCATCTATTCCGTCTGTTCGTATGTTCTCTTCGCCGCTGTTGAAGCTGGAGACTTTGATTTAAAACATTCATTTCTACATGCATACATACATATGTATACTAGATGGCAAATCGAATCTGATCGTATGAGGTTCTTGGAACAAATTCTTTTATTATTTTACTATTAGCTGAAGACTTTTGAAATATTCTTAGCATACTTTTGTGCACATAACTCTAGGCACACCAGCGAAAAATATTGAATGCTTACATTTTTATGTAGTACAATAAAGTACGAGTGAGTATATGTTACGATCAAGTTGATAGTATCAGCTATAGCTAACCAAATAACAGTTGACCGTTTTATTCTTACTGCTCAATCTACGAGATCAACCGAAAAACAATCTTGCTTACTCGCTCTCTCTTTAAGCAAGAGCCTTCGGTTCTTTTCGTTTTTCAATGACTCGTGTGACGCTCGTTACGCGAACATCGTTTAGAGAGCGATACGATTGGCTTTCGCCCAATGAGACTCAGCCAAATAGTCACTGCAAAATGTCTTCACATTCATACACACTCAAGTGTTTAGCGAACACAGCCCACGCATGTATACCAATACATACATAACAGACTGTTAACAGACTGTGTGTTCAACCGAACGGTAGGCGAAACGAGACGATCGCAAACGAATTCGCTGAAGAACCGTTGCAATCGCTTGCTCTCTGAGTTTGTGAGAGTGTGAGTGAGATAGACACTATTGAGAAACGGTCAACCATGATTGGTGCGCTACGTGGACAACTTAAAATGGGACTTGGTTGGTTCATTGAGAAGAACGGTACTCAAAATTAAATGAAGAATAGACTATTGCCCGGATCTATTGATTTCTCAAAAAGCTATATATGTATGTATGCTGGCAAATATAACCATATCTTGCAGAACTTATGAAATTGATCGCTGAGTAACTACTCAGACTGCTTTCTGATTGCTTTATTAAAAGACAAGAATGAAGTCTAATTTCTTATATATTCTATTATTTTCATTAATTTCATATATTTGCTCAATCAGTTTCTTACATCCCTCCCATATCATATATTGCTGTAGTAGTATATGTCAATCAGAGTTAGAGTAAATGGCTTAGCCAATCTCAACGATTTCTCCAACTTCTTCACATATATTTTAGTTTTATTTACTTTTTATCTGTTCATAATTTTATCTGTAGCCCGTGCAGGATGCTTAGCAACAATGGCAAAATGACAAACACTTTTTATACAATTTAGCAATTTACCAAGCCATTAACAATTTATCCAAGCAGCTGGCTTAAAACTTTTCTGCTTAACGGCAATGCGAAGCCAGCAACTTTTTGCCAGCATCAGCAATTTGAAGACGAAAAATAAATCGTTAACATAAATCAAAACACTTTCAGAGTCTTTTGCCGTCTGCTTTTATCTTTTGTGTCAAGCCATTACAAATGCACTTTGACTCTGCCAGTGGCTGCGGCTGCTACTCTGCTGCTGCTGCGGCAGTTGCTTCTTCGTTCTCTTCTTTTCTCCATTTGCTGCATGCCACATGTTATGTCAGCTGTCATTGCTGTCGATACCCTGCATATACCTTGCATATATGGATAGTATTCATTCAAGGTTGTTCTAACTTTTCCTGCTCACTTGAAATTCGTTTCAGTTTCTGCAACTCAACAGCTCTCAGCTCTGTTAAGGGTATCTAATAGTCAATCAGTATGCTTTTGCATTTCTCTTACCCAGTTTGCTTGTTATCTTTGCTTGTCCCTGCCTCAAATCAATGCCAAATCACGGCGCACAGCACACGCGCCAAACTGTGTGCTACAAAATGCGAAGCACAATGAAGCTACAATAGAGATACATATATATACACACACACACATGGATATATATTTGTGTGTGTGTGTGTGTGTTACATGGGCCATAGTCACGCCTCGACATTATGTATCGCATAAGGACATGGCATTTGATAAACATTATTGTACATGTCCGACAATTTTTCAACAATCGCTCGAGCGTGCCGGCATTTGATTGATCCGATGGCCATCAGGCGCAGTGGCGGCTCGGTGGCTTGGCTAACAAACAGTTAGCGGTATAAATGACAAAGCATTATGTACTTGGCAGCTGCGGCAACGTCGTCGAGTGATTGATTCTGTTGCCAAAGTAACCGACAGCAATTGCCCAGCGGTGGGCGTGGCAGCGATTGAAACGCATTGAGTGGCAAGGCAGCTGATGCGTTCGCTTCACATTTAATTGCACTTGAGAATAACAATGAAAATGAAAATGAAAATGAAAATGAAAAAAGCCACGAATCTCACCAAGCGTAAACATGTCCCATTCATTGGCTAAAGAAAAGCCCCCAAAACACAAACACAAGCAAAAAGGAAAAAGAGTAAAAGAGACAAAAAACCGCCCAAATATACAAACTTGATCACACTTATTCACATTCGCATTCGCATTCGCTGTTGTTGCAATTGCATATAAATTGAATGCATGAATACCCTATAGTTACTGAAGTTGCTCAGCTGATAGCTGGATGGAATATAAATCTGACTGTTGACGAAAGTTTAAATGATTCCATTTTATTAATTATATTTTATATTTTATATTTTATATTTTATATTTTATATTTTATATTTTATATTTTATATTTTATATTTTATATTTTATATTTTATATTTTATATTTTATATTTTATATTTTATATTTTATATTTTATATTTTATATTTTATATTTTATATTTTATATTTTATATTTTATATTTTATATTTTATATTTTATATTTTATATTTTATATTTTATATTTTATATTTTATATTTTATATTTTATATTTTATATTTTATATTTTATATTTTATATTTTATATTTTATATTTTATATTTTATATTTTATATTTTATATTTTATATTTTATATTTTATATTTTATATTTTATATTTTATATTTTATATTTTATATTTTATGTTTTATATTTTATATTTTATATTTTATATTTTATATTTTATATTTTATATTTTATATTTTATATTTTATATTTTATATTTCATATTTTATATTTTATATTTTATATTTTATATTTTATATTTTATATGTAGTGCATTTGGAGTTCATTTAACGAATTTTGCCTCTTTTTATTACTGTCGCTTAATTATTGTCATTTATATGTATACCCTGTAATAATTAAAATGATTAAATAGGCTTATTGGAATATGGTCTGTGTACGAAACAAAATTTTACAGTATACGGTATAAATATATATATATATCGATAAATTATCTATCAAAGCTAGAATTTAGTTTATTGAAGTCAATTCAGTCCAGCCCTCAAAAATTTCACGCCAAATCGAACTCAATAATCAACTCAAGTGATAGCTCTGCACGTGCTGCGAGATATATATATATATATTGAATAACAATCGATAACTCTGTATATGATATATAATTTCACATGACTCATATCATTTACAGGGTATCTTGCTGCGCAAACACTTTAAATTAGAGCTCGCTTGTTTGTTTGTATCATGCACGGTTGCTCTTTTCAATTACTTTCACATTTAATATAACCAAATTGATGCTGGCCACGCCCCTCCCCCAAGCCTCAGCCCATGACAAATGGGCGACACGTGCCACAAAGAGATGCGGCAGCAACAGAACTACTATATTCGTATTTAAGTAGAAGCATTCGTATTTGCATATGTGGAAACAAAATTCGCTTCACGTTTGCAAGAAAAAACCAGGCAAAACCAATTTATTATAGAGATTTCCATAAAAATTTGACAGATCCGCAACAACAATAACAACAACAACAACAACAAGAGCCACAAAAGCATATTGCTCTAAATGCTTATCCCATTCCACAATTTGGAATGGGATAAGCTTCACTTCCGGCCAGCGGGTGTCCAGCCATAGAACTTGTCTGTTGCTTACTGCTGCTGCTGCTGCTTCTGCTTCTTATCTTTTTCTTCTTCTTCTTCTTGTCTTGTTTCTCTTCTCTCTTTGTCTTTTTGTGGTATTTCATGCGCGTGACCGATTCGCATTGGACCCGAGGACCAAGTCTAGCCCAGTCCAGCATGGCCGTTATCACATCGTTGGCAGCTGAATTGATTAAGCTGTCCACATGTCAAAATGATCGCAATATCCATCCATCCATTCACCCATAAACTTACTTCCCAATCTGTCTGACTGCTTGAGCATTTATTTGCCTATTCCATTCAAAGTTCATTTAAGCATGTAAGCATGTTTATGTAGAATTTGAATTATGTATAATTTATAATAATATATGTATAAAAATATATATACTTGTATTGTATATTGTATAATAATCAATAGTTGTATCTTACATACAGCAAGACATCTCTATTTAGTATAAAGCAAATTATATCAAATATATTGTACAATCTTAATGATAGTTTTATTTATATGGGGGTGAATTAGGAACCGGTATCCAAAATCTGACAAAAATCGAAATTGTATAAAAATATTAGATATATATAAATAAAATTGAAGATTCTAGCTCTAAAGATGTCAGAGACATAATTAAAAACAAAAATGCTTTCATCGATAACTTTTAAACGATAAAAGTTATCGAGTTTCTAAAACAAATTCGTACTGCGCATGCAATATACGAACCTAATACAACAAGAATTAAGTCTCTACTTCTTATATCTTCTGAAATCGACGCCTTCAAACATACGGACAGACAGGCAGACGGACATGGCTCACCTCGTCACCCTGATCAAGAATATATATATACTTTATGGGGTCGGACACGCCTCTTTCTGCCATTGAACAAACCCATTATACACTGATTTCCCATTTTCAATGGGTTCAAGGTATAAAAATAATACTATTATTATTATATGACAGCTAGGTGAGGAATTGCGATATGATATTTTTATTACTTTCTCAGATCTGAAGAAACTCCCCTGTTTGCTATGTATTTTATTCAGCTAAGATTTGGGTTTGGTTTTGGCACTTTTACTCCAACTCAAGTTAAGTCAACAAACTTAACTTTGAACTGATTCAAAAGTATTATATGATATATATATTAATATATATATATATATATATATATATATATATATATATATATATATATATATATATATATATATATATATATATATATATATATATAATCTATATCACTTGGAGAGCTTATGCCTAGACAACCTCTTTGTTATTTATTGCAAAAATTGAAAGAAAAAAAGAAAATGGAAAACGAAAAGAAAACAAAAGTTCTATTTAAACATAAAAATGGTTCAAGTTCATAAAGTTGAATCATAAATACATGAGCTTTGCCTGGCTGGGCCTCTTCTTTATTGATTCACATATTTGACGCACATTTCGTATTCAGGCTGCGAAGCGCACATTAGGCGACTCGGCGATTGCCATTAGCACGCACTCAACTCGGCTCAAATGCATTATATGTATGTGTGTGTGTGTGTGTGTGTGTGTGTGTGTGTAATAATATATGTAGATGTATATGTAAATATGAAAATTCCTCGTCGAGCACTCCATTTGCATGGCCGTTCGCAGTTCCAGAATATATTTATTATTATCAAATGAAAGGGCAAAAGATGTGGCCGATGCTGGGCTAGTCGCCCCATTTACATGGCATGGCCTATATATGTATGTACATTTTGTAGCTGGATCAAATAGCGCCAACAAGGCAACATACACATGACTGGGGCACAATTAAGTGTGCGACACGCCCAGCTATGCGACACTGTCGATCGTAAAAAGCCTCCCATAATGGCCAGCCATGTGATGCGCATCAAATCAGAGCCAGACGACTCTCTCTCGCTCCCTCTCCTTATATATATATATATATATATATATATATATCATATGTAACTATGTAAATGTGAGCATATGCTTGTGTGTGTATGGGCGTGTCTGGCGCGCCCACATGTAAGGGGTAGCTTCATATGCATTATAAAATATGTAAGTTGAACGCCTAACGCGCCCTCTACAAGCTAAAGTTCTTTTTCTTTTTTAAGGAACTCATTGATTTTTCACACACTTAAATATAATATATATATATACATATATATATCCATGACAGCGCTTAAAGCACAGCATTTTGATATCTTGAAAAAATATTATTCGAATATATTTCATTGGGAAGTGCAGCTCTTGGCAGCTTCTCGTGCTGCTGCCATTAACTGAGCTCGCCTTGACAGCCATCAGCTGCAATTTGGCTAAAAACTTCTATGCATACCCTGTAAACGCGCAGAGGGTATTATAACTATAGTAACAGGGCAGCAAGTGACAAATTTTTGAATATGATTTGAAGTATGTGAGCAGATATGGTATAGTTATTGTAGATATACATATATTCAAGTCTATCAGAGAACTACGATAGGTGAAATTATCTACAACAAATCGAAATAATTTTCATTATTTTTAATGACGATTTTACTGACGATTTTACTGCTTAGCTATAGATGAAATACAGAGTGCATAATTGGACTACATTAGTATTTTTACTAGAGGGTATCTGCTAGTCTAGCACTTTCTATTTAGCAATATGCTTTTCTGCAGTCAGCTGCGTAGCTTATTCTTTACTTACGCCACTCTTAAAGGGTATATATATTATAGAATATATCTATTATAGGATATGCTCTAGTCTATCATTCTCTACCATCAACTATGCTAATTTTTTCTCTATATAAAATACATTTTTTAAATATTTATTTTAATTTCATTTTTTCATTAAATTTTTTTCAAATGCCTGAGTATAGAAAGCATCTACTACAGGGTATCTGCTAGTCCAAAAACTCTCTAATAGATATTCTTACTTATTTTCTGATATCTCTCATTATTTTTCAACTAGTTTCTACATTGTTTTCGCTCTGTTAAATACTTTAATATCAATTTATAGGGTATTTTTAAGTCAATCACTCACACACCAACTCCATTTACATTCTCAAATTGTGCATTACTTTTGTGCATTGCTTTCAACTGTTTCCCCAGCTGAATCCCTCTCTTTAAATAGCTTACGAAATGGATTTAGTTGAAATATGTTTTCCCTTTGTCTTTTAATCAGTTTTCTCTCAGCTTTGCTTTGGCATCGGCCAAAACAAAACTTGGCCATCTCCCCTACTAGCCAACTGCCCAACTGCCCCTATTTGGCCTAATTTATGGTTTCGCCTCATGCCATTTATGAAGTTTCCTTTACCGTGCGCTCTGCTCCACTTTATCTAGCGCTCAGCCCCCCTCCCACATCGTTGCCTTTTCTTTTTTTTTTTTTTTATTTTTTTTCACTGAGCGCCTTTGGCTTTGGGTTTGCCTGGGCCGGCGCTTTAATTTCATTTCCATGCACTCCGCCTGCCGAGACGCATAAAGTCAAATAGTTTATTGCATACTTCGGGGGATAACTGGCATGGGGCAAGAAGTGCCCCAATGACTACATAGCACTAGCTCCCCAGTTAGCTGCTGCTCATTTGCGATGCTATTTGTCCAGAGTTTTGTCCTCTGGCGCCCCCGAAGCGCCAGTTCGAGCCTTTTGCATTCCCTATTGAAAGTGCAGCCAAAGTGTCCTTTGTAGCCAGCTCGCAAATATCAACTGCAGGGCCCTCTTTCTCTATCCACTATATATACTCTGTATAGAGAGAACGTGCCACAGACGGGGCCAATTGCGGAGAGTGTTGCGTGCATTTAGCCAACTTGCCTTGAGCCTTAAAAAGCTGCCGTTGTTGTTATCCTTGCAAAGTGCACAAACTATGCGAAAAAGTAACAAACAGCAAGAGAGAGAGAGAGAGAGAGAGAGAGAGAGAGAGAGAGAGAGATGTGGAACTCATAATATTTAAATTAAAGAAGAAGAATGAAAACAGTTGAGGCAGAGTTGCCTTGGCAGATCATGAATATATAGACTCGATGCTTCCGCTTCAATGCTTCACGCACAAGGCTAAACAAACAAACCGAAAACAAACAAGAGAGAGAGAGAGAGAGAGAGAGAGAGAGAGAGAGAGACAGCGAAAGGGAGTGTGTGAGAGAGAACGAGAGCGCAAGAGCGAATGCTGCACGTGCTGTGGCTGGAAATTGCAAAACATTTCGAAACGTGACAACGCCTTAAAATGGCTGCAGCAGGTGCTGCTCCATTTCAAGTTTCGACTTTGCCCGGCTTTTGAGTTATTTCAAGTTGGCATGAACCAAAAAAAAAAAAAAAACGAGCAAATGGAAAAGAAAATCACGAAACGAAACAAATTTCGCTACAAATTGTTGTGTTAACTGTGGCCAACAACAGTTGGGCCAAATGGCCAAACTCCCTCTCTCCATCTCCCTCTCTCTGAAGAGATGGCAGAGCACTTCGCTTCGCACTTCCGAGTGGCCTGCGCCGCTTGATGAATTGAACGCTTGACAAAATAATTCAAAGCACGCAAATCATAGACTGCGCTGCCCGGCGCTACCGAACCGACCGAAAAACGGCTTAGTTCCGGTACGAAAAGGTCGCTCAATTGGATTACATACTATAGTGATACGTACGGAATCCCAATTTGAGCCAGCCTCATAAATGCTTCAAAGGGCCAACAGCAATCTTTGTGCTCGCAAATTAAATGAGAATAATCAACAAATTTGTGAAACGAGCCCAATTAAGCAACATGGCATACGCAACATGAAACTCTGTTGTAGATAGAGACAGAGCAATCAGAGCGAACCAATCACGGTTGACCTTTTCGCAATGTCTACAAATTATTGTCTCTCTTACTCACACGCTGCGAAAAAAAGAACTCAGAGAGCAAGCAATTGCAACGGTTCTTCAGCAAGTTCGTTTGGGATCGGCTCGCAATCGTTTGCTTTGGTTTCGCTCTCGTTGTTCGACGACCGTTTGGTTGAGTAAAATAAAGCGAGTATCATGTGTATGTATTGGTGTGCCAGCGTTTGTATGTATGTGTATATGCAAACATTTTGATTTGTTTTTGCGAGCTAAAACAGAATCTCATTGGGCGAACGTCAATCGTATTGCTCTCTAAACGAAGTTCGTGAGCCGCACGAATAGGCGAAAACAAATACAAAAAGTATCGAGGTCATTTGCTGAGTGAGAGAGAGAGAGAGAGATAGAGAGAGAGAACGAGTGTGTACGATTTATTTCGGTTGATCTCGTGAACAGAAGAATAAAACGGCAATTATTTGCAAGCTAGAATTTAGCAAGATAATAATTTTAAAATAATTTCCGATTCATCAGCTTGAGGATATTAATTATAAAAAAAATAATGAAATAAATAAAAATCAATAAGGTAAATAATTAAATAAACAAAAAATATATAAATCAATAAATAAATAAAAAATTAATTAATAAACAAATAAATAAATAAACAAATAAAAATTAAAAATTTTAAGTCAAGTTTAAGCTTGAATAAAAAAAACTAGTATAGTAAATCAATTGTTTGTTTATTTAGAAAATCTACAAAAATAAGTAATGAAAACTACAAATTAAATAGAAAAATTGAATTTTTCAAGCATCACAATCAATTCAATTTGGCTTGAAGACGCGAATAAATGAAGCAAACGTCACTGACACTGACTGAGCCCAACACTCAAGTCAAGGCTTAACGCGACTATTTTTAAGAACCTGGGCAGGTGCTGCTCTCACGTGCCGAGCTGAGTTTGCATAGTTTTTTTCCTCTTAGTTTTTCCTTGTTTCTGCTTTTGGGCACACGCACAGCCAGCAGAATGCGAACAGAGCTTAAGCAGTGGCTGCTGACATCATTGGCAGAGCGCTGGCAGCGCCTTGAGCTCGTTGCTTGATTTTGGCTTCTTTTTTTTTGTTTTTTTTTTTTGGCTAGTTTGGGCTGAAAGAGAACCGCCTAATGAGTCGAACAAACAGCTAATAAGTAGATATCCAGCTCAGCTCGACTCGACTTGATTGTGGCCACAATGCCAAAGCAGAGCACACAAACAAACGTCAGCCAGCTAACCGACAACTGTGGCAATAAATCAAGCTGAACTAACTGCAACCACGTGTCGTATGCGCAATGCTGACACTTCTCTTTCCAAATGCAATTAGCGGCGGCATGGCTCGCCTCAGCTCACAGCTCATAGCTCATAGCCTCAGAGCTTGTTTTTGTCAAACTTACGGCGCCGCACAGTGATACGAAATGCGTGCATTGCCATGTGCATGCACGACTAGCAAATGCCCTACAATTGGATTTTACATAGAGTAGTTATATAGATATTTTCTAAAAACTTAGGATTTTGTGAAATAATATAAAAAAAATAGCTCAAGTAGAGCATGGAATTTTTTTTTTGCTTGCTGAATTCTTCATTTTTATAGGGTATGAGCAAGCCTGTATAAGAAGAGTTCATTGGAGGTACCCTTAACAAGAAGATATGCCTAACCTTGTTTTTTTTTATGCTATGATCCCATAGAAAATGACAATTAGAGCATATTGTTTTTTTTTAAGTGTATGTAACAGGCAGTAGAAGGCCTGTTAGACCCCATAAAGTATATATAGATCTCTACGATCTCTACTATTTATACGATTTATACGATTTATACGATCTATACGATCTATACGATCTATACGATCTTTACGATCTATACGATCTATACGGTCTATACGATCTATTCGATTTATACGATCTATACGATCTATACGATCTTTACGATCTATACGATCTATACGGTCTATACAATCTATACGATTTATACGATCTATCGTCTATCTATCATGCATGTATCTATGTATCTATCTGCTTATCATATCTATCAGTCCGTCTGTCCGTTCACCTATCTCAGATCTCAGAGTCTATTAGATTGACGGACTTAGCCACGTTGGCTTAGTTACTTACCCTGATCAAGGATATATATACTTTCTGGGATTTCGACACACCTTCCTTTACACTCTTAAATACATGTGCAAAAAAATACATAGTAAAAAAAATAATAATAAAATTAATAAATTAAAATATAATAAAGACTTGACTTTTATACGTAAATCTAAGTAAAATTTTATATTATAATTTTCTTTTATATATATGTATATATAAATACTTTTTTTTTACATGTTTTAAGTTAAGTTTTTATTGTCCGCTTTTGTGACATAGGTAAAAACGTTTCTCGTATAAAAATAGAATTTTTATTTCATTTAATTTTATTTCTGAAATTCTGTGCGCATGCAGCACTTAAAGCACGCGGCAATTGGATTTGTTTTGCTATCCATATATGCTATACTATGGAGTACTTCAATGGTTCGGTGTCCTGTCCTGGCCTAGCCTAGGCCCGGCCCACTGTGGCTGCAGGGGGCACACGTGTAACCAGTCAAGCATTTGACAGGGCCGTGTCCTTGGCTGATGTCAGAGCGCCGCTTTTAGTGGCCACTAAATCAGTTGAGCCACAGAAATGTTTATGCAAACAAAAATAACACAAGGGATCCACCTCGTGGGCAACTGCGTCACATGGACACGACGCTGATGATGGACAATGGCCCAGGGAAAGGCGAAAAGCGAAAGGCGAAAGGCGAATGGCGGATGGCGGATGGCGAATGGCGAATGGCGGATGGCGGATGGCGGATGATGACAAAATGTTTGCTCTCATTGCTAGAAATGAAATGGCTTAGTGTGGGCATGTGGGCATGTGGGCGTGTGGGCGTGGCTGGGGCATAATACTTTTTCATTATGCTCGATGTTGGCCAAATTCCAAATATTCATTTATGCATTGCCGACAAAGCGCTGCAGGAATAAAAATTTTCCTGCTCATTAAATTTTATTGCAATGCTGTTTAGGCCATGTATGTGTGTGTGTGTGTGTGTGTGTAGCAATTAAGTTCAACCGCGTGTTAACAAAAACCGCAATATGTTCGCCTCTCCAAAAGGGGTTGGCAAATGTTGTTGTTGTTATTTTTTTTTTTCATTGCCATTGGCCCAAATGCCAAATCGACAGCTAAACATCATAATTATGTTGCTGATGATAATTAAGTTATAGTCGCCGTCGTCGTCGTCGTCATCGTTGTTGTTGTTGTTGTTGTTGCAGCTGTCGCAAAATTAATTGCATTTCATACTTGCGGTCGCTCGTGTCGTAGATGTTGAAACTAATTAACATCCGCCGAGACATTTCCATAAGCCTCGCACCTAAAAACTCAGCACAAGCCTAAATGCCATGTCATTAAAAATTAATTAAACGCATAAACACATGCGTAAGTTCACGCAAGCGCACACACACATATACATATCTGATATATGATATATATATATATATATATATATATAGGTATATATGTATATATGTCGATTCAAGTAAAAGCTGCAGCTTTGATAACATTTGACTGTCAATTTAGGCAAATATTTTTCAGCAAATCAATTCAAAGACAATTGCCCACTTAAAGCAAACCTACACACACACACACACAACACACACACAGATACACACACACACACTTGAATCTCTCCATAGAGAATTCACTTCAGTAAGCAGCATTGACATGCGCTCGCACAGCCAAATACTCCTTTTTTGCATAGACTATATATATATATATATATATATATATATATATATATATATATATATATATACATATATATATATATATATATATATACATATATACATAGTATTTTATATGCATATATATATAAAAACAACTGCCCTTTGACCCTATTTTCCAGTCAAATGAACTGCATTTGCGTAACAAATCAAATTGAATTTTCAGCACATTTTTTTTTTTTTTTTTTTGGCCCACATTTAACAATGTTCCAATCAGACACAGGCATATTCCAATCAGTTAGTCAATCATTTCAACTAACTGTATTTCGCACTGGCATTCGATGCGCCGTAAGCCCATTAATTGTTAACATTTGTTTGCCATTTATGTTTTGCGGCCATTCTCAAAACGGTTCAGTTCATGCGAAAAGCCACAAAAAGCCGATTTATTTAAACATTTTCACTTAACGCATTTGCAGGGTATTTCAACTCGAATCGCATCAAATGCGACGCACAGAGAGCGTAAATCCTATTAAGAGCTTTAGTAGTAAGCAAAGCGCATCAATTTTAAATCAAAATGTATTTTAGATCCTATACAATTAGCCGGCGTTGCGCGGCCAAGCGATATGCATAATATGCGAAATTCAATTTCAGAAATATGAATTATGAAATATGAAAATATCAATTATGAAATATGAAGTTGACTTCTCTGGAGAAATGCCCATATGAATATCAAACATGAATCTGAATATGAAATAAGAATATGAATATGAAATACGAATATGAATATAGCTATGAATGAATTTGATAACGAATATGAGTATAAAATATGAATATGAATATGATTATAAAATGTAAACTTGAATATGAAATGTGAAATATGAATTCGATTATAAAATTTGAATATGTTATATAAATATGAATATGAAATGGGAATATAAAGATAACACAAGATTAAGCAAAACATAAAACAAAATGAACATTAATATGAATATGAATAATTAATTATGAATGTGATTATGATTATAAAATATGAATATGACTAAGAATACGAAAATTAACACAAATATGAATATGAATATGAATATGAATATGAATATGAATATGAATATGAAGATGAAGATGAAGATGAAGATGAAGATGAAGATGAAGATGAATATGAATATGAATATGAATATGAATATGAATATGAATATGAATATGAATATGAATATGAATATGAATATGAATATGAATATGAATATGAATATGAATATGAATATGAATATGAATATGAATATGTATATGAATATGAATATGAATATGAATATGAATATGAATATGAATATGAATATGAATATGAATATGAATATGAATATGAATATGAATATGAATATGAATATGAATATGAATATGTATATGAATATGTATATGAATACGAATATGAATATGAATAGGACTATGAAAAGGACATGAATATGAATGTGAATATGAAGAGAAATATGAATATGAATAGGATTATGAAAAGGATATGAAGATGAATGTGAATATGAGTAGGAATATTAATACAAAAAAGAATACGAATCCAAATATGAATATGAATAGGAATATGGATATGAATAGGATTATGAATAGCATTGTGAATTGAAATAGACATAGAAATAGAAAATAGAAATATGAATATGAATGGAAATATAACTAGAAATATGAATATTTATAGTAATAAGAATGGAAATTGAAATATTTATGAACAGGAATATGAATAGGAATACAACTCTTGTTACATTCAGTTAAAGGGGTCATATATTTACAGTGAAATATCATATTTTACAGTAAAACTTGACTAAAACACTTTGGTTTGCAGTTTCTCTTCTCTTGTCTTACTGACAATTTCTTTGATTTGGGAGAGCAATAAAAAAGAGATTAAATAATAACGGTTCTTCAAATTATACAATTGGACTGTTAAACAAATATATGTAACATATTTATAACCTCTATATCATAGATTTAGAATTCTTATTAAAAATCAATATTAATTTTTAACCTTTAAAGTTTATTGCGAGACCGTTATTTATTAATTACTGGCTTATGACACATTAAAAAATTGACAGCAAAAATAAAATAATATTCAATTTTTCGTTTTCGTGTGGAATGTTTGCAAATTCCGAAATTTCATGCTCATGCTTTAACATATTCAACAAAAAAAAAAAAAAAAAACAAAAAGAAATGAAATTCTGTAAGGAAAGGATATACGCTAACTGCTAGCAGAGAATGCCTTTGACTGGGTCGAAATGGCTGAAATGACTTTCATAAATTTAATTAACGAAATTCCATAAATACCAATTGAATGTGCGCACTTAATTTATAATGAAATAGTCGAGAGATATTTGCTTTGAATTGTGCAAATAATAAATGCAATTAATTAACTCGATTGCTTGCAATTAAATCATAGCACAACAATAACAATGAAATAGTAATAATAAATATCAAACAAATCAAGTTTAAATCAGTTTGAATTGAATTCGTTTAGGCAAGCGAATCGATAAATAATAATATCATTCGTCCATTATGAAACAATTCAAATGCAATAATTGGCTTAAGAGAATATTTTATTAAGCACATTTGGTGGCAATAATAAATTGGTAATAACTATTGGCTACACTTGAAGAGCTGTAGTAGATGAATTTCAATGGAAATTCATTTCAAGCGTGAGTAAAATCTTTTCGACACATTAAGTATACGCCGCGTGATGTTTACTATTATCGGCTATCAATTAATCAAGCTGTCAATTAGCTGATTGAAATGAGTAGACAACGCCCCTAATTAGCTATGCAATCGAATGCCAAATAAAAGACAAAGCATTTACATATTATTTACGCACAGCAGCAGCAGCAGCAGCAGCAGCAGAGAAAAACAAGAGAACGAGTTGTTGTTGTTGTTGTTGTTGTCGCCTTGCACACATCAAATACAATTAAATTGCGTAGCTAAAGAAAATGCAACTTGACGCAATAAATAAAACAGTCCAAGCAACTGTAGCTGACTGTCCAAACTTTGCCCTTCTATCAACTGCGACTGCGGCGGCGGCGGCAACTGCGGCTGCGGCGGCGACTGCGGCTGCGGCTGCTTAACGAAATATGCAAATTGGCCAAAAGTATGCAAGAGACAGAGCCAGTGCTAGAGACGTAGAGACAATGGCTGATGACGATGAGCAAACAGCATTTTGCAATTAGTGCAACTGTCAACAAGAACTGAGCACAGCATGCGGCTCAGTCGTGCATACCCCTTGCCCCATGCTCTCTGATGCGATGAGCAAAGCAAGGCCACAGTTTTCTCTCCTCCTATGTCAGCGCCATCTTCCAGTCGAGTGCTGCCTGCTGCCTGTCAACGGCCTTTCTCTCTTTCCCTCTATCTATCTCCCTTCCTTTCTCTCTCTCTCTCTCTCTCTCTCTCTCTCTCTCTCTCTCTCAAGCCCTTGCTGAGCATGCGAGTAAACAGCTGTTACGCCCACAAAGCTACTTATGCTTTCTAGCAACCTGATCTCGATTCGAATAACCAACTCAATAATTTTGGCATTCATCGAGTCGATTATTTTTTAACTTTCACTGATTGATTTATATTTCATTATTATTTCGAAAAATTATTCATTAATTTTAATTTAATATTAATTTTTAAAATGTAATTTATTTTAATTTAATTTAATTTTATTATTTTTAAGCAATAAAAAGTCTTCTTTTTAAGCAACGTATATAAAATTCTTATATTTAGAGTTTTAAAATCAAATTATATTTTATTTTTTTAATATTTTAAATTCAATTATTGTAGGCTTTAGGGGACACTTAAAAATTATATGTGGACTGGAACTGTAGAGTATTGTAATTATTATTTTATTTAATATTACAAAATAATTCAAATTATTATCTGATTAAATTTTTTATTTAACAATTATTTTATTTTTATTTATTGATTTTATTGAAAAATAATTCAAATTATATTTTCATTACTTTTTTTGTTTAACAATTGATTTTATTTTATTTATAATTCAATATATTATATTTCAATTCAATATATTATAAAATAATTCAAATAATTTAAAATATTTTTTAATTTAATTTTTGTATTTAACAAATGTTTAATTTTTATTGATATATTTTATTGATTTATAACTCAAAATTATAAAATATTTCAAATTATTTTTTATTAAATTTTTTAATTAGCAATTGTTTTATTTTTATTGATTTCATTTTACTATTTTATGTTTTGTTTTTAATAATTTATCATTATCACATATTTTCACAATTCTAAAATTAATATATAATTATATTTACTATTATATATCAAATATTTATTAAATTTCTTGTTTGATATATTTTACAACTTCTAAAAATACTTATATACCATATTCAAATATTAAATTTAAATAATTACATAAAAATGTAAGCAAATTTTGATAAAAAAAAAGAAAATATTTTTTCAATTTAAATTCGATAAAAAAAAAAAATTGCTACTAAGAAATATTGAAAATCTAGCATTTTTCATTTCATAAGCTTTAAGCATTGACGCAGTGAAGGGAAATGTTATGTTATGGAATAGATGCGATTAGCACGTGATTTCATTACGCATTGGGCATTGGAATTTAGAAGTCAGCAAAAAAGTAGAACGAACGAACGAAACGAAACGAAACGAAACGAAACGAACCAACGAAACGAACGACATTTGCGCTTATTTTTATGACGCGCTGTCATGATTAATTTGGCTTTATGTTTATAACCAAAAAAAGAAAAAAAAAGAAATAGGGGAAAAAAAAAAAAACGAAAGTGAAACTCGGTCTTTAACTGTGTATCTTCTGTATCTATATCTTTTCAGGTAAGCATTTGCTGGCATCTATCTCTCTCTCTCTCTCTCTCTCTCTCTCTGTGTCGCTCTGTGTGTGCTACAGCCTCCAGCCAAGCACAATTTCACGCTGTGTGAGCGCCCCAAAGCGTTGCAGGAGTACGTAAGGATACTCTGTATGTAAGGCAAATGAAAGCAAATAGCCTAGACCAAAGTGAGCATAGCAATGGAAAAAGCAACGAGCAGCAGCTCGAGCAGCAGCTCGAGCAGCTCGTTCGAATGGAACCTGTGGTGTGGGCGAAGCGTCGTTCAGTTGTGGGCGGGGCAAGTTGCGAAAGCAAAGCAACTGATGAAAGAACAGAAAACTCTAATTGAATTTTATGTGTATATGGAATAGTGTGTGTATGAGTGTGTGTGTGTGTGTGTATTAACTTCGTATACTACGTGTGCATGGAAACTAAATGAATGTGTGTGTGTGTGTGTGTGTGTGTGTGTTTTCTTGAAAAACTTTCAATCTCATTTCTGTTTGAATTTCTGTGCACTTAATGTGCAAAATTTTTCAACGTTACAATTTTATTTCGTCTTTTGTTTTTCCACTAAAGATATATAAATTAAAAAGATACTATCTTAAGACTACAATTTAATTAAAATTACAACTTGGCTCACAGTTCCGAACAGCAGTGAAACTATGAGAGTAATGCAGGACATCAGACAGAGTCGAGAGACTGATTGATGGGATAGTAGAAGAAAGAAGTAAAGAAGCCTTTCGGCTTCATCAACTTAAAGCAACAACAATTTATGCTATTCAAGTAATTTAGAAATTACATATATATATATAAATATATATTATGTAGTTTGCTTTCAATCAGGCAGCAGGCGCAGCTGGCAAAAAAAAAAGGATAAAAAATTAATGCAAAAACTACCAAAACTCAATTAAACTTTGCAGCACATTTGGCTGCTGCTTCTGCATAATACTATAAACAAACAGAACTGAATGAAAGCACACACACACACACACACACACACAGCAACACACACACACACAAGCACAGCTGATTGGTGGCCAAGTTGCGCAACATTTCAAATGCTCTTTAAATGGCATTATGCATTATTAAGCACAACAAACACTCCCACAAGCAACCCACACAAACCCTCTCGCCTATTTCCTCTATTTCCTCCCACCGGCAATCAGTAAAAACAAATGGCCTTCCGAATTTGTTTGTCTTCCGTTCTTTTTTTCGCACCAAAAATTAAAAATGCTGCAGAAAAGTTGACAGCTGCGATAGTTTGGAACAGATAGTTCCAAAGAAAAATGCATGAAATATGTAGTTGATATATTGAATAGATAAATGTTAAAAATAATAATAATTATAATAATAATAATAATAATAATAATAATAATAATAATAATAATAATAATAATAATAATAATAATAATAATAATAATAATAATAATTATAATATTAATAATAATAATAATAATAATGATAATAATAATAATAATAATAATAATAATAATAATAATAATAATAATAATAATAATAATAATAATAATAATAATAATAATAATAATAATAATAATAATAATAATAATAATAATAATAATAATAATAATAATATTAATAATATTAATAATATTAATAATGAAAATAATAATAATGATGAGAGTCGATGGCATGCTACTTATGCCCTCCCTTAGCAATATATAGTAGAACTGCATATGATATTTATATGAAATGATATTTAGACTCTATCTGAACTGCTTCTATATTACTACTTCCATTTTATTTCCTTTATTTGTTTCGGTTTAAGCTCCGTTCATAAATTTACTCTATACCTTTTCTATTTACCTTCGACCATAGATTATAGTTGGCTTGTTACTTTTTGCCAGATTCCGATTCTAACGTATATCTTCTGTATAGTGAGTTTTTCCATTGTTTCGATCTTCAGGTTATTTCAGAAGCTCTCGCAGTATCCCATTATATCCAGCAATTAGTACAACACACCAATAGAATATCGAATTTTTGCTTAGATAAGTGATGGGCGTATGACTGTAGAGCGCTGCAGTTATCCATAGTGTTTCCTCTAAGTTCCGGGATTCTATATATCCGTAAGTGCGTGCCAAAGCTCAGCCAAGCAACAGTCTACGTACAATGATATTGCTAATAATAATGCTAATGCGAATAACCATGCTAATGATGATGATATAATGATATAATAATAATATAATTATAATAATATTATAATGATATAATGATATTATAATAATATAATTATAATAATATTAATAGCACTGACAATTATGATAGCTAGAATAATCGTGAGCATAATAACAATAATGATGATGAATAATGCATAATTCATTGCGGGCAATAAATAATGCATTATGAATAAAATATCAATGCGCATTAAACGAAAATCTTCAGCCAAAAAGAAAGAAAAAAAAAAAACTCAAATGAAATAAATTCTGAAAAGCCAAGGGCAACAAAACGATGAAGAAGAAGAAAGACGAGGAGCAACCGCTGTCAAGGCAAATACACAACACACACACACACACACACACACACACATGAGTGAATGTCTGTGTGTGTGTGTGTGTGTGTGTGTGTCTAGTAAATCTTTCTAGGCTCGTTACACAACCTGATAATAGACGCTTATTATTCAAGTGCGCCGCCAGGTGCGTCTCCAGGTGGCACAGTCGAGGCTCGCTCAAAACCATTTTCTTAAGTTAATAACTGAGGCGTTCTCAGTGCTTGACTGTGCTGGTGCTGTGGGCAATGTGGCTCTGTGGTGCTGTAACGCTGCGGTGCTGTGGTGCTGTGGTGCTGTGCTGTATACCCGCCGCGGGCAGCCACACGCATGTTTAGCTGTATAAACAGCCAGTTGTTGCCCATGAGCTGCCAGCTGCCAGCTGCCATCCAACTGGCGTTTGCCTAATCAACTGGCGCTTATGTATTTAACTTTGGGTCTCACATTTGCCAAGCCAAGAACAGCCAGGGTAGAGCAGAAGCAAGAGCTGTGCTTAACTTAAGCTAACGCGTTTAGTGCTGGCCGCGTGAGTCTTAACTTGGCTATCACAATAAAAACAGCTTAAAGCTTTTGTTGAAGCATATGAGGAATACGCTTCAGTTGATAGACTTTGAATATGGCATGAAGAATATAAATCAGATAGATCAGATATATCATTTGCTCTTCAATTTCATATAGTTCAAATTGAATACAATTTTATTTTACAAACAATTTTTATTTTTCAAAAATATTTCAATTAAAGGTATATATAGTCAAAAACAGAAATAAATATTTAAATATGAATTTATATAAATTAAATATAGATATAGATCTTTTTTCGATTTTCATGGCAAAAATCCGTAATATCGAAAAATTTATGCTGTATGTTGAGTTTATATGAATATTATATATAGGAAAACAAATGCAAAGAAAAAGAATATCTTCAATATTTTTTTTTCCTTTCTAATTTCTTTTTACTTTCATTTTCATTTGCAATATGTCTTATATTAAACAATAAGCAAATTGATTAACAATAACTAACAGTAACCGGATGCTTTAAGCTCCAATAAGCTCAATGCATATATTTATATATTTACATTTTAATAAATAAATCTGCTCTCTATATGACAAATTCAAATACTCAATATGATAGTAACACATTTTCTTTATAGCCTTCTTCTTTATTTAAAAATATTTATCTATATATTTATGATATTTTTTTACATTGTAATATGATGCATTGACCATGTTAAGCATACTTCGAACATGGTTTTAAATTTCCATCAAATTGAAACTCAACTCTATGCATGTTACACAAAATGAAAACGGGTATATTAGTATATATTATATTTTGGCCAACTCTTTAGAGTAGATTTATGAGTGTTCTTCTGAAGGGCTTCTCAATCTACTATATACTCTATATTATTCTATATACTTCGCATATATGCGTGTAAAAATTGGACTTAATAGTTTATAGACTAACATAAAGTCAAGAAGATACAAAAAAAAAAAAAAATAATAAATACTTTTTATATTATTTTATTTTTTTTTTTTAATATTATATAAAAAAAATACTTATATTATTTTATATTTATATTTTATTAGATTTTTAAAAAATATAATTATATAAAAAATACTTATTATATTAATTTTTTGTTTATCTTTTATTAAAGCATATTATTTTATTTTTTTACTATAATATATTATATTGATTATTCATTTTAATTGCCTTAGAGAGCGGCTATACTATTGAAACTATTTTCTTTAAAGCTCCTTATCTTCAGCCTTAAAAAAGGCCACAGTTTCGGCTATTATCTTTTTTGGTTAGAGAGCAAGAAAAGGGAACCAAATCTGTAGAAAACAATGGAGCCACATTTGGAGAGTTTTAAAATTCAAATTTCATACAATTTCATTTACACTTAAAAATGTCCCTTATACATTTTGCCCAATGATAAATGTAATGTACAAGAATTACAGTTTAGAATTCACTGCGTACAGTTTGTAAGTAATCAAGTAATGCAAATATGACTCTCACTTTCAACTATGTACTTTCGTACAGGGTATAGGCGCAGTCGTGCCTTAACAAAAACTTGCCATCAAAATGTCAATTACAAAATAAATATTTATGCAGATTTCATACACAATTTACACATGTTTTTCTGCATATTTATTGCCGTTTTAATTAAAATACTGAATAACTGTGCATAAACATGATGATGCATAACGACTTGTTGACCAAATAATAAAGAGCGAAAACTGAATGGAAAACATTGTTGGCTCACGTGCGCATCATTGGGCCGCGAAGAAGTGCCACAATTTGGCGAAAAAATACTTTCAAAAGTTGGGCGCATTTTCTTTTCGAACAAAAACTTTAACACCGAGTGTACGAGCGGCTCCCCTCTTACTGGTAATCCTCCTGCTCCTGCTGCTGTTGCTGCTGCTGCTCCGCCTCCTGCTCCCCTTTAATGTTAGCGAACACTTAGCACGTGAGGCCCACTGCGCTGGCAAAGGCATAATTTCGCTTTCGCTTTTCATTTTCATTTTCATTTTTGTTTCTTTTGCCCCTCTTCTACATTTTCTTCGGTTTCTGCTGCTGCTACTGCTGCTACTGCTGCCTGCGTTTAATGTGGAAACTTACTCATGTAAATGAAAAACGCAGGTGGTAAAAACTTTTTGCTCAACTGAAAAGCGGCCACACGCACACACACACACAGAGAGAGACATGTGTGTGTGTGTGCTTGTGTAAACTGCAAATGTATTGACACATGTTTTTATTTTCATGATATACATTTTTAGCAAACACTCAGCTTAAAGTTTCGCCCAGACGTTGACTTGACGCATAAATTAACTTTGTTGCCCAGCGCGCTCTATTTCGTATGCCCAGCCGTAAAATTCAAAGCTGGAGTGTTATAAAGAGAGTATATAGGAGAGATTCAATATATGAAAGTTGAATTTAATTAGAATTTAGATAACCCTATGACTCTTGTTGTCTATCGATTTATCGATAAGACATTGCGTTTTTACAAACTTGAATTTGATTAATAAAAGAGAGAGAGAGAGAGAGGGAGAGAGAGAGAGAGAAAGAAATGTGTAGAAGCATTATCGATAGTCAAGTAAAGAATTATTTTGAAGAGCTCTCTAATATATAGAAATAATATATATATATATATATATATATATATATATATATATATATATATATAGAAATATCGATAGTCGCATAGTCGAGTTAGATTCAATTTGTTTTTGCTTATTTTGAACTGAGTTGCTCTTCGAACGAGCTTATTTTAGTTCAGCGATTTATCTAGAACTCGATCGATTAATGTCGATCATTGCATTAGTTTAAGCCTAGAGTAGACTTTGTTTCTAACACAATGTATATGAGATACTAGAACATTTTGCATTTATATCGATTTTGATTGAGCCATCGATAGTTAACTAGTACATAATATAATATAATAAAATTAAAAATATATTTTTATCGATAAAAAAAAAAGGTTATAGAATCCCTTAAGCTATCCAATCAAGTCAAAACATCTGTAAGAATTTAATGTATATATATATATATATATATATATATATATATATATATATATATATATATATATATAGATAGATATATATATTGTGCACTTCGCTACATTAATCGAGTATTCACGCAGTCGTTTACACCCCACAGGCTCATTTTCATTTCGGATTGGCGAGCTTCTCTTTCATTCAACTCTTCATTTCTACTCAAATCCAGCTCATTAAATTCGCAGTCGGACAATGCTTCTGGCATAAGCAAGCAGACATACGCTGTCTCTTTGGTAGCACTCAAAGTGCACAAAACAAATAAATCGTGATCATAAAAATCAGACATTATATGATTTATGGATTTGGCCAAGACCAAAACTGTTAACTGTGAACTGTGGCAACTGACGAGCTTTTATGGGCGCCTTTAAGGAAATATTTCGTCTTGAATTTAATGCCAGCTGGAGAATGTTTTTGTTTTTATGCCCTCTCTCTCTCTCTCTGACTCCCACTCCCACCTCTCTCTCTTTCTCTGTCTCTCTGGGAAAGCAAATGAGCTTTGGGCCAAGCAGTAAATGCTAAGGCCATGGCAATTACACTTTATTAGTCGAGCGTTAAACGTAAACTTTTGTGTAAACGTGTGCGTCGAGATTACTTAAATACTCTTCTCTATTTGCTGGCAATTATTTATGATAATTTCATTTATGCCTTAAGTACATATCACAAACAAACACGCGAGCAGCGACAGACATAAATACTTATTGCCATAATATTACACATACGCACACAAGGCACTTATACACACACACACACACACAGAGAGAGAGAGAGAGAGAGAAGGAGAGAGAGAGAGTGGCTGGTCATCAAATATGCATAAAAATTTATGCTCTCTATTGGTCTCTTTCACTCTGTGGCTCTCAGTCACTATCTCACTCCCTCTGCATCTGCTGTTTATGGCCATCTCTCTTGCGCTTATTAGTTAATAACATGTGTTAGATAGCATGTTAAACAATGCTTGGAAACTGTGCTCCCAAAGTCGGACTGCGGGCGTGTTCAAAATGTAGCTGGTTAAAATAAGACGATACCAAAATAAAAAAAAATAAAAAAATAAAATAAAATAAAAAAATAAATATACCACAAAAAACGCATAAAGCGTAAAGACAAGTTCAAGTTGTTAGACATTCAAGCATGACCAGCATAGTAATACCCTGTAAATATAAATATAGATAGATGTAAATGATGGAAAATTAATTAATTTAAAATGATTGATTTATGCGTAACTATAAAAATATAATAATAATATATTTGAAAATTTAGCATAATAAAATATATATATTTTAGCATAAGTGATAAATAAATATATAAGTGGTAAATAGTTAGTTATATATACATTTACCAATCATAGAAAATATTGCAATGATGAGTTTTAATATCGACAGGTGCCAAGACCCTTGAGATGAGAAAGCTTTAAGCATTTCTGGTATGCTTCATTTCATAAATTAGCAAGAGAATATAATATAATATGAAATTGACAGCAGAATTCAACAACAGAATCAATCAGCTGAGAGCTTGTATAGAGTTATGATCCGAAATATGAGCAGAATGAGTTTGAGTGTTGGAAAACGCTCAAGTCACTTGGCAAGAATGAGACAAAGCTAGCTCCCAAGTATTGCTGAGAAAGAGATAGAGTGAAAGAGAGAGAGAGAGACAGAGAGAGAGAGAGAGAGAGAGAGAAAGAGAGAGAAAGAGACATAGGTAGATACATAGATAGATAGATAGATAGATAGATAGGTAAATAGATAGAGAAAGAGAGAGGTAAGGAGAGAGAGAGATGGCTATATGGATCATGCGTATCGGGTCGTTAGTATTAGTATTAGTATCAGTATTAGTATTAGTATATGAGATTCTACGTTAGAAGCTAGAAATATTCAAGGACTCTCAGCAGAGCTAAGCACCAACTCTTTCGACTATAAAAATCATATATTTAAAATAGCATAAATAGAGCAAAAAAAAAGAGCACCTGCTCTTCTTCTTCTTCATCTTCACCTTAAGCCTAAACTTGACTTAACAGCATTTATGGCTACAGGGTATTCAAAACCAATAACATAGCTGCCGTTAGACATAGCTGTTGTTGTTGTTGTTCTTGCTGTTGTTGCTGCTGCGTGCGCTTGCATGCTGATTTCCGTTTCCTGTTTGCGGGCTTGCACACGAACACACACACACACATACACACACACACATACATATACAGATACGGTTAAGGCTGCGTAGCATGAAAATATGCAGGAACATCTCTCGCATATGAAAACACAATTTTTATGGCATACATTTTTAATAAACTCGACAGCCAACGCCAACGTCCAATGCAATGCCAAAGTTAACAGATGCGTGCACACACACAAACACTCACACACACACACAGAGAGAGGAGTGTGCGTGTGTGCACGTGGCCATCGATAGACATAGAGATGCGAATAAGCATGCTCTGAGTGGGTCAACTTTGGCCAGCTGAATATCTTTTCTTCACGCTCCAGCTCGATAAATACAAATACAACTGACAGGTGCTATACAGGGTGTTCCAGCATGTACTAGTTATAGCGCTCTATATTTAACAAATTTTGTGAATAGCCAGATTCAGCTTCTCTTTAAAGTAGTCAATTCTCAATTTGCGCTTGATTATTGTGCAGCTCATGAGACATTTTGGAGGCAATAAAACATCCTGTATGTGAAACGTGCTGCTACAGCAATTGCAGATGGTATTCTCTCATCCAGCACCTTGGCACAGGTCCTTTGTTGTGGCTGCTTTTATTTCGTCTGTCGATTACAATTATAGTAAATCAACCGAAAGCTGCGAACCGTAACGAAAGCCAGCTAAAAACAGCAAAAGCAATCATATGGGGCACAACGAAGCGTAAATACACTTTCCCACTGAAGTAGTCCAAAAGAAACTTTTATCATACAATATAATCACAGACTGAGCTACATATATCATATCTTGCATATATCATATAAAAAAAATATATATATAATTTATATATAGTCTGTCTTGCCCCATTCTCTACACCAAATGCTCTGCACTCTATTAGAGTATCAAAATAATATCACAAAAAAAAAAAATAAAAAAATAAGAAAAACAACAACAATAACAACCTAATGGATATAAAACGAAATGTCGGGCAGGAAAATTGCGCTGATGTCTCAGCTGGTGTTGCCTAGGTGTTGATTTCGCATGAATTTTGCAACATTTCAGCGCCGCTGTGACAATGTGACAGCTACAACAGCAACAATTTAAGGCAAACAATAACAACAGCATCAACAACATTACCTGAGAGGCAATAAGCAAACACAGAAAGGCGTGACCACTGTGAGTATACGGCTAAGAGATACCCTGTAGGCATAGATTAATGTTTGAGTTAAAGTTGATGGAAATGTCTTAAGATATAGTTAAGTTATATACTCTAGATCTGTGTGTGTTTACACAATGTGTTATCAATAAGACTTGAGCTGAAAGTGAATTTTTTTAAATTCTACATACATAGATCATCATAGAAATCTCAGATAGTTGTCATACAAATATCATATATATACATATATACATAATTATCATATAAATCTCATTCTCTAGATTCTTATAGATCTCAATAGAGATCTACTATTGATAACATGCAGTTCCCATATAGAAGTATATATGGATGCCAAATAGAATTCATAGATCGCATAGATTTCATAATATCACTTAATCGAATTGATCTCATGTCGGTCACTAGCAAATAAGATTTCGCCGTTTTCGCGAAACCGAAACCGTACAAAAAAAAAAAAAAACTCTTACTCAGTCTTGCTCTCGCTTTGAGTGAAAGACTTCGTTTCATTTCGTATTTGTTTGCTGTTAATCGACTTGAGTTGAGTTCGTGTGATGCTCGTTTCACGAACTTCATTTAGGCAGCGATACGCTTGGCGTTCGCCCAATGAGACTCAGTCTCAGCTCGCAAATAACTCAAAACAGCAATGCAAAATGTCTCAAAAAGGCAATGCAAAATTCACATTCACACACACATGCACACACTCAATTGCTTAGCAAACGCTACACACGCATACATGCATACATGAGAGACTTCTTGCTTCGTTTCACTCAAAACGACGAGAGCGAAACATAAGCAGAGCAAAGGGCTGTGAGCCGATCGCAAACGAACTCATTGAAGAACCGTTGCAATCGTCGCTTGCTCTCTGAGTTTTTTCTCTAAGTGCGAGTGAAAGAGACATTTATTTGCAGGCATCGAAAAATGGTCAGTCGTGAATGGCGAGCTATGTATAAAACATATGTATATATATTTTTGTATTTAGAACAGCTAGAGATTTCATATTAGATCTGAGATCGCTATATGTTGATCTCATTTGCCACTACACACATTCATTCAACAAACATCACTTAATCAGCATACCCATTCATATGCATAATGACTCCAGGGTATAGTGATAGTGTAAGGGTGTCAGAGGCTGTTGCCTCGGTAAATGTAAATATCTTCTATTTTTTCTTATTTGTATCTTTGGGTAGCACAATTTATATGTAATTGACAGATGATTTGGGGTGAGGGCGTCGATTGGGTTAAAGGAAATGACTGGGGCAACGCACTTGGCAACGCTTGGCTGCCACAGTCGGTCTTGTTGGCTTGTCACGTGTGGTGCGGTGCCTGCTGTGGCTGTGATGTACCGTTCGCTTTACGACCCACATGTCTCAGCCAACAGTTTGTGGCATTGGCGGCAGGCACAAGGCTTAAAGCCGATGTTAAAGCAAATGCAATCCTTAAAAGCAAAAGCTCCTCTTGACTTTTTTCTAACGGCTGCAATTTACAGTTGCTTTTGTTCGTTAATTCGAAAGCTTAAAAGAATGCTTGAACTTAAAGCATTCAGAAGCCGAAGCTAAATAAAGCTTCATATTGTTCTTGAAAAGACTTTCTTTAAGTTTAATTATAAAAGCATTTTCATAAGCTTTACCATATGTAAAATGTGAGCTTTTATTTGCTCTTAATGCTTTCAATGATTTAAATATGAGCACTTTTGAAACTGCTTCTATATACAACGGCTTTTTAAGCTTGATATTTTCTAAACATTAAAATTATTAAAAAATTATTTATTTATTTTTTATATTTTCAATATGTTTTTCTCTTATATTTTCTAACATTTTCTGATGTTAGTCAAAGTAGCGTTTAGTACTTATTGAATTTTGATTATTAAATATCATTTAGAAATTCTCAAATAAATTAATAAATTTTTTTTTCAAATTTATATTTATTCAATGTTTTTTTTAGTCAAAATACCCATTAGCTAGCACTCATAGTATTTTGGTTATTTTATATTATTTTATATTTTTTGTTAAATAAATAATTATTGTATTTTTTTTTAAATAAATATATTTTATGTTTCTGTTGAAGGCTAGATTGAATTGAATAACATTAAAAAAAAAAAATAGTTTATAATAAAATACAATAGTTAACTAAATTATTATGTTAATTAAAAATAATAAAAAATAATGTAATTTATTTTAAAATTAATTAATTTAAAAAAAAAAACATGCGCAACTACCAAAATTATTTCCAAAATAAATTCCCAATTTTTAATTAACCGTTAAAATAGTAAATTTAAATTCAAGCCACATCTAAATGCATGGCTAAAGCTTATGAAGGACGGTAAAAAGCTCAATAAAAAGCTCGCAAGCTCTGCTCAAAGCAGCTGTTTACATTTTGAATATATTGCTGGCTCAGTCATACACGAAAATCGTTTGTTGAACGCCAAAAATGTGCGAGTGTATTAATGGCCGTGTGTGTGTGTGTGTGTGTGTTTACGACTCGTTGTGTTTGTGTGTGTGTGGCCAAAAGGTAAACAATAACAACAACGACGCAAACAGAAAGCGTTTCTTACTAACTTTGCCAGCAAGTGAGCCGAGCCGAGCCGCCTGTCCGCCGGTCGCGACGACCCATATACACACAATCACACACACACACACACACACACACACACAGAAAGTAGCCAATTCACACACACGCAGACGCAGATTTCCAGTTAAGCGTGTTTCATTCAGTTTCACTTTCAGTCGTCGCCTGACTTCCGCACGGAAGCGTTCGTTGCGTTCGCCTCTCTCTTCACACACTCTCTACTCAAGCTTCACTTTGTAATTTTTTTTGTTTGTTTTTTTTTTATGTTTCTGTTGTTATTTTGACTGTGCAGACCACGTAAATAAGTTGAAAGTTTGTAAGCCAAGCAAGCGCAAAACTTTTAAGAAAACCAAAAGCAAAACAAATTATGTTAAAGTTAGTCAAGAAATTTCCATTAAATGTAAAAAACAAAACGCGCAACGCAATGCAAGAGGCTCGCGGGAATTCAAAATAAAAAAAAAAATAAATAAAAAAAGAAAACGAAAGACAGAAAACAAACAAACTGTAACACAAAGGTGGCAAAATGTTAAAAAAAAAAAAAACAAATGAGGAAAATGAGGAAAATGTTTCTTTGGCTGCCACAAGCTGCTGTCGCGTTGCTGTTGTTCTTGCTGCTGCTTTAGCTGAACAGCTGTTGTTGCTCTTGCTGTTACTGTTATTATTATTATTATTATTATTATTATGTGTGTGTGAGTGTGTGTGTGAGTGTGTGTGTACGTTACGCCATTCATGCCGCCTTTCTTTACAAATAAAAACAATGAACACAAGCAAAAGTGTGGCTCATGGGCAACAAATTAATAACAACAGCTGCACACACAGTCACATATGTATGTGTGTGTGTGTGAATGGGTGTGTGTGTGAATGGGTGTGTTGGTGTCACATAAATCTATAAGAACAGTTTTTAATTTCCATCCTTGCAAATTGTGTCAAATGCGCAACGTCAACAGCAGCTGTTTGAAATGCAGCTTCAGCTCTAGCTGCCTGCCAATATATATATATATATATATATATATATATATTTGTGTGTGTGTGTGTTTGTGTGTGGGTACGCCCAGTTGGGCAAGCTGGCTAACAGAAAGACAACTGTTTAGCTTGCCTCCTTGCATCCGGTACCAGCAAAAGACTTGAGCGCTGCTCGAGTCATTGTTATCATGCTGCCAAAAGGACTTGCTGCTGCTTTTGTTTACACACAGCTTCAGGCATTTGCCTTCGTCTGTATGTGTGTGTGTGCCAACATAACATATATATATATATATATAGACCATTTATTCAATGTGGCAAGACATTGATATACGTGTATGTGCAGAGCACTTACATAGCTCCAGCTGCAAGCATTGGCAGAGTCATCGATTGCCATATATATAGACAATAGTTGAGTTATATATATATATATATATATCTATCTAGTCATATCTATAAAAAAAAAAATCCTATATAACTGCTTACTAATGGCATTTTAATTTGCTATTGCTTTATAGCACAAATAAACTCCACAAATTGAGTGCCCCAAAAAGTATGCTACAAAAAAAAAAATCAGCACACAAATAAGATGAACTGAATGCGAATCGAACTTGACCAAATTCAGCGCATAATTTATAAGTTTATCTCTGTTTGTGTATGCGATTGCCATTAATCAAATGGCTTTCTATGAACACACACTAAGAATTTCATCGTTTCTTTGCGTAGTTTTGCGCCCCTTTTGTGTCAGTTCATGATATGCTTTCTACGATATGTTATCCACATCATTGGCCAGGCCATGCGGGTCCACTAGAGAATTGCCGCATGCTTAGATCTCGAACAGTTGCTTAAGAGCAATTTGAATAGAAAAAGCTTTTCGTTTTTCGTTTTTCTATAGCCTGAACCCATTGAAAATGGGAATTGAGGGTATATTGGTTTTGTGAAAATGTATGTAACAGGCAGAAGGAGACGTTGCAGACACCATAAAATATATATATTCTTGATCAGCACGAAAAAGTAAGTTAATATAGCAATGTCCAACTGTTCGTGCCTCCGTCCGTCCCTCCGTCCATCCATCGAGTTTTCGGAGTCTATAAAAGCTAGAGAGCTGAAATTTAACATATTCGTATGTTAGTTACGCAGTACGAATTTATTTAATTTGTTTCGATAACTCATCCCATTTACTAATTATCGATAAGAAATCGAAAATTAATTTACCTTTTTTTTATACGTTTTTTTTAGCATAACTTCTACGCCGTTTCAGCTAGACACTTTAAATTTGTATATTTAGATAGATATTATGGATACGAAAATTCAGTAAATTTCAGATCTAAGCTGTCACGCCTCTTTGCTACCAATTTTAGAAAAAAAATTGGCAAATAGACACATTTGAATGCTATTAAGTTTCATGAATATCGTTCATCTAATTGGGAATTATAAGTATTCAAAGTGTAGCCCAAACCAGCGCCAATCCCAAGCTTTTACGTGCGTAAGGAAGAAGAGTATTAGTTTTTTGGCAGGATTCAGGGTATTTCGTATTCGAGCAATCTCGACTAGAGCCTGCTTACTTGTTTTTTTTTCCTATTGAATTCGACCTATGCAAACAAGCACCCGCAGCAGCAGCAGCAGCAGCAGCAGCAGCAGCAGCAGCAGCAACCGCAACAACTGTTTGAGTAGAGCCCTTTAAGCACATCAATCATACGCACTGTTGTGCGTATGGCCAAACATTTGCATAGGCCATATGTGCGTGTGTGTGTGGGCAGTATGCTGTGCTAATGTGAGCAAACGCCTGCAGCACCACCAGCACCACCATCACTACTTTCTATCACTACATTCGCCAACTGTCTCAACTCTCGCTCAAATACAATATGCAAATTGTAATACGTCAAGTTTGTGGCGCTTGTCGGGGTTAAACTGAAACTACTATGCCAACTTGATATTCCGCTTGTAATCCAGGCAAAAGAATAAAAAAAAAAAGAAGAAGAAAAGCAAGTTTCAACAGCTGTCGACTCGAGTCTGTTAACTCTGCTTATGCTAATATCAGCTTTGCCAGCTTGCCACATACGCGCGCTGCCTAATTCAATTTTTGGCATTTGACTAAGTCGTTTATCTGCGGCAAACACGGCATGGCAAACTTGCCAAGCAAATTGAATCAGTAACCAGTCAAAAGCCAACCCCAGGCCAACCCCAGCCCCCAGCCCAGCATCATAATGATCAAGGCTGTCATAAGAGCTCAGTTCAACTCAACTCAACTCAACTCAACTCAGTTCAGTTCAGCTCGACTCGACTCGACTCCCTTTTTGGGCGCTTGCGATTATGCAAATTTCATTTGTAATAAAAAAAAATTTATTGCCAAAAAAAAATAATAAAAAAAAAAAAAAAAGAAGAGAGAATATGAACGTCGCATAAACAGCTCATTAAAAAGCCAAAAGAAAATCTTTTGCGCTGCTAATTCGCACATGCCACGCCCATTAAGGCAGAGATTTTTGTGATTAATGAGCCGTTTGACTTATGAAAACTCGATGTATTACAACTAACTAAGCAGGCATTACAAATCACAATCATTATCATTATCATTATCATTATCATTATCATTATCATCAACATTAATATTAACTACAACAGCAAGAGCATTAAACATGGTTGAAATACAAAAGCCACACTCGGCCCTCAAGCGGCCATCGGTTAAGCGCGAAACAGTTGTCGTTAACAATAGTGCACCCACCATCAAGAAGGTGACGCTGGTGCCCAAGGATGAGGTAAGTCTCTGGCCAAAAGCCACTTCAGCGCGCAGCTTTGTTGTTTGTAGTAATTACATAATTACACACTGCATTATGTTCACATTGTTCTCTCAGTCTCAGTCCACAGTACCATTCTCTCTCTCTCTCACTCTCTCTCTCTCTTACTCTCTCTCTCACTCTCTCTCTCTCTCTGTGTGTGGCTCATTTCGCACAATTTGCATAACTTTGTGGCCAAAATTGCTTGGCATATTTGGCTTTCATTGTTTCTTAATGCCCCAGCCAAAGGCTTTCTGATAATCTCCGGCGCAGCAGGAAACATTTACTTACACATAAATATATTGACAGTGGAGTAAATGAATCGAATATATCGTTAGTAAATAGTAGTTAAAGCAGTTATTAATAGAAGAGTGCAATCAACATATAGCCAATGGATTATAATAAAATATCAGTGATATAATTAAGATTAGCAGTTCGGGTTAGGAACAAGTAAGAACGTTGCAATCGGACGTTGTCACATTTATTCAGATATATGTATATAAGTATTCACTTATTCAGCGTTGATTCAGGTCCAATTTACCACGCCCCCAATGGGCGTAGACATATAACTTTTCATAGAATCATAACATTAACTCACATGCCAAAATGCAGTGTTCTAGCTTTAAAGCTGTAGAAGATACGTTTTTCCCAAAACTATTTCTGCTACTATTACTAGCATTTCTACTACTAATACTACTACTACTATTGTTTCTGTTACTATAGCAAGTATTTCTACTACTACTACTACTATTGTTTCTTCTACTATGACTAGTATTTCTACTACTACTACTACTATTGTTTCGGCTACTATGACTAGTATTTCTACTACTACTACTACTATTACCATAACTTCTACTACTAATACTACTATTCTTTCCTCTACTGTTTCTTGTACTTCTAATACTACTACTACCAATTTTTCTACTACTATTTTTCCTACTACTACTACTACAACTATTAACATTACTTCTACTATTAATACTACCATACGTTCTTTTACTGTTCCTCTTACTTCTTCTACTACTACTACTACTTCATACATCTACTACTATAACTACTATAATTATTTTTACAACTATTTCATACTATAACTACTATTATTATTTCTACTACTATTTCTTACTTCTACTTTCTTACTTTCTTAGTAGTAGTCTACTAATTTTATTATTTCTACTACAAATACTATGATCTACTACTACTACTAGTATTCCTCTTACTTCTATTACTACCATTACTATACCATTTACTACTAACATTACTACTACTATTCTTTCTAGTGCCATTCTCATACTTCTACTAATACTACTATTTCTTCTACTCGTACTATTACAACTCCAACTACTACTTTTCTATCTAATGCTATTCAAATCGTATTACAGCGAATATTCCTACTATCAGTACAAGTTTTTAATGTTACTATTATTACTACTACTCATTCTACTACTATATTACTGTTATTACTACATACTATATAGTATTACTAATATATACATACATACTATGTAGCTGACATAAGCCATTAGTCTATAGACCTCATCTCGGCTTCGTCTTCAACAAATTTGGTTCCCTTTGATGTTTTATTTTCTTGTTTTTCCGCTCCAAAAAAGAAAACACTCTCTCTCTCTCTCTCTCTCTCTCTCTGTCGCTCTGAAATTTAACAACATTTGAGTATGATAATGTGATAATATGATAATCTGATTAGACTAACTAATCCAATAGAATGTTCATTTATGCTATTCATTTTTAAGTGCATGTAAATTGTATAAACAAAAAAAAAAAAAACAAAAAAAAAAAGAAAGGAAAACTTTGAAATTACTTTTATGATGGCATTAGAGAAACTTGTGGGCGCTACGCACTGCTCAAGCTAATATTTGAGATTGACTTTCAGTTAAGGTTAAAAGCTAAATAAAAATATATATATACAAATATTTGTATATATTTTTATACATCTTCAATTTCATTGACAATCAGTCATCGAATTTATGTATTGTAATTAATATAAAGTCTTTGGTCTTGGGCGTTGTTGCGTAGCGAAGGCCAAGAACGCCTCAATATCTGTTGCAAGTTAATTAAGTATGCAAATGTCTTTTGTCTGTGGGCGTATCCTTTGTAGAGCTGCTAAGGAATGTATATATACATAGATATAAAAAAAATAGGCAAAAAGGATTAAGTAAAGTCCTTTTTCTAGGCTCATTTAATTGCTTTTATGAGCCGTAGATAAACAAGTGGCCCAAAAATAACTGGCAAACGGGCAACATACTTTATGCCAGCTAACAGCCAACAAACGACAAACGACAAACGACAACCCCTTGGCGCCCTTGGCGTCCTATACGCCCACTTTTATCTTAATGCCCCCGCCCCCTCTTGACGCGTTCACGTCTCAACTATAGCAACAACGCATAAAATTACAAATAGGAAAATGTAATTTTGTGTGTTTGTCTTTGCCTTCGCCTTTGTCTTTGTCTTTGTCTTTGTCTTTGTCTTTGTCTTTGGGCTCTGTTGCTCCTCATTTTATGTTGTCGCAGCTCATTTGCAAAATTCATAAATAAAAGTGAGCACAAAATCGAGGCAATCGGGTATATAAGACTTTCGAGTACGTTTAGGTAAGTGAAAAGAGAGAGAGGGAAAAAGAGAGAGAGAGTTAGATATAAAGTGAGAGGGTGATATAGAGAGAGAGAGAGAGAGAGGTGGATATATAGAGTGCGAGGTATAGAGAGAGATATATAGAGAGTGGGAGAGAGAGGCAGAGAGAAAGAGAGGTAGATATAGAGAGAGAGTGAGAGGTAGATATAGAGAGAGGTAGATATATAGAGAGAGAGGTAGGGCAAGAGAAGAAGTAGATATAGAGAGAGGTAGATCTATAGAGAGAGAGGTAGATATAGAAAGAGAGAGGTAGATATATAGAGAGAGAGGTAGATATAGAAAGAGAGAGGTAGATATAGAGAGAGGTAGATATATATATATATATAGAGAGAGAGATACATTACGATTCCAGTTTATAGAATCCCATCATACGTACTCCCATTATATGGATTCCGAATATACAAAGTTTCCAGTAATATGAATTCCCTGTATATAAATTCTCATTATACAAATTACCACTAACATGAACTATCTACTAAACCGCTTGTAAAAAGACTTGTGTGGAAAGAATTCCCACTATATGGATGCCTAGTACCCATATGGTGATTAATACCAGCAATTAAATTTAATTATATAATCCCATTATTATTATGAATTCCCAGTATACAAGTATCTAGGAGACTACTCAGTATACTCTCTATCCAGTATAGAGACTCAGTATATAAACTCTCTATATATAAATATATATATAGTCTATATATTGAGAGTTTATGTGCTGTCCACAAACATATTCTCATTATTTAAATCCCCAGATCCCCAGATTTATGTATTTCCAGTAACATGAATTCCCAGTAAAACGCCCACAATCTGAACTCCTAGTATATAGGCCCCCAGTTTATGGGCTTTCAGTACATGGAATTCCAGTATATGGATCCCTAGTACATATGTATGTATATGGACTCTCATTATATGGTCTTCCATCATACAAATTCGTATATAGAATCCCAGTATTATGAATTATATTCTCCATACTTTACTTTTTATTGTGGAAACTTCTATTAAAAACTCTTGCATTAATTGCTAATAAATTAATGAAATAACTTTTAAAATATCAATTCATACAATTTATATCGTGAAATACTTCTTGGAATAAAAATAGATAAGATTAGTAAAACAACATTCATATACTCCTACTCTAAAGGGTATTCAAAGAGCGACAATGTAAGTTCTTCGAAAATGCTCACGCATTGACTTTGCAATCGGCATACCCTGTTGAGAGTTCGCTGTGCCATTAAGGGGTATAAGTGGTTGTGGAGAGCGAGCACAGATTGCGCAGATTTTGAGTTTATAAATGCAAATTATAAACTGAAACTGGCTGAAGGCATAACAACTTTCGATTGGCATTTCATTATGAGCGAGCCATAAATAAACTCCATTTGCCGTATCGATTGGCCAACGCCTCCTGCTGCTGGCAGGCTATCCCTGCCCTGGCTATCCCTTGGCCTCGAGCGGTGCTATCAAGAGCAGGCTGTCCGCTTCGACGCGTTTGCCGGAGTTAAGGAGACGTTGCCACGTCGCAGGCGTTTGCAAAAGTTCACTGCAAATCTTTTGGCCCATAAATAAAGGCGAACTCCCCAGTCCCCGGTTCGACCGGCATTTTATTACCTTTGAAATGTTATTTCGCTGGCATGTGAGCGGGAGGGGGAGTGGGGTGTGGTACACATGCAGAAGTAAGGAAATAAATAAATAAAATACAAATAAAATTTATAGAGCCAACTCGGCTCGGCGGCAAATAATTGAGCCGTGCTGTCAAAAATGCTTTACGACTCTCATAATTCTTTTTTATAATGTTTGAAATTAAATTTAATTTGTCAGCCCAGAAAGGTAATTGCGAATTGCTACGCATCCCCACAATGTTATCATCCACGCCCAGCCACGCCCACATCCGCTGCCATCAGCCATGTCTGTCATCATTCCTGTCACCCAAGCGAGCGAGCGAGCGAGAGAGGGGAGAAGTCTCAGCGTGATGTGAAGGAAAACTTGAAACTCATTTTTGACTTGCTGAAATGAAACTTTGTGGAAAAGTTGTTGAGCGCCGGAAGCGCAGCGCCGAGAACACTTCCAGCAACTGCACTGATTTCCTTTTAATTATCATAATTATGCGTCGAATCGCAATTTGTGCCAACTTCAGACAGCCCCAGAGCAGCCCCAGAGCAGCGCAGCGCAATGCTGACCTTCACTCAGCACAGCCATGCCATTGGCCAAATGCGAAATGTGGCATGCAGGGGGGGGCGTGGCAGCCATCATCCGGCTATGTCAGCTAAGCCGGAGATAAAAATTGGCTGACAATTTGAATTCAGCTTTTGGTCAAATTCGAATTGAAAGTCATTCGAGCAAAAGTCTTCAAAAAAATCAATTTTAAAGTGAATTATTTTATTTTTTTTCATTTTTGTTAGAAATTTAATTTTCAGAATTTTTATTGCACTTATTTTAGTTTGCTTAAAGTGGAATTAAAATTGTTAGAGTTTCAAATGTGTTTTGAATTTTTTTTCTATTAATTAATATTTAATATAATATTAATATTTTTTCTATTATATTTAATTTTTTTTAATATAATTATTTTTTATATTAATAATTTATTATGATATAATACTAATTTTAATTATTTTTTATACAATTTATTATTAATTATTCTATTTTTTATAACAATTTATAATATTATAACAAATTTTTTTTATTATTATTAATATATAAAATTACTTTAATTTAGTTACTTTACTTAAATAAAATAAAATCTTTTTTCAATCATTTTAATTCGTTTTGCTCCTATTCAAATCTAAACGACGTATACTTAATAATTTTTAATATTAATATATATTTTGTTTTTTAATTTTTTATAACAATTGATAATATGATAACAAACTTTTTTTATTATTAATATATAAAATTACTATAATTTTTGCTATGACTTTAGTTTTTTTTATACCTAATAGTTGTTTATATACCTAATATTTTTTTATAATATTAATATTTTTTAAAATTTTATTTAACAAGTTATCTGTTAAAAAAAAATAATAAAATAAAATGCTAAAGAGAATATATGTATAAAAAAAAATTCTTTAGCAAGCTTCAATTAATAAACATAAAATGAGTTAATTAGTCAATAAAATACATCTAACGAATTTGATTGAAATTGTTCAAGAGAATTTCCTCTGATTAGTACTCCTATGACTAAGCATTGGGTAATGCAGCGTAATGAAAATACAAATTGCTCGATAACTGAGAGAGAGAGAGAGTTGGGTATATATAAATAGATGCATATAAGTATATATATATATATATATATATATATATATACGTATATATATTGTAATTGATTTTCTCGCTCTCTAACTTCGCAATTGTGTGCTCTGCCACAATGGAACGCTGCAACCTTGCGATTCTCGAATGCTTCAAGTTGAGCCAGAGAAGCGAGGCGAAAGCGATAGAGAGAAATCGGATAATAATAGAAGCGAAAGACTCTTGAGCTAGCCGCTACACAGACAACTTGCGCACAACTTGTTGTGGCTTAAGAAACATGAACTCAAGTCTGTAGAACTTAACTATATAAATATATATAGTTAACTATACATATATATAAGTGAATTGCGAACAGTGCATTGTGCAGTCGACTGCGACAACGTCTGTCGAATAGATGAGATAAGATTGAGCCGAGGGCTAAGCCTAAGCCAAAATATGCTAGGCGCAATAAATAAAAATAAGTGAGCAATAACTTTGCAAATGCAAAGAAGAACGGAATGTCGTTAAGAGGAAAAGCTAAAATGGCCAAGAGGCCATGGCTATTGCCCAGCCGATTCGTGTCGCTTTGCAAGCGCGCGCTTTTCATTAATAATTACCCAACACTGGCACGCGCCTAGTGCAAATACTACAATGGACCGTACGGAACTCGTGGGCATTATAAATGATTTTGGGTAACAGAGCTCATCATAATGACACGAGCTGTGTGTGTGTGTGTGTGTGTGTGTGTGTGTGTACGGCAAACTCTGTTGTAAAATCCATTCACTCTGGCCTCTGCTCTCTGCTCTCTCTCCCTCTCCCCCCCCCCTCTCTCTCTCTCTCTCTCTCTGTCTATCTTCGTGCCTGTCTCCATCATCAATATTGCAAATTGTTTGGCTGCAAATGTCGCTCGAGGGCCATTTCCCATTGACCCTTGTCATCTGTTTGCTTTATGACGGACACACGCCCACTTCGTCGGTGCCCGGCTTGACTGACCACAGTTATAAATAAAAAAACGCAAACAAAAAAACAAAAATGCGAAAAACATGTAAGCACTTTGTTAACAATCCAATTTAATTTTAAACCCACAACAGCAACAACAACAAAAATCTCTGCAAAATAATTTACACAATTTTTTTAATCGAATTACAACTTTTTTTTGCAACGCAAATGATAAAGTGAAGCCATAGCTCCCACACAATTAATCTAATTAGGCCTAGTTATGGAGCATGGACTGCACTTGACCTTGATGACATAGTAAATGAATCTTATATATGTATATATACAGGAAAAGTTTCAGTTTGCTAAAGATTTTTAAAGTTCAATAAAGTTTAGCAATTACAAATTGAGCTTAGGCGAATAAGCTTATATTAGCCTTGGTCTCTCATTAGGTAATTCTAAATAATATCTATGCATACAATGTTCATGGCCAACTCTAAACTAAATTTTATCATTATCATTATCAACAGACTTAGTGTGCCAATTTTTAGAATATAAATTAAGTAAATAAAATAGCAAACATACAAAAATTGCTGCTGTACGAAGACATTCTTGGCCCACTGTATATCGAACGTCGTAGAGAATTCGGGAATAAGAGAGCTCGCCAATACCGTTTCACGATGCCTGCCAATACATAAGTGCATTTCACTCACACTTAGAGAAAAAACTCAGAGAGCAAACGATTGCAACGGTTCTTCAACGAGTTCGTTTGCGATCGACTCACAGCTCTTTACTTTTGTTTTTGTTTTCACTCTCACCGTTTGCTTGAGTATGCATTGGTATGCATGCGAGAATTGTCTTCGCTAAACACATTAACAACATACGTGAGTGTGAATGTGAAAGCGACAGTCGTTTACGTAGGCTCTGACTTATCTGCTTACTCTCATTGTGCTAGCGCCAATCGTAATGCAGCCTAAACGAAAGTAAAAAGTCTTTTGTGTGTGCATGTTAGTTCTCACTAGGCAATTTAGTGTGTGCATGCATGTGTGTGTGAATACGAAGACAGTTAACTGTGAATTTACATTTAACTTTTGTGTTATTGGCGAGCTGAGGCTAAGTCTCTGTTTCCGAAGTTCGCGAACATCAATCGCATCGCTCTTTTAGCGATGTTCGTTAAACGAGCGCCATACGAATAGTTCAACTCAAGCCACTCAACGAGAGAGAGCGAGTGAGTATGATTTTTTTCGGAAGATCTCGCAAACGCTACGGCAACAGCAATTTGAGCTGATAACTATTTTGAAGATCGTTATATTTTAATGTAAAATTCTTAACTAATAAAAATTTACATTAGATTACAACTTAAACAATTATCTGTTGATTGCTTTAGTTGTTGAATATAATCGTTAAGGACTAGAGATTAAAATGCTATCGTTTTGATTAAATATAAATTATATATACATAAATAGCATTTTATACATTTTCCTATTTCTATTTCATGATAAACTAGAATTTCAATTAAAAATCATTTCAGTTAATAAATTAATATTTGCTTTTCCGCAATCAAATGAAATTCAACGGAACTTAAAATTTCATTTTTGATTGATTAAAATGAATTCAAAGCTAACAAATTTAACGTGAATTTTATATGTAATGCAAACATGCCAAATATCTAGAATTCTATATCAAAATACATACATATATAAATCAAAATTTAATTGCAAAGTTGCTAAGGTAATCAAAGCCGAAAGGAGCTAGAAAATGTATTAATTAAAATAGGTACATAAATATATATATATATATATATATATATATGCATGTATTTAGTATATCTATCGATAACAGAATTTGCAAATTAATTAGGCTTCATTAACAAGATTATTTTCTAATAATTATTTTCTATAATGAGAATTATCAAACAGTTCCAAATTGTTATTTCAACTGCAAATTCCATTAGGATATTCACAAACATAGAAATATGTATATATATATATGTTTGTATGAAGTGGTAGGAGCTGGCTTTGCCTGTCAATTGACAATATTTCATTTAACTTGCTGGCAATTCCAATTAAATATAATACATATATATATATATATATATATATATATATATATATATATATCATGGCAATGGAGCTCTCTTGGCCCATTCTAAGAAATTACGGCCCAAAAATAAAACGAAATTAATTGCCATGTGCTGGCACTAGGTGTGCGTATATACGTACCTGTATGTGTGTGTGTGTGTGTGTGTAAGTGGCAACTGTGTTAACTTGGCCAACAATGTGAGCCAACAAATTGTGAGCCTCAGACACGCAGAAAACATGGCCAAAATGCTGTTGCTGCTGCGGACACATCATAAATTGTTACACACACACACACACAAACACACACACACACACACACACACATGCATACACACTCATGCACGAAAAGTCAACGCTTAGTGACAACAATTGTGAATTGTTCACTTATTATGACCATTGTGACTGTGACCAGCTATTGTTGTTGCCTTCATTAGCCATTAATGCGACTTGGGCAATAAAAAGGTGTGACAATTGCCATGACAAAACAACAAAAAGTTCGAGTGTTCTAGAGTGAGAGTGCACGACTAGGAAATACCCTAAATTGGATGGGGATGAAGAAGAAATATATAGATATACAGATTAACAGATAGATAGATGAGCAGATTTATGGAGAAGTTGACAGACAGGTTGACAGACAGGTTGACAGAAAGGTTGACAGATAGGTTGACAGACAGGTTGACAGACAGATTGACAAACAGATTGACAAACAGATTGACAAACTGATTGACAGACAGATTGACAGACAGATTGACAGACAGACTGACAGACAGACTGACAGACAGACTGACAGACAGACAGACAGATGGCGAGACAGATTGATAGATAGACATAAAGATTGACAGACAGATAAACAGTTTGACAGACAAATTGACAGACAAATTGACAGACAGATAAACAGTTTGACAGACAGATTGGCAGATAGATAAACAGTTTGACAGACAGATTGGTAGACAGATTGACAGAAAGATTGACCGACAGATTGAAAGACAGATTGACAGACAGATTGACAGACAGATTGACAGAAAGGTTGACAGCAAGATTGACATATAAATACGTATAAACAGTTAAACAGACATGCGTATGACAGAGAGATTGGCAGAGGAATTGATAGATAGATTGGCTGTCATATAATCAGGTTGATAGACAGAAAGACAAAAAGATTGACAGACAGATTGACAGACAGATTGACAGACAGATTGACAGACAGATTGACAGACAGATTGACAGACAGATTGACAGACAGATTGACAGACCTACAGTCAGATTATATGACAGCTTGACAGACAGACTAACAAGTAGATTAAAAGACAGATTGACTGACAATAGGAAGGAAGAAAATCGTATATATAACTTCTCTTGCCTTCATCCACTATATATCATATCTATCAACTATATATAATCGAACAACTTTCCGTTGCATTTTAACTAAAATTTCCCACTCGAAACAGCATACCCATCCGCAGACGCTGCCAATGTGTGCAGGGTAACCATAAAGAGCACAATTTATATACGTAATGAACGCAATTTGCGGTCGAAGTTGGCACAGTTTTTTTTTTTTTTTTTTCTTTTACTTTTTCTGCTTATTGTTGTTATTCTAGAAATTGTTGTAGTTGGCCAGGTGCCAAGCGACAAGCGCGAAGCTTTGTGAATGCGTTTACAGCTCATTAAATGCAGTAGTTGCTGCTGCTGCTTCTGGTGGAGCTGATGCAACTGCAACTGCTGCTGTTTCTGAAGTTCTTAATAATGGCTTTGGTATAGCGCTCCCTCGCTCTATCTTTACCTCTCTCTCTCTCTCACTCTCTGTCTGTCTTGCTCTTCTGCCTGCTGTTTATCGATTGCAACCGCATTTGGCATTTGCATTGCCATTGAGCTGGAAATAGGGAAAAAGAAAATAGTTCCCTTTACATTTTATTACATCAATTGCATGTCAAAACCATTTCAACTTCATTTGCAATTCGATTCTCGCATTAAATGCCAAAAACAATCAAGATTAGATTCTATTAATTAAATAGAAATGGCCAAAGCATTTAAGCCTTCGCCACCTGCCCACAAAGCGCACCAAAGACCTTGCCCAATCCAGAGTGCAAAGCAAACTCAATTATCTTTCGTTCGAGTCATGGCCTGGGTGCATTTGATGTATCTATAATTAAACTGAAACTAATATTGTTGTAAGAAAATATATTTATTGCTTTCTAATTATTCGGAATTCGATGCGCAATCAAAGACATATCCAACCTTTGAGTTCAATTTAGCTTGGCTCTAATTAAACGAGTTTCAATTTCCACGAAAACTCAAATAAGGTTCTATTTTTTGTTTCAAGCTCTCAAATTTTTGAATATGTATATACTCATAGCTAAACATAACTCATGCTGTTTTATTCCTATATAAATTGACTATTTTTGTATTATATTAATAGCATAAATTGCATTTAGATAGAGACGTTGGTTTTAAACGTTAGTCTCTCAATGAATTTTTTCAGACTTTCTACATATACTAGAGTCTTCAACATGAGCTATATTTACACATTTAGTTATCATATTTATGCTCTGAAAATTTCATTAATATCGTATATACAGAATAAAAGTTATTTAATAACAAATCTCTCATTGTAATGAAACTAAAGAAAGAATTCTGAACAGTGTTCGTTCCTCTACAAATATAAATGGAGTCAGTTTAGTAAGCTCATCAACAGCCTCTACTCAGAGGACAGGGTATTTACTATTCGTACACTGCCCTGAGGGCACTCAATTGCGAAATTGAGTTGTGTGTTGGAAATGTAGCTAAAGTATCGTTTGTAACTGGTCGCCGTACGATATAAGCTCGTCTGCAGACAATTGAATTATGAGCTAAACTTATCGCACACACACAGACAACACTGGACAGGCAACAGCGAAAAACCAACAACCAACAAATAACAGTCAACAGCAGCAGCCACAGCCACAGCTCCAGCTCGAGGCATTGTGCCTGCTCGAAAGTGCTAAAATTCAATTAAATGCTTTAGAATTAAAGACCAAATGCAACATTTGTGCGAGCAACTTTTACAATTGTTTTCAAGTGTGTGTAGATGACTGTGTGTGTGTGTGTGTGTGTGTGTGAGTGTATTATGTGTATGTGTGTGTGGCATTATGGCATACTTGAAGGAGCAACAATAACAACAAACAGAAGCAAAGTGCCGCGAGTCATAAAAGCAGCAACATTTCTACTAATACAAACACACACACACACACACACACACACACACTGACACACACATAGAGACACATCCTTCGTGTCCTGCACATAATGTTCGAATTTTTGTTGAACTGTAGCGCCTGATGTTGAAAGTCCTTTGGCTCATGTCCTGCATTGCTGCTGCCAACTATTTGCCATAATTGCATATTCGCCAGCGGCCACAACTTTCAACATTGTTGCAAGCACTTTCCAACACTGCAAACAATGTCCACTCCAAAAAAATACCTTTACCCTCGCACAAATAAAACTAAAAGCAAGAAAAGTGTGGACACGCCTGTCAGGGGGGGGGGGAGGTGAAGGAATTATTCTGAGCAAAGTAAGACAAGTTTCAATCTATTATATGCATTTCACCTTAAATGTGAACTATTTCGAAAGGGAAGAAAATGTAGAATTTAAAGAAGAGGTTTACGTATATGTATGTAAGTTGGGTATGCTCTGAGATAACTGAAACATAGTAAAAAAAATAAAGTAAATAAATAAATAAATAAAAATAATATAAAAAAAAAAATTAATTAAATAATTATATTAATTAAATTTTGTGATCTTATGCTAATAACTGAAACCCAGTAAAAAATAAATAAATAAAAATAATGAAATAAAAAATAAGACATATACAAAAAAATAATTAATTCTGTAAATATTTAAATTTTTAAAAATATTAAAGTAAATATTATAGATTGTTCCTTAAAATTAGGTAAATTAAATATTAAAATTTAAACAAAAATAGTAATAAATAAAATTTAAGTAGATATTATAGATTGTTCTTTAGTTTAAAGCTCTAGAATTTAGCTTCTATAGAGGGAGAATCACATATCTAGCGGAAGTTTTGAAAATGATTATATAGACCCAATAGTTGCTTCAGTTAGAGAAAGGATAATCGTAAAATCCATATCCATTTTTGTAGGCAGTTCTAATTGAATTTCTCTATATTTATAAGCCCTCATTTAGCTATTTATAGAATAATAATATTAATAATAATAATAATAATAATAATAATAATAATAAATTATTATTATTATTATTATTATTATTATTATTATTATTATTATTATTATTATTATTATTATTATTATTATTATTATTATCTATCTATATTTTTCTTTATTTTCATTTCATTTACAATATTCCTCTCACTTTTCAGTTCTCTTTTGATTTGTTAATTTCTCTCAGTGCATGCACAAATTATCATATATGCAATTGCGCATTTGAATCCCAAATGGATTTTCATAATTTCAATATTTTATTCAGTCTCTTTTAGACGAAGACACAGTGAATTACATATGTAAATGAATACTATATATTTTTGTATTCCTATTCAATTTGATTTTCATAATATTTCTGTAATTTATTCTTTGCTGTTCCTATGCAATCGTTTCTCTCAGTGCATTGCTGGCATCAGACATAAAATTCCATATATGGAATGCCAAATGGTCAGCGGCATGCAAAACCACGGCCTGGAATCCGTATCCGTATCCGAATCAGCATCAGCATCAGAGCCTGCGCCAGGGGCAGAGTCGGTGTCAGATTCAGATTCAGAGTCCAAGTCATGGCCTTCACCACAGTCAGCTATAAAATGCAATCGCAACTTCTCTGCGGTTTACCTACTGCACCTGCTACTCCTGCTCCTGCTCCTGCTCCTGCTGCTGCTCATGCTGCTGCTCCTGCTGCTGCACCTGCACCGATGCACATGAATCCTTTGTGAGCTGTGCCTCGACCCTCTGTAGAACACTTGAGCGAGACACATGACTGGATATGAGCCAGTTGAGTGTGCCACACACGCACACACACACACACACACACAAACACACCCACACATGTATTTATCCAATGGGAAACGAGCTGGCCATGAGCTTTTCTATGGATATTTATGCAGGTGCCATGGCAACTCGTCTGCTTAGATAGCCATATTTGGCATTCGCATTGATTGAGCGGCAATAGTGAGCCACACACACACACACACACACATACGAAAGTATAGTACTCATATGAGTTTTTTTTTCAGAATTATTTACCATTTGTCTGTGCGCGCAACTCTGTCAAACAGCTGCAAAACATTCACGAATATTTCATAAACGCATTTCGATTCCGTGACAGCGAGAAATATTTCAATATTCATTTTATGTTTACTCTTTGCGACAGAACTCATCAAAACAATATAGTTTCTGCGTTCACAATGCTGAAATATATACAAAAACCATTTTAGAGTTTGTTTAGTGAAAGGTATATTCGACTGGGAGATACCTCATAATGAACACGAGCACGATGGAAAGTTCTACTATAGAATTTTCTTAGCGAAAAGCTAAAGATATGTTCATATCTGAATGAATATATATATATATGCATATAAATATTTCTGATCTAACTAAGTTGTTTTTGCCGTACAGCTCTCCAGTGAAAAGTATCTGAATAGCATATACTATATAGGCAATCAATCTTTAATATTTTCTAAGAGATTTATATATCTCCCAATACTATAGCATTTATAAAATATATTTATATATTCAAGATAATTTTATCAAGCTAATATCAAAATTATATTTATTAATTATTAATTTCTTTGAAAATTTGTATTTTTTCTAAAAAAAAAAAGCTTAGTATCTAGATTTCCCTAATGTAACACTTAAAAACATTCCTTTGTTAGTCTATTTCCATTTAAGCTTTGCTAAATTTATAATATCTCCAATCTAATATCTCCATATCCGACATATCATAGTATCTACAACTTCCAGCATATTCAATTTCAAATTTATGCAAACAAAAACAAAAAAAAAAAAAAACTTCAATTCGTAGTCTTTTAATGAATTGTTAAACACATTTCTGATGATAATCTGACGCTGTAGGGCAAAACTAAATTCAATATTAAACAAAATGGGTTCATAAAAGTGAAAGAAACAAAATTTTGCATGCCGGCAGCCAGAGGCAGGAACAGGAACATGCTTGTAAACTGTTGCAAGGGTTATACGAGCACTAAAAAATTTAAGCACTTAGGTGCTAAAAAAAAAAAAAAAAAAAAAGCAGCATAAAAGGAAAAATAAAAAAAAAAAAAATGTTGATCATCGAATTGCATAATTTACGACACTTTTGTTGGAGCGGCCAGCAACTCGGACGCCAATTGCAGTTGCTCAGCGCTTAATGACAGCAGTAAAAATATCATTTTTTATTGTATACTAAAGACGAGAACATCCATGGCACTCAAACGAGAGCTCGACCCCTTTCAGAGTGTGTCGTGTAGTCGTAAAAATCAAAAGCAAAAAAAAAAAAAAAACGTAATGCCCAAAATCATTCGAGTGTAGATAGACTCAGTTTTATGGAGCCAAGTGGCGACAGCAATTCGATTGCTGTAAGGGCTATCGATTACTTATCGATAACTGTTTTAGGAAAAGAAAGGAGAAAAGCTTAGATTGATCTAATGACAGATACTGAACGATATTTAAATTCAATTCAATTCAAAATTTATCTATCTATAATCTATAGCAGCTAGATTACGAAGTCTGCTCCGGTTTCGATTTTCGATTTCTGCTGCAGAAATCATCTACACAAAAATCGAGTTTTTTTTTTTTTTTGAAGTAACTGCTGGTAATTACTTTGAGGGACACCAAATAGATATTCATGAATAAATAATTCAGTTTTATAAGAGACATAAAATATCCTGAGGGATACTTTTTGAAGAGACCTTGAACATTACATTTTAACTTGAAAATACTTTTGCCTAGATACATATGTATATCTATCAGTCGAGCAAGTTTATTTTTGATAAAGCTCTAGGGCCTTAATGACTTGTGTGGGCCAAGGGCCAAGAATACGTGGGCAATAATTGCATATTACACTGGTCAACAAAATTAAATGAAATACTAAATTAAACATGAGCATTTCTAAAGGTTTTGAATATGCTCAACTTAATAAATAAATAATAAATAATAAATAATAAATAATAAATAATAAATAATAAATAATAAATAATAAATAATAAATAATAAATAATAAATAATAAATAATAAATAATAAATAATAAATAATAAATAATAAATAATAAATAATAAATAATAAATAATAAATAATAAATAATAAATAATAAATAATAAATAATAAATAATAAATAATAAATAATAAATAATAAATAATAAATAATAAATAATAAATAATAAATAATAAATAATAAATAATAAATAATAAATAATAAATAATAAATAATAAATAATAAATAATAAATAATAAATAATAAATAATAAATAATAAATAATAAATAATAAATAATAAATAATAAATAATAAATAATAAATAATAAATAATAAATAATAAATAATAAATAATAAATAATAAATAATAAATAATAAATAATAAATAATAAATAATAAATAATAAATAATAAATAATAAATAATAAATAATAAATAATAAATAATAAATAATAAATAATAAATAATAAATAATAAATAATAAATAATAATTAATAATTAATAAATAAATAAATAAAATGTAGAATTGGATATATTTGAAGTACTGCAACATTAGGATTAATTTTTTATTGAATAGCACCAGCGCGGTATCTGAAAATATTATTACTTCTCCATAGAGCCTTTCTAAAATAAAAATAAAAAATAAAAACTATAAATATGTTTCTCTCTTGTGGTGAGAAAAAAGCGAGCAGAAATAATGCAAATAACTAATATTTATTTAAAATTAAATTCAAATTAAACAAATTTAACAAATCGAGGATATTTTTGGCCCTGAATATTTCCAATTATATACTTGAATTGTAAGTTAGCTTAATTTAAATTTTATTTTTAATAAAACTCAGTTTGTGCATTTGTAAACTCGCATCATTGTGACACATTTCGTCTGAGGTAACTAACAAATATTTTCAATTAGCACTTAACACTTTGCTCTCTCTCCCTCTCTCTCTCCCTCTCTCTCTCTCTCTCTCTCACTCACTCTTTCACTCTCACTCTGTGTGTAGCCAGCAGCAAATCCTATTAGCCAACGCATCCACAAATAGCTCGTAACTCCCCCAGGTGGCAAGTGGCAGATGCAAGTGCATATGAATTTTTAATTCAATTCTAAAAGAAAACATAAGCAAAAACGAGCTAAAAACAAATAAGTTTTTGTTGAACAACAGTCATGTGGTCGACTAGCACTATACCCTGTAATGTGACAATGTATAATAAATGAAAGACTTAAGGGTGAATATGTGTTCATATTTATATAAGTCAGTTAAGGCAAGGTAAAGAAATCGATATTTATCGATAGCTTAAAGATAATATATGAGGGCAAGTCTATATAGCAATATCAATAGATATCGTTCTACAAAGAGAAAGAGAGAGAATCTAATGGAAAGACTGAGACATATATATATATATATATAGAGTCATAGATTAGCCTTAAGCTCCCTCATTCTGTTACATTCTCGTAACACCTGCTGACCCACATTCAACCTATAAAAAAAAAAAACCAGGGTATATACAAATAGCAGTGCCGCAGCAGCTACATCTTCTTCGTCTACTAGTTGTGCCACGTTTTTCGGGCAAAATGCCGAACGGAATGAAAAATTGTTGTGAAATTTCCGACTCTCTAAATATGCATGTAAATTGCCTGGCCCCAAGCTTGGCTGCTTCGAGTTTGAGCAACTTTTTAGTCAGGCAGGCCCCAAGCCACATGCGAACCGCATGCAAAATGCATTAAAATAGTTTTATTATTGTGCTGCTGCTGCTTCTTCTTCTTCTTCTTCGTTTTCTTGATGTTGTTGTTGTTGTTGTTGTTGTGTCAGCAACTGCTGCTGCTGCTGCTGCTGCTGCTGCTGCTGCTGCTGCTGCTACTGGGCATGTTTGCAAATTTTAGCCTTAATTTCATTGGCATTCGCCTGTCAATTAGGGCACACATCAAGGACTTTAGCACTGGAATGGCGCATCACATGCAGCACTCGTGAGCACTGCCTGTCGACCCCATGACCCCCTTCTCCACACACACACACACACAAACACACAAAGTGGTTCCACATGAACAAATGCATTTTGTATTCGCGAACATTTTCACTCGAGCAGCAGCCGCTGCCTCTCATCGATTGCCTCCAGGCAATCGTGTTTTTATTCGGCAATTTCTAAATCTATCCTTCAAATTGGTTTCGCAATTTGATTTTAGCTGCGATACTCGTTTATGAAGTGTTAAATGGGTATATTTGCTTTGTGTAGTAAGTCCATGAAACTTCAAATATGGAATAGAATATATATTTGTATATATATGATAAAGTTTTTTTTGTTATGAGTAAATCGTATAAGACGCTCATCATTTGCAGTATTAGAGCTAGAGAAATAACCTTGGGTAGTTCACTGCGTGTAAGTGAGAAAGAGAGAGAGAGAGAGAGAGAGAGAGAGAGAGAGAGAGAGAGAGAGAGAGAGAGAGAGAGAGAGAGAGAGAGAGACAGAGAGAGAGAGAGAATGACACTTTTTGCTGAGCGTAGCTATGGCTGTTGCTGTGTGAGAGCGAGATGGCAATTCAAGCTAAGGCTCGCACTGGGTCATTATGGCTTTCAGTGTGTGAGAGTGAGATGGCTATTCAAGCTTGATTGTCAGAGTATGTGTGTGAGGGAGCTAGCTATTGGAGTTAACAGCGCAAGCTCATCATGACTGTGTGAGAGAGAGAGAGAGAGAGAGAGAGAGATGGCTTATCAGCCTGATCAATGACGAAGAGATTAGAGACTAGAAAATGTTAGTTGTATAAGTACAACATTATATTAAAAGGTGCTACAGTCTGATATACATACATATGTAATATAAATATAAGAATATAGTAAATTATTAAAGTCACCAAAATTTTTCAAGCTAAAACTCTCTCTGAAAATGCGCCACAGACAGAGCTCTATATAGTATACCCCTTAAGACCAATAGAGAAATATTTGGAATATTTCCATTAAATGCAACTATTTGTGGGCGAGTATCTCGCAGTCAGTATATGCTCGATTGCAACATGTTTGCTTGTTTTCATTTACGCCTTTGGCCTAATTTCGCTCAATAATTTTCTTTTTTATCTCTATTTTTTCTTTGCTAAAAAGCCAATCGATGTTCGCTCTACAAATGGAAAAAAATCTCATTAAGACGAAGAATTTTGAGTTATTAAAATAAAGCACAGGACGAATATATATATATATATATATATATATATATATATAACATAAAAGCAATTTTTTCATTTCGCTTTTTCACATTTCCCCTTGGCGGGCAATCAATCAAAAAATATGAAAGTCAACCAAGGCGAAGCGCAGCAGTAAAACGGAATAGATATAACCAATAGATGGACTAACATATTATTAATATGTTACCAATGAAATTTATAATCTATATGACACTCTGAGATACCCTGTAAATAAGTGGAAAATTAAATGCATTTTTTATTTGTGCAACTTTGGTCAGAGAAATGTTAAAATTCAAATTGTATTGAAATATATTACAATATATTTTGATTGCTTAGCTCTAGGTTATTGACTATTACTTACCCTGTAAAAAAGTGGAAATAGTATCAAAAATTCGGATATTTATCTTTTAAGAATCTACACTAATATTTACAATATTATATATTGAAAATCTAATATTGAATTTTGATTACAAAATACCCTGTAAAACACTTCGAACTGAAATACCTTCTAAAAATTTGTTTAGTGCCCTTACGACATATAGTCCTAAGCACCCGTCGCATTTTTTTCTATGCGATTTTCATGTTATTTAAAATATATTTTCATTGATTAACTAAAAGTTGTTGACTCTCACATACCGTGTAAATAAGCTTAAATATAAACTAAAATTCTAATTCTAAAGAATTTTAATTAGTATCAAAATACTTGTTTACAGGGTATGTGTTAATCAAGCAAATGTTGTTTTTTTCTCATATAATATTTTATGCTTTTTAAAATAATTTTTCATAAACTGACTTAAATTTGTGGACTATTACATACCCTGTAAGCTAGCCAAATTTCTTTAAATTCTTATACAAAATTTAATTGTTGCCCTCCACTGCTCTTCTATGCGATTTTCATGGCAATTCAAATACGTTTGATTAATTAACTCTTACATTCAATGACATTTGCTCTATGTTAGCTTCTGCCAAATGTAAATCCAATTTGCCTAATTAAAGTAACTCGAATAGCGAACGAAATAATTGTATAAAATAAAAACAGTTTTTGGCCTTCGTAATACCTGAAACTGGGTGCAGCAAAACGGCATTAGAACCACACCCAAGCCCAATAGAAAATAAAAAAAGAAAACATTAGCCGCAGTGTGCGAAATTAAATTACACTCAAGTGCTCCAAAGACATTCGAGTTTTAAATGATATGATTTCTTAAATTCAAATATTGAATATTTATATTTAATTACTTAATAAATTTTTATTTGTGAATTATACAACAGGAATTGGTGGCCATATCGCCGGAGCGTCGCAATTGGCGCGGCATCTTCATAGCTCTGCTGGTCATTGCCGCCGTCTTCAGCTTGATTATATTTTCGATATTTTTGCTATCGCCGGAGGATGAGGGTCTGCGCATACGTGGACGTCGCATGCTGCCCAGCGATATATTGAGCAAGAGTTTGCAGTGGAAGCCCTTCAATGGCACCTGGAGCAATGGTGGGTAGCATGACATTGGCATAACCTAAATAGACCTCAACTTAAAGAGTTCTCGTTGCAGATCACGAATTGATATATCGCGATCCAACTGGCGGCTTATCCATACTCAATATGACGGATTATACTACACGTATTCTAATGACCAATTCCACCTTTGTGAGTAGCCACAACTCAGTCGACTTCTCTCTCTCTCTAAAACTAGCTATTTCCCCCCCTCTCTCTCTCTCTCTCTCTCTCTATAATAGCGTCAATTGAATGCCGAATCGTTTTTGGTTGCACCAGATCAGAAATACGTTTTGCTACAATCGGACAGCAATGCTGAAGGTTCAAGGTAAGCATTCTCTAGACCCTCTTATAATACCTGCTATTTAATTATTGTCTGCTCACAGACATCATGTTTATGAGGTGCAAACCGCCAACACATTTCCACTGGGACCAACGGAGAATATTGCCGAGGCACCGCGTCTGCAGCACGTTGTCTGGGCGCCCATCAATCCACCACCGCCACCACCGCCGCCGCCTGCAGCTACAGCCGCTGGCGTTCAGGCGTCCGCCCAGTCACCTGTGCCCAGCGGCAGCATCATCTTGAATAGTCTCGCAGGCGCAGCAGCTGGCGGAGCTGGCAAACCGACGGCCACAACTAACGGTGGCGGTGCCAGCGGCTCGGCCAATGGCAACGGTCAGAGCAATGGCAATGGCGGCACCAAGGCGGCGTATACACTGAACCAGGCCATCGCGTTTGTGCATCACAACGACATCTACTACAAGCCGAAGGTGCAGGGTGAGCTTGTCTGTCGCATCACCCAGACGGGCGCTGCGGGAATCTTCTACAATGGCGTGCCCGACTGGACGTACGAGAATGTGCCGGAGTTGGAGAGTCGTCGGAGCAGCATTGCCTTCTCGCCGGACGGAATGTTTCTTGCATTTTTCAGTTTCAACGATAGCGAAGTCAACGAATATAAGTGAGTAGTTCGATGGTGGAGTATAAGTGAGGTGATGAGCTGTATAAGAGTGGAGAGAGGGAAGAAGGGAGAGAGAAGACAATGAGTATAAGTTTAATGAGAGGGAGTAGAGTAGTCAGTAAGGGTGAGTGATATGAGTATGAGTATAAGAGATCACTATTAATGAGTATAAGTAAAGTGATAAGCTGTATAAGAGCAGAGACGGCACACTTAATGAAAAGCTAGAGCGTAGGCATTAAATGAGTAGCACGATGAAGTTGAGCACTCAGCGAGTATAAGTTAAATGAGAATTAGTCGAGTAGTAGTAGATGAATATAAGTAAGTAGTTGTAGTAGTAGTAAGTAGTAGAGTAGTAGTAGATGAGTATAAGTAAGTAGTTATATAGCTGGTTGTGAGTGTAAGTGAAACTATAATACGTATAAGAGCTTAGACGTTAGTGAATATAAGACGATTGATTAGTAAAGTAAGGAGAGGGGATAAGAAAGTAGTAGTTCAATGGAAGCAGAATGTATAAGAGCGGAGAGTTAAGTTAAGTATTAGTTAAGCAAGGAGTAAAGTAGTCAATGTGTAGAAGAGAATAAGTTCAATGAGAGATTGTTAGTATAAGTGAAGTAGCTAAGCTCTTATACACTGAGAAAAATTTCAGTGAGATGGAGTAATGTAGTAATTGAATATAAGGTAATTGGAATGGAGTAGCGCAGTATAAGAAGTATAAGAAAATTTGTTTAATATTGTTTAATAAGAGAATATATAAGTAAAAGTATAAGTACAAATTCAATGCGTATAATATAAGAGGACAATGTTTATGATGAGTAAGGAGCAAGCTAGACAATTAGTTAAGTATAAGTATAAGTAGAAGAACGAAATAGATTAGTTGAAGGAGGAGAACGAGTTTAGGCAATAAATATAAGCCAAGTAACAGAAAGTATTTTGGTCAATGAGTACTAAAAAGCTATTGTCGAATTTTATAAGTATATCTGAGTATAAGAGTGTAATTGACTTAGCATATTATAGTATAAGTTAGCTGAGAAGGCATACAACTAAGTCAACTGTGCTTGTATAAGTGTGAGGTCGAAGAGTATAAGACAACACTCTTAGCAAGTTATAAGTTACGTGAATTGGTTTAGAGGAAGTGGGAGAAAGTACAGTACCAAATGAGCATAAGTAAGTTGTGCGATGTGTAAGTTGTATAAGTAAAATGGCAGTGAGTATAAGAGTACAGTAAGAGTAAGAGTGAGTATTGTTGCTCTTAAGTTAAATGTGAATGCAAGCATGTATTTGCAATGGAGTCTCTCACTCTCTCTCACACATATGCACTCTCTCTCTGTCTGTCTCTCTCTATCTGTAGGTTAGTCTGATTAGCGTCAATTCTACATATTGGAAATTATGTTAAATCGAAATCCACCTACTCACCTCTACATATACAATAATCTCTCTATTTTACTCGCTTCAGATACACATGGATGGGCGATAACATCAAGTATCCGGCGGTGCTCAGCCAGCGGTATCCGAAGGCGGGTGCACGCAATCCGAACGTGACGGTCAATGTGGTGAATCTGTCGGTGATCAAGTATATATTTCCCACACAGATTAAGCTGCCCGGCGATCTGGCCAATGGCAGCTATGTGGGTGGCCTGACCTGGGCATCACCCATCGATCTGTCCGTGACGATAACCAGCCGGGATCAGACCAAGGCGACGACAGTCATCTGCCGGGCACCGCACTTCCACTGCCAGGTGGTGCACACCGAGGTGACCATCAATGATGGCTGGGTGCTGCCCGCCGAGCAGCCGATCTTCTCGGCACGCATCGGTGCCCAGATGCGTGGCAGTCAGCTGCGTCAGCTGCAGCTCCAGGAGATGGCCAACGGCGATGCGGGCATGGATGACAGCCAGGCGAATGTGACCAATGGGCAGACCACGTACGAGATCTCCAATGGCGGCTATCTGCTGAAGCGTCTGCCCGTGCGCGATGGCGAGCATGGACACTATCGGCACGTGGTGTTCATATCGTCACTGGACCGACGACCCGTCCCCCTCACCATGGGCCGCTTCGAGGTGACCGAAATCGTGGGCTGGGATGAGCAGCGCGAGATCGTTTATTTTATGGCTGCTCCTGAAAGGCGACCGGGCGAACGTCACCTCTACAAGATCAGCCTTAAACTAAACGTCACCGAAACGAACCGCACCTACATCACATCCACGCAACCCACCTGCCTCACCTGCGACAACACGGAGTCCACCTATCGCCTGCATCGCGCACGCAGCACCAACGCCGCCGCCTGGCAGCGTGGCGAGAAGTGGGAGGACATTGTGTCGCGCCTGGAGCCCGACGACTGCATCTACGATATACCCAAGAATTGTCTATACAATCGTGTCCAGTTCAGTCGCGACTATAGCTTCTATGTGCAGGAATGCCTGGGACCCGAATCGCCCAGCGTCTACCTAGTGGAGACATCCAGCAACGAGAAGATCTTTGTGCTCAACGCTGGCGACGTGCTGCGCCATCGTCTCACCCAACTGGCCATACCACAGACGCGCACCTTCAGCGTCGAGATACGGCATGGCTTCCATGCCCAGGTGCGTCTCTATTTGCCGCCAGGTATGCGCGAGGAGGAGGAGGTCGCCTTTCCACTGATACTACATGTGTAAGTCTGAATATATCTATATCTATATCTATATCTATATCTATATCTATATCTATATCTATATCTATATCTATATCTATATCTATATCTATATCTATATCTATATCTATATCTATATCTATATCTATATCTATATCTATATCTATATCTATATCTATATCTATATCTATATCTATATCTATATCTATATCTATATCTATATCTATATCTATATCTATATCTATATCTATATCTATATCTATATCTATATCTATATCTATATCTATATCTATATCTATATCTATATCTATATCTATATCTATATCTATATCTATATCTATATCTATATCTATATCTATATCTATATCTATATCTATATCTATATCTATATCTATATCTATATCTATATCTATATCTATATCTATATCTATATCTATATCTATATCTATATCTATATCTATATCTATATCTATATCTATATCTATATCTATATATATATCTATATCTATATCTATATCTATATCTATATCTATATCTATATCTATATCTATATCTATATCTATATCTATATCTATATCTATATCTATATCTATATCTATATCTATATCTATATCTATATCTATATCTATATCTATATCTATATCTATATCTATATCTATATCTATATCTATATCTATATCTATATCTATATCTATATCTATATCTATATCTATATCTATATCTATATCTATATCTATATCTATATCTATATCTATATCTATATCTATATCTATATCTATATATATATCTATATCTATATCTATATCTATATCTATATCTATATCTATATCTATATCTATATCTATATCTATATCTATATCTATATCTATATCTATATCTATATCTATATCTATATCTATATCTATATCTATATCTATATCTATATCTATATCTATATCTATATCTATATCTATATCTATATCTATATCTATATCTATATCTATATCTATATCTATATCTATATCTATATCTATATCTATATCTATATCTATATCTATATATCTATATCTATATCTATATATCTATATCTATATCTATATCTATATCTATATCTATATCTATATCTATATCTATATCTATATCTATATCTATATCTATATCTATATCTATATCTATATCTATATCTATATCTATATCTATATCTATATCTATATCTATATCTATATCTATATCTATATCTATATCTATATCTATATCTATATCTATATCTATATCTATATCTATATCTATATCTATATCTATATCTATAATCTCTCTATATAGCGACGCTGCGCCTGGCTCGCAACTGGTCACGGAGCGCTTCCAGGTGGATTGGAATTGGTATCTCTGCAGCCAGCGCAGCTTCATTGTGGCCCAAATCGATGGACGTGGCAGCGGCTATCAAGGCGAACTGCTGCGCACTCAGGTGCATGGCAAACTCGGCACCGTCGAGGTCGAAGATCAGCTGGGCGTGCTCACGTAAGTCCCATGACTAATCTATAATTCCCTGTTTGCCTGAACCTCAACGCTTTTCAGCTATTTGCGCGATAATCTCAAGTTCATCGATCCGCTGCGCATTTGCGCCTTTGGCTGGGGCTATGGCGGCTACGCTTCCTCCATGATGCTCATCGATGATTCGCAACAGGTGCTCCAGTGCGCCGTTGCCATCAATCCCATTGTCAGCTTTGGCTATCACTGTAAGTATATCAGGGCATAATCATAATCCAACTGACATTTAGACTAAAGTCCTTAGATTCCTTTCCATTATCAGAATAGTGACAACTTAAACTTGTATCTTTTATCTTAACTCTTATCGAGCCTTTATATATCTTCTGCTACATATATCCATATCTCTCCATATCATATATAATAACATATATGTTCATGTGTTATATATTATATTATCATATACAATATAATATCTGTATAAATCACATATAATAACTCTACTATCTCTCTAACTATAATCCAATTTTATGGAGCATTACAATTAGTTAATTACGTTAAAATCAAGAATTTTCTTTACCAATTTACTTATATTAAAAAAGAAATACCAATAATATTGTATTTATTATTTTTTTTTTTTATACTCTATCTTCTTCATAGATTCTGAATTACAACTTTATTTATATTTTTTTAAATATATATATACCTCTAGTGTTTAATTAATTAATTTTTGTTTTTTTTTATATATACTTACTACATCATATTATAAATTTATAAATTTTAAAACTTCCATCTAATAAATAAAACTTCAATCTCATATCTTTCCATTCACTAGATTCCTTCTTCACGGAACGTTATATACCACTCAAGGGTGACTATTTGCGCGCCCTGCAGGAGTCGGATCTGACCATGAAGGCGGGCAATATAAAGGGACGCAATCTGATGTTAATGCATGGCACGGCCGATACGTTGGTGCATCAGGAGCATACGCTGATGCTGGTGCGTGCATTGGTGGATCAGCAGGTGAAATTCCGTCATCAAGTGTATCCCGATGAAGATCATGCGATTACACGATCGCTGAGCCATGTCTATAAGACCATGGAATGGTATTTCGATGAGTGCTTCGGCCCCGTCGATGACAACGAGTGGGACCCAACGGGTCTATTTGTGTTTAAACAATAATTAAGACCCCCCTACGATCCTTATGACGAGGATCCGCTGGCCAATCAGCTAATCGATATCGATCTCGATCCCGGCGAGCGACACAATCAGACCACAGCGTCCACAACGCCGCTCTCAGCGCTCGATGAGCTGGACAATAGTCTGCAAGCTCTCGATCTCATCACCTCATCGGCAATGACCCTTAGCAAAGTCTCCAACAAGCTCTGCAACTACAGCAGCAAACGCAAGCTTCAACAGACCGAAACAACGCTGGCCAAAAAGATGCGCATCATTCACCATTAGCAAGTCCAATACTAAACTCTGTATGAGAGTGTGTGTGCGTGTGTGTGTGTGTGTGTGTGTAGAAGAGCATGCTTGATTGTGTGTGTCTGGTTCTTTTTTTTTTCTTTCTTTTGAATGTACGTTAAAATATCAACAACAGAAAATGTGGGCATTTTTAGTATCTTATGTATCTAAATATGCTTAGTATTTTTGTTGGTATTTAAATGAGTGTTTGTATGTGGTGAGGTGTAGTATATATAATAATAAATGTAGTATATTTTTAGTATTTTAGTGCATATTTTGTTACTGCTGATCAAAAGTAAATGAGTTTAGTATTTTAAAGTATTTTTTTCGTGTGTATAATTGTGAAAGTGTGTCTGATCAATGGAGTGATTGTGAAAATTTTGATAATTTTCAGTGTTTTATGTCATATATGTAGTTCATTTTATTTAAGTATTTTTTCGAGTGGATACGTACGTTTGTAAAAGCTTGTCCTTCCATAAAATATATATGCAGAAGCTGGCATTTCTTAAGACTTGCTTAGTAGTTTTTTAGTATTTTTGTGTGCGTGTGTAAGATTGTTTGATGATATATGGCTGATCGATTGAGTGTAGCAACAAAAATAATGTTCATTTTCAGTTCACTTATAAATTATATTCTTTATTTTTTTTTCTTTATGTTTAACTCTTGTAGATAATATTCTCCAAAGTTGGAGAGTCTAGTTTGACTTTCTTAGTTTGGATCAAATTACTATATCATATAACTGACGTAGATGTATAGCGTGGAATATTATATTTTTGTATTGCTAAATATAGCATTTATTCAGTTACATTTGATTACAATAGAATTTAAATGTATGGAAAATATCGTGGAAAAGATTCCAGTTTTTCACAATAATTGAATATAATAATAGAAATAGAAACAACAGATATCGATTATGTCTACAAGGGTATGAAAATTTAGATTTTGATTAAATTGTACTGTTAGTATTTTTTAGTATTTTACTTCATTTTTTTGCATGTATGCTAAGATGTGCGATAATTGAGCCAGCAAAAGAATTTTTTTGTAATGCAAAGAAAAGCAAGGTGATTAATTTATGCGACTGATTATTAATGAAAAAAGAAAACATTATTATGTTTCACATGATAATTAAAAGAGAAACAAAACAAATTGTTATTAACAATTTGATTGCCATCGCTTGTTGTGGGATCTATCAAAAGGTATTTGGATATCGTAGGGGACATAATCTGAAACAAAATGAATGTTAAAACTTGATTAGTATTTGACAAATTTCAAATTAAACGATAGTACAGATAAATGCAGATATATATATATGTATATGAATATATATTTATATGTATAGATCTGTTTAATTGTTAACTCACTTGTTTGTGTGTGGGTCTGTATGTTTGTATGGATGTCTGTATATGTTTGTCTATGTGCGTGTGTCAGTGCGTCTTGTGGTTTAAAGATTGGTTTAGATCAATAGTAATACTAATATATAGCAAACATATGTACACATTATATATATATATATATATATATACATATATATGTATATAAAAGAATATATATATTTGACTGAATGTTATTTTTTGTATATATTAATAATCTTATAATTAATATTTTAACAACAACAAAAAACATCATTATTTTATGTCCAACTTGTATGTTTTAAGAAAAAAATTTAAATGTAGTTGAAAGCGAAAATTGCAACAGAAAAAAAAATAAATAAAAAATAAAAATGAAAAAGAAAAACAGGTTCGGTGCTACCGACTGCTAATACTCGTTCACGATTCAAAAGCAGCAAATTAGGTATTCAAATTCAAATTAAATTAGATTTAAAATTCTATTTTTATTATTTTTTTTCTTTTTTTTAAATAATATTTTGGTTAATCTGGTTTAGATAATTCCAGCAGTAAATTAGTTTAGAAGCTCAAAAATTGTAGAAACGAGTTTTTTTTTTTTTTTTTTTTGCCTCGACTCAATCAGCCTTAGCTGCAGATACAAAAAGTGACAGAAACTAGATTATATACATGTATATAAAATTTAACTGTCAAGCAATACGCACAATCGAACAGACATCTATAGCCCGTATACCCCTTTCGCACAATATGAACGAGTATTAAAAATAAATGCTTTCTTATTAAATGTTAAAATGCGTATTAAAAAAAATAAAATAAAAATAAATTAATTAATAAATGTGATAGTCGCTAATGAACGACTATATACAAATATATAGACATATATATATATAAAGTCCAGTGCAAAGCCAAACATGAAAAAAAAATACAAAAATGCAAAAAATGAAAATAAAAGAACAACAACTTCCATAATATGCCATGGACTATAATTACCAATAAACTGTTTTTTTTTTGTCTAGGTAATCGTAATGCTTAAGTAAAAAAACAAATAAACATTAATATTCCAATTCTCAATGCTAGCGCATTACGAGCACTAGCATAAATAAAAAAAAAATTAATAAAAAGTTAAGCGAAGCTTGGGCCATGAAAAATAAATCGAATGAGGCCAAAACTAAATAATGTCCTCGACTAGCATAAATAAAAAATAATACAAAAAGAAAAAAATACAACAACATCATTAGATGAGAAATCTGTGTGCTATGTAGAAAAACATATACAAAAAAATATAAATAAATAAATTAAAATGAATAGAAAAAGAAAATGATGGAAAACTTTTTTTTTAGATTTTTTTACCATTAACTTTAATTAACTTAAACGAAGCAACAAATTGAATTATATTTAAATATATATAGGTGTTAAATGTTGCATCAATATGCCCCTGAAAGTGGCGAAGTTCTATTGTGGGGTATAAGCCCAAGAATGAGAAAACGAAAACAAACAATAATAGATAAATCTAAACAAGAAAATAATAGTCAAGCTTTAAATGTTGTACACAGATTTATATCGGGAGCATCATTAAAAAAACACACATATATACACAAATCTTTTAAATTCTAACATAAACAAAAAAATATATAAGAACTTATAAGCCCAAGCTGTTGAGTATGCCGCTCTTAATAATTGTTTAGAAAACGGAAACCCTAAAAAAATAAAAATAAAAGAATATTTAAACGAAACATAGTAAAACGAAATACATATTTATAAATGTTTAAGAAGAAAAGCTATTGAAATAAAAAAAAAATATATATATATATATATACTATATATAAATATAGGCAAAACATCTATGTATTACATATAGAGAAGTACATTGCGCATTTTATGTAATTTGAAAAAAAAAAAATAAATAGTCTATTTAAGAAACAAACTAATGCAAAAGAAAATAAAAAGCAAAAAAAAAAATTAATTCAAAATAAATGACCAAATAAACAAATTAGAAAATACTTTATGTTGTCATTTCCAATGACACGGCGTAACGAAGTTCTTTGGTTTCAAGACAACAATTAAAGGTATAACAATAAAAAAGAAAAAAAAAAAAACAAAGTAAATAAAATAAAATAAAATAAAATCGTAGCCTGTCTGTGTGTACTTAATTTTTAATTGGAAAAAATACGTTAATTACAAATACGAACAATTGAATAACAGCAAACCAAGCTAAGAAATTAAGAAAATCGAAAACAATAAATAAACATGAAATTTTTCTGTGTATGCAACATAAAAACACAATCTCTTTTACTTTTTGGGAATCGAGAATTCAATAAGAATAATTTGAATTTATTATTTAAGTGTATTATTTTTAAATAATAATCACTTAGCTATCACACGTTTGCCCCGTCACATATCGATAGTTCGTGCATAAGTATCGTTAACATCGATAAAAACAAGGTTATACTATCGTTGTATATTGTCAATCTCTAATACTGCGTAGCCGTCGCGTGTTCGTAGATAAATTGCAATTTCGCTGGCGTGTTTTAATTTATTTAAAAACGCAAATTAGCCAATTCCAAGTCACTGGACAAACAGTGCATATTGATTGTAATCAACTAGCGGACTTATCTGCAGCTCTATGCAATTGCAAACGGTAATAAGCGATTCTCGAATGAACTATTTTGTGCGTGTGTATGTATGTCCATATTTGTGAGTGTGTATATGTGTGTATATATGTGTATATGTGCATAAAAGGCATAGCAACCAGACAAGCGGACGTTCTCAGAGCATGAAAGCACTAAACTGTTCTTATAAGGATTGCTACAAATGTTGCAATCACACAGCAATTGCATGAATCGCTTGTTAACGATGACAAATGAATCTTGGGTCAGCCAATTTTGTTTTTTTTTTATCCAAATTTAGTCAAACATTAATTTAATAAAAGACGAAAAGAAACTTTTAATCGCATTGAATCGTTGATTTTGTGAACATGTGCCTGTGTATGTGTGTGTATTAGTAATGCGTGAGTGTGTGTATTTACTAAACTTGAAATACAACGCAAACGCAACGAGAACAAACTCGCCAAGGTAAAGAAAAAATGTGTGTGAAAAATTCCAACGGAATTACGCGAGAAGCAGTCAGGGGCAGGGAAGAAGCTAAATCAGATTCTCTTTACGTGTATGTATGCACTTCCATACATACATATGTGTGTGACGTCGATTGCGTATCGCTATCATTGTATATATACATGAGTGTGCATGTGTGTGTGTATGTGCAAGTTACATTTTGCATTTGTAGTGGTATCAGTAGTAGTTGTAGTTTTGGGCGGGGGCCGGAGGGTGGCTACGCACTATTATTGGGAGGGGTGACAATTTGATGGCAAGTCTAAACTGATAATAAAAAATGCCTGTTTCTTTTGTATTTATCACAAATTGTGGACAGTTGCATAAATCAAATGTTTACAAGCCTGTCAGTAGTCGACTTTGCGCAGTACTTTATAGTATAGTTTAATATCAGGTGGCAACGCCGACCTACATTCGTCCATAGCGCGTTTTTAGCAACATCTGCTCTTGCCGGGCAAAATTTAAATCAATTTTCACTTTGTCACGAATAAAGTAAATTTACAGCACGCATTAATATGTCCGTAGCACTAAACGATTGATCAAATATTTACATTTGTTATTTCAAATATTATGCAATAATTTATAGCTGAACTGATCTCATTAACGTTTTTGCTAAAGTTAAAACAAAATGTGCTGTTGGGTGAGCATTCAAATTTCGTATTTGCAATTAACAAAATTCACAAAACAATCGATGTCATATGATGTGTATCGATATTTACGATAGCTCATCCCTGCGTGCGGTAGCGCTGGAGTAAATCAGTAGCTCTTAACTGTGAATATTGCACATCGCGGATAAAAAAATATAAAACAATTCGAAGCTAAAATATTGTATAATATTTGTGCTAGCAGTACAGAACTCTTAATTACCGTCGGTCGTCTTATTTATTTATTTTCATTTACAATACGTATTTTGTTAAATGAAATTCGTGTTCCCTGTCTCGAAAGCCGAAAGTGTTAATTAGCCAAATTCTGTATATATGTACATACATATGTGCTTAAATGTAGATATATAGATGCCTGTGTGTACTATATGTTGTAAAGTGTGCATATGCTTGTGTTTTTGGTAAATTAAACTTCAAAGCTGCTGCAGCTAAGATATTTAGACTGGTAAATATAACGGTGTCGCGTGCGTTAATATAATGTGTAATTTGTGTGTATGTGTAAGTGTGCATGTTTTTGACTTAATTTTTAGACATACACATACAAATATGCGCTTAAACGTTAGTTAATTGGTTAACAAAATACGCACGATAAACAGTTTCTTTTTTTTTTTTTATTTATTTTATTTTTTTTTTTTTTTTTTGCATAATCGACAAAACGGTCGTTTCTGCTACACTTTAATGTGCATACATGTGCGCGCTATTTGCATTGCCCGCGCTCCGGCACCCACGCCATAAGCCACCTGTACGCCCTTGCTCACACACACACACACACATAAACGAGCGCGCACACGCATACATAGAAAGACTCGCTCGTGCACACAACTAAAAGATGTGATTTGCGGTAGTCTCGTGAGCATTGCTCGCTCGCTTGCCAAAGCGATAACGAAAACGCATGCATGTATGTATGTATGCATATGTATATATGTACATACATAATGTATAGAAATATATACATACATATATATAAACATATGTATGTTTGTATTTTATTGTCTTCTTTGGCCCATTTGGCTCTGCTTCTTGTCGATTTCGGCTAGAAAAAAGTAGAAAAAATATGTATAAACCCGAATAGCTGAGGCGCCGCTGCCGGTGTTGCTGCTCTCTACGCTTCAGCTGCATTTGACTTGCAGCTGCTGTTGCAGTGGCGAAGGCGGCGCCAATGAATTTTCTATTTGTAGAAAAATAGCGCATAATTTGCAATGCAATTGTTTGCGCTTTCTATTAAGTTAAATCCACTCTTGATAACACATGCGATCATTTGGGGTGTGTGTATGTGCGTGTGAGTAAGTATGTGTATGGAACAATGAGATCGAGCATTCCTGACGTCACGAGTCGATTAATGATGCATGATCTCTCTCTCTCTCTCTCTCTCCTCCATTTGGGGTACAGTGAGTCGCCGTTAGAGAGTGAATATGCGTTGCCAAACATGTGTCAATTTAGTTGTTAATACTAAGCAATTACTTCTATCAGGTGGCAACACCTCGTCAGTGTGTGAATACAAAATCAAAAACTGGAATCAATTAGTTAGTTGGCAAATTTGATGCAGTGAAAAAATACAAAAATATTTTATATGTATATCGAACGTTTTCTTTAATTGCAGTTGCAGTCGCATGAGACGAAATATCAGGGCGTAGCCTTATCAAGCAAACAAGTTGCCAATTTAAAAAGTGAGTAAGTTGCAAATTTGGTGGGACTGTTATGAAAACCGTCAGAGATTAGACGGACAAGCTTTGCTTAGCTACTCACAGGCAACACAACTGCTACAACTACAACTACAATATCAGTAACAACGACAACGACACCGCCTTGCACAAACGCCGATGCTGCGTCAGAGCAACAGCTGGAGACAGTTCCAGAGCCAGAGGCAGTTGCAATTGCTGATGCATTTGCAGTCCGTCTAAATACGCGCCGCTCGACATAGCAGAGCTCAACAGTGACATTAGCAGCAACGGCAGGAACAGGAATAGCGGCGGCGTCGGTTGATCAACACTCACAGTTAGACACAAATATATAGATAAATATATATACATATACATACATATATATATATATATATAAATAAAATAATATAAATAAATAAATATATATATATATATATATATATATATATATATATATATATATAAATATATATATATATTTATATATATATATATATATATATATTTATATATATGTATATATATATATATATGTATATGTATATATAGACATACTTAAATATGTGTATATATACACTCATACACATAGACATCTAAACACACACACATCTATACCGACAGTGACAAGCAGGGAAACAGAAAAAAAGAGAGAGAAGGTGAGAGAGGTTTTAAGAGAGAAAGAGTGTGAGTTTGAGTGTGTGAAACAGAGAAAGATAAAAAAGAGAGTGGGTGCGTGTGTGTGCGAGAGAGAAAGAGACAGACAGAGAGAGAGAGATAAAGCAGAAGGAGCGTATACGCTGCCCAGCACACCAATACGCCCATTTGAATGGATCCGTGTGTTGGCTGGTTTCAGGAGGAACAGGAGGGACCAGCGCTGCGCACATGGTTAAAGATTTGGGAAACGAATTCCCAGGAAATGGGTCCACTTCTAGAGCAACAGCTACAGCAGAGCAACAACAACAACAGTAACGGCAACAACATCAACAACAACACCACCAGCAGCACCGGCAACACCAACAATAATAACAACAACAACAGCAGCAGCAGTACTAGTAGCAATAACAGCAGCAGCAGCAGCAGCACCACCAACACCAACAACGCAGCTTCTAGGATTGTTAACAACGATTCTACGATCAGCCTGCGTGATCCCGACTCATTACAAATTCTTCTTCAGCAGTTGAACGAAACGCCAGCACGGCACGGGAACAACAACAACAATAACAGCAGCAGCAGCATTAACGGAGGTAAAAGCTCTAGCAACACGTCCATCGATTCCACATCGAACAACGACAATAACTCACCGGCAAGCAATAGCAGCAGTTGTAGCAGCAGCAACAGCAGCAGCAGCAGCAACAACGTAACACCAAATACAGCTAGCAGTACAACAACAACGGCAGCGACAACAACAGCGTCATCAGCGGCAACAACGCCAACAGCAACGGCAGCCGCAAGCAGCACAACGACGCCGACAGGTGGTGATAGTACCACCATTACCTCCACCACCACCGCCACCAGCAGTAGTAGCAGCAGCAACAACAACAACAATACCAGCAGCAACATAAGCAGCAGTAGTAGTTGTAGTAGCAGCACTACCACCACCGTGACCACGAACACAAACAGCAGCCGGAGCTCCAGCACTAATTTTATAACGAATCCCGCGTCCAAGGTGCCGCTGCACGAGCGCGCCAACACTTATTACAATCCATCGCGCAGGAAACGCGTCGTGGACAACAAGTCGAGCACCCTGAATCTGACCAAGCACGCCGACATGATAGCCAAATACAAGGGCTGCCCGTGGCGTGTGCGCGACTATCAGTATGGCAAGGGCATCATTGGATTGCACGAGGAGATCGAGCATTTCTATCAGTATGTTCTGCCCACGGCCTGTGAACATGCCATACGCAACGAGGTGGTCAAGCGCATCGAATCCGTTGTCCATTCCATATGGCCCCAGGCGGTGGTCGAAATCTTTGGTTCCTTTCGCACCGGCCTCTTTCTGCCCACCTCCGATATTGATCTCGTGGTACTAGGTAAGCTAACGAAGAGATATAACAAAAGAATTTAATCTCAAGTAACGTAATAAAATCTAATCAAACTAATTGATTATATTATTATATTCATTTGGTTCTTAAACGATATTCACAAGATATGAGATTATTATTTTTTTTTTAGCTATATTTGATTTATCCTAATTTAAATTATATATATATATATATATATGTGTGTGACTAACTTGATTAATTTGAGTTCATTCATTTTACAAAGAAATATTATTCTTTGATGGTATTCACAAGATAAAAGAGATATGTATTGGTTATTGTATTTCCTATATATACACATTTTTCTTAACTTGAATTTAATTCGACAAAGAACATTTGGATGATTGGATCAACACAATGCTCTTAAGCTTAAAGAATATTGTAATTATAAATATAAAAAAATTGTTTAGTGAAAAATATTCGAGATCTTCTTTTATGTCCTTAAACCCTTTGCAAATGGCAAATTCAGTCTATAATGCCTTTGTGTATGCAACCATCAAGAAAAGGCTAAGAATGACAAGTTGAGTCGTTATGGCCATGCATGACTGTCCGTCTCGTAAGCCAGAATTGCCAGAAACTAATTTCAAATGTATGTATATTCATTTCTATATACCATGAGTAGTACAAGTTTATCTTTTGATTTTCTATAAGTCATACCATTGTCCTGCTATCGATAATAACAAAAGGAATTTGAATACCTAATAAATCCTAATATCCGTATTGCTCAGGGTATCTTCTAGTCGGTCATCCGATTAGCGCACTCTTATGTCACTTATATCGCTTGGAACTATTTACATTTGTTTTAATCGTTTACTTATAATGAAACTTTCTTCTTTTTTTATTTTTCTTTCTCTTTCTACTCCGCCTTGT